>JAIUSX010000119.1:604750-1209500 GCA_026573805.1 Hesperophylax magnus
CCTGTTGATCCGTCATGAATTGGAATGACTTTAGTAGATCATTGTTTCGTTTTAATATTTCTTCATATTTTTGATCATAGATGCTTAGTTTCTTATCTACAAAAGAAATCATTGTTGTTTTAAATTTTTCAAGTTCCTTCAAGAATATTTCCAATGTTAACGGCTGATTAGAGCCATCTGTGAATGATGATGCTAGATTTTCACTGGTTATTGTAGGTGTGGTTGTAAGCTTCGCTGTTTGTGCAATTCGTTTTTGATTTTTGGCAATAGGTGTCAGGTCTTGATTGAGTTCATTCATGTTATTATCGATAAGTTTCTGTTTAGATGATTTTGGAATTTTAATGCACTTCTTACATTTCCATTGTTGTGATTGAGATTGATTTTTTGCACCTCGGCGAGAAGTTTCCGCTATATCCGCACACAAAATGTGATATCCATCTTCACATACAGAACATGCTATAAAGTCGGCCGGAACTTCAATGTTTTTTTCGCATGCAGTACATTGAGTATTCATTCTAAATTCGCTGAGCGTGAAATTCACACTAAAAGAGCACTATTGAATAATTGTTTCCTTTAAGGATGGATAACTTTGCTACACTTGAGATCTTCACTCTTTAATGTTCAAGAACTATGGCACCGATTTTTGAGTTTATGACACAAGCTCTCGAGGAAAAACAAAAAACTCTTTTTGGTGCAAAAAACACACTTTTTGTGAAAAGAAATACACTGGACAGTGCACAATCTTTGATTTAGATGAATTGACCACTTTTTAGCTATTTTCTATTGTTGATTTTGTTAATTTTTTTGATAATTTGAAGGAGATACAGAAAAACGTCAATACTAGACTTGACAGTGTTGCCAGGATTGGAAATGCCAAAATCAAACCAATTATCCGTTTATACCTAATACACTAGGGAGCAAGTAACCTCATAAAATAATTACTGGAACCAAATATTAAAATACAGACAGTCCTCATCCTAAATTTGGCATTTCGAGTAAACCTTACATATATCTGAAATGATAATTGGCTGAATGGGTAAGCACACAACTTATCGATAGAAGCTGACTTAATGTCCACAAGATCGTCGTGTGTTATCTGTGTTATTGACCTAGAAAGAGATGTAAGTTCCCGACGACGTGGAATTTACAGCGTTTTCTGGAGGTGGCATGTAACTTGAGACCTTACGTGTCACATTTTCGCGAGTAGAATTGTGACAAGGGGTGGCATGGTTTTCCCCTTCTACATTCAGTAAAGTAGATTTTCCAGGAGGTGTAATGAGGTTGGGGCATTTCTGAAATTGGTGAGAAGACCTGGTTTTCTTTATTCTGGCGTGAAGGTTGCCAACTTGGAACAAGGGGAGGCCATGAGCGAAAGCCCATCAGATCCGGCCGGTTCGGATATCCAGACACGCAGATATCGATTGCCTTGTTCGAATTATCATCCATCAGATTTGTTTGGTAAAGCGGAGAAGCCAACTTAGTTTGAACAAATTCATTTCCCTTCCTCTCCTTCCCCTCCTAAAATATATACATGGATGGCGCCGACAACTAACACCATAAATTTATTGTATGTATGTATATCACATATATAAAATCTAACACTTTATTTTACTCACATTACCCTACGACAGGTAGAATCACGTAGCTAGTTGGAGAGCAGGCGAGAAAGAAAATAAGGTTTATGAAATGGCTTTAAAACACAGCGGTAATGAATTCAACTCACTCTATCTCGAAAGAACCGAGGGATACCACACACATACATAGATAACTAGTTTTCTATACCGAGAAACAAAAAACCAACACAACGTTCGGTGAAACCTTTTTATACTGAACCGTCAAGTGAAATGATTACGTTCAAGGTCGTAAAACACGTAGACAAACTAGGATGCGCACACTTGAAGGGATGTGTAATAAAGAGAGGAGCAAAGGCTTTTACAGACGGCAGGGAGGATATTCCTACCCCGGATATATACATAATCAAAGCCTTATGGAAAAGTTACCTATGGGACTTAAAGAAAATTTATCGTAGAAAGAAGAGAAGGAAAAGTTTGAAAAGTGCAGATCATTACAAACAGCACTCCATTGTGGACTGCTAGCAGCGCTTCTTTGGACAGTTTTTTTTTCTAGCGTCAACCGCGTTCAGTACTGATTTAATGGAGTTACTTTCATTTACCCTTCTTTCAATATCTTCAACAGCCTTCCCATATCTCATAAACATACTTCTCAAATAAACAAACTCATTCACCTGTAATCATCATTCCTAACTACATTACACGCTGTTTTCGTACTCTCTCTTTCTTAGGATCACAGGGGCAATCTAAAAAAACTCCTGTTTTGAGTTATGTTTGATTTTGTTATAATCATATTTATTAGTTACACGAAGCTCTATCTCGTACATACAGCCATTTAAGAGATACAGTTGGGCATACAATTGTGCGTGACAATCTATATTTGCGTTTATCTCAAAACAATTTTTTCGTAGATAGGCCCATGTGATCCTAAACCCCCGAATTGGAGTAGCAACTTTAGGAGAGGTAAGGCCGCATACAACGGATGAAGGCCATTGAAATAGATGAGAACAGAGACGCCTAGAGGCGCCTAGTTATCGACCCGAATAGGACACAGGAAAGAAGATGAGATGTGAGATTCGAAACGCTTCTCAATGAATCTGAGCGCACTTCTTTAATTCCCACAACACACCACAATTGAGAATGCCAATGTACCATGTCTTGTGCAGAATTCACATGAAAAAGGATATCGGTTGTAGAAAGATTAATAGACTGATCGCAATTCCGTACAAAATTGGTTTGAAACAAATTTATTCAAAATTCTCACTCTTTTGCTCTAACCCTATTTACTTTTCATTACCTGTCTATCGAGAACCAATCTTCATGAATCCATATCACCACTGAAGGTATAAACTGATAGAATTGTCCGTGTTCCCAAAGTAAGCTAAGATTTACTTCTGGTGAAAACGTTCTAAACATTATAACTTTTAAACAATTATACACGATACAAGATACCCAAATCAACAATACATTATAACAACACCACATTGTATAACATCAGTATTGCCAACTTGAGAATAACTCCACGATATAGTCTCCATTTTTCAATATTCATTCAGATAACATTGAAAAGAATCAACGAATGTTTCTAAGGTTTATAAACTATAAATTGCATATTCTTATACAAAAAATTGATTACAATTACCTCCTGGATAAAATGTCTCTTTTGAAACTTTCAGAAAGAAGAATGAGCACAGATTTAATACTGTTACAAAGAAAATATTTTAAAATTGACTGTCCCGAATTACTTCATTTGATCAATATCCATGTTCCCAAAAAAATCATGCAGACATTTATTACTTTTTTACTTCAATAACACCAGGACACTAGCTTACCAAAATTCTTCGATTCCGAGACTTCACAATCTCGGAAACAAATATTCTGATCTGGGTGATATATTTCATCTTAAAACTGATTTAACTAACTAATTTATCTAACTTTTATTCTTCTAGACACAAATAGACATATGTACCGATATAACTTCTTAGCTTCTACTATTATGTTTTGTTGAATCTTTTAAATTCAATTATATGCGTGAGGATTATTAATTCCTGTTCATATTTTTAACTACGAGTGTGAATTTCGCTCTGTGTTTTTTTGCAAACTTTTTTGTCATTATTCTGTTGTGTTTTTCATTGTTCATATGTATTTTGTTCGGTGTTTTTTTGCAAACTTTTTGTCACTATTCTGTTGTGTTTTTCATTGTTCAAATGTATTTTGTTTTGTGTTTTTTTGCAACCTTTTTTGTCATTTTCTGTTGTGTTTTTGCAAACTTTTTGTCACTATTCTGTTGTGTTTTTCATTGTTCAAATGTATTTTTTTTGTGTTTTTTTGCAACCTTTTTTGTTCATATGTATATTGGTCTGTGTTTTTTTTGGAACCTTTTTTTGTCATTATCTTTACATTTTTCTTTATTGTTTATTTGTAAGTGTTTACTTTGATACAAATAGCTTGTAATTATTTTAAAGAAAAGTCCACTAGGGCGTGTAATAAATAAATAAATATTTTCATAAACCTAAAAAACCCTTTACAGAGCATTAGTGTGATTTTGTATGAATGACTTTGAAGCCAAATCTAGGGTGAAGGGAAATTGCCTGGCAGCCATCTCGTATGACTAAAACGTGATGGCATGCCATTTCCCAACAAAATATCAATACATTCAAAATATAACTGAACAGTTTTCTTACAACTGCGCTTATCCTAATAAATATAACGACGAAATGTGAAAATATTATAATTTTTATGAATACGTATTCTGAAATCCTCATAAAAAATTAATGTATTACTGATAGTTTTTTAAGGAAATCTGTGAATTAATTCGCTAAAGGCCTGCAGTCCCGTTTTTAAAATGTAAATTAGCAATATTTATATCAGTAATCGTGGGTCCCTTATCAGTCACTAGAGTTTTTCCTTTCTGATAAGGTATACAAGACCAATATCTTAAATATAATATTTTTTAATGATAAACTAATGTTCATTAAACAAGGTTTTCATGCATAGCACAAAGGATAACAAATTATTATATGCATTTATTACTCGCCTGTAATATCCATATAAATTGAAAATATCTCCCGAGTATGTATGTACAGATAACTGATCTAGGAATTGTCTCTTCGGTGTTATTACCTCCCCGTGCGAATTTCTTGACACTCTCGAAGCAGAAAAGCAGTAATGAAATTGGCGTCTTGTGTTTTCATCTTTACACAAATTCACATTGTATATTTTGTACCAGCAATTTAATAGAGTTGACATAATTAGAAAATTCAATATATTTTTTAGTGATGTTCACTGTTTAACTTAAGACAAGACCCTAAAATGAAGCCAGAATCTTAGCGGCGTAAGTGAAGCTGCCGTGTACAAAAGTATGCGACGCGCGGCTCTGATGTATCGGGCAGACCTGCGGTTGAATTTGCCCTATCAAATCTCTAAAATAAAGTGAGAATCTCAACGACTGATGAAG
Organism: Hesperophylax magnus; assembly: GCA_026573805.1. Lineage (NCBI taxonomy): Eukaryota > Metazoa > Arthropoda > Insecta > Trichoptera > Limnephilidae > Hesperophylax > Hesperophylax magnus. The sequence goes on from JAIUSX010000119.1 coordinate 609,779, forward strand.
TCGTGTATAAGCAATATTAGCCTGTCGTAATTTTTTCTAGCAGGCCTAGAAAATTGATCATTCTGTGAGTTTTATTTTTGATTATTTCTGATGAAAGTATTACTTAAGTCCCAGATGTTTCTAGAGGGATCCTTTGGCAAGTTACTAATGCATCGTATAGAAAAATAAAATCTGGTGCTTGCCGCTAATTTCATAGTTGAAAAACGTTTTATAAAATTTTCAAACCGTTGTACATAAAATATTTTAATGTAAAGGTCCTGTTTTTATTAATCGTAAATATAAATAACGTACATCCGTAGGGATCCCTCTAGAAATATTTGGGGTTTTAGTAATACGTTCATCGGAAATATACAGATTCTTATTTCCCTTAAAAATGGCAGTTTTAAAAGGTTTTCTCCATAAAATCGGGCAATTGATTTTTATTTTGAAGTACGATTTTACACCAAATGACGAAAGAATAGTTATCAACAAAGCCGGCCAGACTTTTTATAGGCCGGTGGCTCGATTCTCGAATCCAGGCCATTAAAAGTATATATATATTGATCGACTTTTTCATACTTGATACTCATCGAAGGTACATACTTAGACGCCAAACGTCAAAAGTCATTCCAAACGAACAACGAGTGAGTTGAACCAGTCGCCACCGACTTGTCTTCGATGCTGTCATAATCTAGCATATTGTATCATAATCTTAGATCTTTCATCAGAGGCTCAATTCTGTCGCTAATTTGACAGACGAAGACTTCGGCTTCGCAAAGCCATAATATGTTGGCTGGTAATTATTTTGTCTCCGTTCATAACACCCCCATCCCGTTCTTCTGCTCTAGATGTCAAAACTAAGTTGAGTTCAAAAATGCGCGGTGACGTTTGGTTTTTGCAAAATCAAATATTCAAGAATGCGTATAAATTTAATGAAACATTCGACAAAATTCATCGAGATGACAGATAATTTTTCGTTCGTAGATGGTGCATAATGAAATTGATCGCTATTGGACAATTAAGGGCGCGCGAACATCAACTTACGAAGTCAGTGCAGAACTAAAATCCCTCCATTTGCAAACCGTCGTGGCTCGATGGCACTGACTTGATCACATGACACTTCTAAATCCTTCAGGCCTGTAGTCTATTCCACTTTGAGTTGTCAATTAGATAATGATAATACTTTGATAAATATTTTTCAGCTTCGTATTATCTTATGAATGTGATGTATGGTTAGTCATAAAGCTTACATAAGAGTCCGACAGATGTCGCTAGAGTGTAGCAATTGCCTGTGGGATATTATTGACAGACAACAAGCTTCTAGAAACAGAGAATTACCAACCCTCGGGTAATGAACATTGTAGCTAAATCCAGACTTATTAATTGTTACGTAAATAAACACAATTATAGTAAAAGAACCTTTTACTTTGACAAAGAGTTCCCAACACAGAAATCTGCAAGTAAAGCAGAGACATAAGAATAAATTATAGAATAAAGAATTACAAGTCCGTTCGCATATGTTTGTGATTTTAGTGATCCAAAAGTCAGACCATTCATATTTTTTAAAAGAAAAACAACATTCCCGGTTACGAATAACCTGACAATATTTGAAAATCTCCTACTACCACCACAGTAAGCGGAAAATGTTGATTGTGTTGTGATGGAGGACTTAGCCAGCCAAGGAATTGAAGACAATACGCCTGGGTAGAATCAAGCGCGATGCCAACTCCGTCACGTGCCAAGATGTTTTGCGACACCTCAACGGGTCAGAGGAAAGGAACTTTATTCCTCCCTCTGTTTATGAACACCTGTTGTTCCAGATGCAAGTATTTATGAATTACTTTAGATAACAATGCACATTCGTCGAACCTTACTAACCTGACTAGGTCGTTACAGATCAATAGAAGATATAACTTCACTGAGGGAACCAACAGAACGTTTTTTGTGCGGATTCAAACCAAATCTTTAAATCCTGGTTCTGTGATTGGCGCAGAATAAAATAACGGAAACCGATATTCATCACAAAACGTTAATATATTATATTGTTTATAGTCTAATTTATCAATAACTGTCAGTAAATATATCAATAGTACCCCAAAACTTTTTGCCTAGATCATGCACCTTATTGTTTAGTGAGTGTGTCTGTTGTTGGTTGTGTATGTATTGCAGAAGAATGTTACATTTTGCCTTGTGTTCCTAGTCGGTACATGGAATTTAATTGTGGCAACGATGGCCAATATACATAAGTATACCTTTCGAATGAAGGCTTCAGAGAAGCCGATAAAATTTACTATCTTTTCCAGAAATTTGATTATCAATTTAAAAGTGATATAAATATTTGAAATCAACTGATGAATTATTTTACAAAATGTAATTTCCCGAACATGACAATTATTTATAATGAGCATAGTTAGCAAGAAGATTGTTATAAATATTTGTTTCGACAAAATCAAAGGAAATTTATGTCTGGCTATAACGTCAATTAAAATTATAATTTACTACGGGACAAATTCTGACAATACGACACAAATGCTCCGTTTTAATTTATTTATCAACATATCGAACTGTCAATTTACAGTAATGATAATTTGAATTGAGTTGGTAGGCATTTACCTACACATGATGACAATTAGTACAACGTAAAATTACTTTGACTGGCTTTATTTTTATGGTAAATATTCATTTAGTCACACATTTGTTCATTATGTTAAAACTAACAATAACAAAAATACTCACAACAAGTATTACTGGGACCCGAATACACCGCATTCATTATACTAATGACACTTGTACTAATTGTGGTTGAAATTACAGAAAGCAATGATTGACAGCTTTAGGAAATTTTTATTTTTATTTATTGATTTATTCACACCTCGAAGGATTTCACTTTTTTTTTTTTAAAAAGATTAAAATATAAAACAAATAAAAATACAAAATTAACAAATACGAAAAACAAATAGTAGGGGAAAGTGGTTACCATTCGTACGCGGGGCACATTCGTACAGTTAGCATAACAGAAAAAGTAAACGGCACACAACACTTGCTTTGCTTGTCTGCATAGACATACCGGCCGCCATGTTGCTAGCGGAGTTTCGCGTCAGTCGCACTACGGTGTTTCATCTGACAAGACGTAACGTGTTTTCGCGCGTGCTGAGTACATTTTTTACCTAAGTTTAGTTCGTAATTGTAAGTAGGACTGTTATGTTTTTGACAAAATGGTGATGATTGAATAATGTTAACATTCTTTATTTTAAGCTTTAATTGTTATATTCCTCAAACTAAATTAGAATTTGTATAAAGTTGTATTTAAATTTTGTGCAAAGGCATGGGGTGCATTCGGACAGCCAGAAAGGGAGCACATTCGTACGCGTACGAATGCTCCCCTTTAGATTTTATTAACCACCAGTATATCCAAACTCAATTTTTATGAAATAAAATATAGTATTACCTTTTAAAATTATCGAGCAGACAGCACAATAACATATTTTTCCTTTTATGACGTATTCTACTTCTAAGTAAATGAAATATTTTTATAAAGTCACCCTTAGAATTAACATTTTATTGCAGAATCATGGTGCGAAAATATAAAAAAAAGGGTACGCGTACTCAAGAAGTGGATGAAGTGTCCATGACTTTAGCAATTAATGATGTAACACAAGGACGGTTGTCGTATAGGAAAGCCGCGTTAAAATACAACATCAAAACATCAACGTTGGAAAGCAGAGTCAAGAAATTTAAAGATGGCTCTTACGCCGATGGACCCTCACGAACTTTTCAATCTAAATTCACGAGTCTACAAGTCTTCTCCTTGGAAGAAGAGACACGCTTAAATGACTATATTACTAATTGCTGCAAAATGCATTATGGGCTAACGATAGTACAAATTCGGAAACTCGCCTACGAATACGCGAAAGCGTTGGATTTAAAATATCCAGCGAAATGGGACGAAAATCAAATGGCTGGTTTAGAGTGGATGCGTAAATACAGGGAACGAAACGCCAACCTCAGTCTGCGAAAGCCAGAAAACACTAGCGCTGCTCGATCATTCGCGTTTAATAAGAATGCAGTCCAAGTGTTCTATAATAATTTGGCCGATGTGTTACAGCGACATCATTTTGCTGCCGACAGGATATTTAACTTTGACGAGTCCGGAGTGTCTACTGTTTTAGAAACTCCTAAAATTTTGGCTCCCAAATCACAGAAACAAGTGGGACACATCGTGTCAGCGGAGAGAGGCGAATTAATAACATTTGGTGCTATTATTTCTGCAAGTGGAAATACTATCCCTCCGCTATTTGTATTTCCACGGGTGCACTACAAAGACTATTTTCTTGAAGGTGCGCCTGAAGGAAGCCTCGGAGCTGCTAATAGAAGTGGGTGGATAAATGCTGACATATTTGTTTCAGTCTTAAAGCACATTCAGAAACACACACTGAGCTCTAAAGAGCATCCGATTTTACTGCTATGCGATAATCACGAAAGCCACATCAGCTTACAGGCTATAACAAATGCTCGAGATAATGGCATCATTTTTGTGTCTTTTCCGCCGCACACAAGTCATCGATTGTAACCTTTAGACGTTGGAGTGTTCGGCCCATTCAAGGCAAAGTTGAAAATAGCGTTCAATAATTGGCATATGTCGAATCCTGGCAAAACAATCAACATTTATAATATTCCTAAACTGGTAAAACTTGCATATTTCGAATCTTTTACCGCAAAAAATATCACAAGTGGATTTGAAAAGCCAGGTATATGGCCGTTCAATGAAATGGCGTTCAGCGATGAAGATTTCGCTCCCATTGACGTGTATACTTCAAATAATTCGGAAAATGTGCCACCTAATCCGGAAACAAGTACTGTCGCTCTAGAACCACAACCTTGCACCAGCGTGCCATCGACCGATATGAATGAGTCCGATATTCGTGAGCAGTCGCCTTCTTTGCTCCAAAATCCTCAAGTCATTGTTACCAGAACTGGCGAACCTTCCACCTCTGCGGCTGAGGCACAATCTGAACCGAGTTCTTATCTTCCCATAACACCAGAAGTCATAAGACCTTATCCTACAGCTGTAAGAAATATAAAAACCAATAAAGGAAGAAAACCGGGTAAATCCCGTATATATACAGATACACCTGAAAAAACTGAACTAGAAGAGAGACATAGCCAGAAAGAATTGAAAAAAATAGAACAGGAAAAGAAAGCCAGAGCCAAAGCAGTGAAACGTAGTTTGAAGGAACCTAATTCAAGACAAAAGAAAAATAAAGTTAAGAAAATAGAAAGCGATGGAGATTCAGAGGAATCTGAAGGATCGAAATTTAGCTTGCGGGAGAGTTCAACATCTCCAGTTGATTTAGAAATGGACGAAGATACTGATGATCGTAGTATCAATAATAATTTAAATGTGACACCAGCGAAAATCAAAGATAATTGTTATGTTTTGGTAAAGTATGAAAAAAAGACTTCTGTTGTTTATTACGTCGGAAAAGTTCTCAGTCATTATTCGAGTACAGAGATGAAAATATCTTATCTTCGGAAACAACCGGGATTATCATGGTCATTCTTTTTCCCTGATATAGAAGACATACACACTCTGTATATCAGCGATGTCGCCATGATCCTCCCTGATCCTCAACCACGAACTGGCTGTACAGCTAGAATGGCTAGACTTTTTACTTTTGCACTTAATTTAAATAATTATAATGTACAATAAGTTCCAAAGTAACAACCAAATGTAAAATTTCCTACTAAAGTTTAAATTATCAAAGACTGTACAACGATCTCATACAAAATGATTGTAAACATCTCATTTTGACTGATTGTAAAGCTTGGAATTATCAATAAGTAAACTTAGGATGAACGATTTTATTTTTTGTTATTTTTCTAAAGAAAGATGTATCGACTATGAGTCAAGTCACATATGATTAAATTAGTTCTTTGATAATTAAATATTTTTATAATAATAAATAAAAATTTAACGACTTTAATTGGATTTTTAATTACCCTGTATGAATCTACCCCATGGCGTACGATAGTACCCCACCTACTGTACGAATGTACCCCGTACGTGGGGTACATTCGTACAAATATCTTATCGTAGAAAAATGGCTATAACCCTTTAACCTTTTGACATAATAGTTTCGGACTTTTTTGTAACAAACTACAATATATTTATTACACTTAGGTACATAAATTAGATAAATTCAACAATTAATCACAAAGTAAAAAAAAAAAATCTAAAAAGTGTACGAAGGGTAACCACTTCCCCTACAGAAAATTAAGAGACAAAATAGAAACAAATAGAGACAAAAGAGAAACAAATAGATTCAAAGGAGAAACAGATAGAAACAAAAGAGAAACAAATAGAGACAAATAGAAACAAATAGAGACACAAAAGAAACAAATAGAAACAAAAGAGAAACAAATAGAGACAAAAGAGAAACAAATAGAGACGCAAGTAATACGTAATATATTCAGTGCAGCATATTTTTTTTAACAATAGCGGAATATTTTTTCTAAATCCATATAAATTATTGACGAAGATGTCTACTTCAGCATACCTTAACTTATTATATAGTCAACACGTTTGGGTCAGAGGGCTAAAATAGGCGATATTATTTTTGAATGTATTCAGGTGAAACATGCTATGGCGTCTTAAAAATTGTGAATTGCAAACATTTATTTCAAAATTGCTATGACATAATGCAGTATCAAGATGGCCGTGAATTATTTGCTGTTTACATATTAGATTATATGTGTACATTGTAATAGGAAAGTTGTTCAGGAGTACAATAATAAGTGTATAATAAATAACATAATAAGCTGAGTATGAACAATATAACAGGTACAACACAAGTTATAATAGAGAGTTCTGTTGTGCAAAGGAGTTAAGTAATTGTATTTAATAACGAGAGTACAAAATAAATACTTAAGTTACTATAGGAGTAACATTGTTGATATTTATATAAATTAACATGAACAGTTTGTTGTAAAGCATGATTGTATTTATAAATACGCCAGATTGGGTATTTTGTAGAATATTAATACAGCGATAAAAGTTGCACATTAGGAACTATAAAAGATTTAATGATGTATCGAAAGTTGTACAATGGAGTTTCTACAACTTGTATTATAGCAAAATAATAACGTAGTTAAAATAATGGTAAATATTCGGGATTGCTGGTTACGCTTATTACGATTTTTTTAACTAAACCATTTGATTCACTATAAATACTACAAAAGGCAACTATCTGCATTTGGGAAATTTTAAATATGAATTTCCAATTCAGTAAAATGAAAATTCGCTTTCGTTGTATGGGATAACAGCCGTTTTACAGAACATAGATTTTTTTTAAAGATCTGTTACAAATATAAACATCGATTGAACTATACTTAGTACCAAGTCTTCTAAGCCTCTGAATTACAGAATTTTAAAAGTCATTTTTTTTATTTATTTATTACTTGTAAATTATTTAACATTATAAATGATAACAATATGCAGACTTATATATATAATTTTTTCGTTTTTTTATTCTACTACTCCATAAGTTGAGCTCCAGGAGCTCGTGTTTATGGGAGGAGTATTTACATTTAGTTCTAATGATTTTTTAAACAATAATCAAAAACTTTTGATATAAATACAAACATAATATTAACATAGGTACACAAATTGGAAAAGTGTGTTTTTAAAGATAATTAAAATAATATATCTTCTTACAGATTAAGTAAGCGTGAGGAAATTAAGGGTACAATATATCAGGTAAACAGATTAGAAAAATAGTTTTTTAAAGACAATTAAATTAATATATAAATATTTTACAAATTGAGTAAGTGTAAGAAAATTAGGGGTACAATATATCAGTATCCAATTTTAGGGACTTAATTAACTTTTTGAATTGTTCATAATTCACAGTTTCGGTTACACTAATTTTATTTTTTGACAATAATATATTGTACCATCTTACACCTAAATACGAATAGTGGTGCTGAGCCGTGGTCGTTCTAAGCATATGAATGGCTATTAAGCCATTAGTTTTGAATCTATTGCTTATGCTATCTGAGGGGTGAATTTTATAAATAAAATATTCTTTATAAATTTGATATAAGGCGATTCTCTTATACAATTCTGTGATAGATGGTACATTAAATTCCCGAATTATCTCTAAAGTAGGGGATTCATATGGTTTCCTAAGGATGATTTTTATAATTATTCTTTGAATTGTAATTATGGGCTGTAAAGAAGCCTTAAAAGCCCCTCCCCACCCAATAATCCCGTACTGCAGTATGGACTGAATTAATGCATAATAGACAATTTTGATAGTTTTCTTATTTAAAATATTTCGTATATTATAGAAAATATAGATAAGTTTTCTTATTCTTTCAACAGTGAGATTAATATGGTCTTTCCATTTAACATTTTTATCTATTAAGATACCAAGATATTTTATATTAGATTTATGATTTAGTTTCGCGCAGTCCGTATTACATGTACCGTCATTTACACAATTTTTAGAATGAATTGTTATGTTAATTAGGTTATTTGGCACATCTTCTTGTAGAGTGAAAGGAATACAATATGTTTTTTCTGTGTTATTAGTCGACTTTGGAACTTAAGGATATGTTGGCAAACAAGAGGCATTAGTACCTAGAATTGTTATACTATATACCTTTCCTTCTGATTTCTATCTACTTTTTCTACTTAATAAAGTATCTTTCAAAGTAGCTTAAGTAGCTTTTCTTTTGTTCTATGCACCCTTAAAAATATCTTAAACATCGAGTCAGCAATCACCGCATACTATGGATACGTATACTCAATGATAAAATACGGAATAGTTTTTTGGGGAAACTCAGTAAACGCCAAAGATGTTTTTTAATCATCCAAAAGAGGTGCCAACGAAAAATTACAAACTCTGATCACCGGGATTCATGTAGACCAATTTTTAAAAATCTTAAACTTCTGACAGTGACGGACATATATATAATGGAGTTATGCCTGTTAGTTCGATCATCTCCAGAAAAGTTCCCACAAAAAAACTCAACACATAAACACGCCACAAGGTTCACAGAAAACTTATTAATCCCAAAAGCAAACAAAACTATATTTCAAAAACGACTACACTACATGGCCATTAAAGTATATCACAACCTTCCACGTAGCGTGAAACAAATAACCGACATACTTAAATTTAAATCATCACTAAAAACATTCATTTTAAACAAATGTCACTACACTTTAAATGAATACCTTAGATAAATTAAATACCTCTGTTTTTTTATTTATTATTTACACACATTTGTTAACATGAAATTGTTGGGTTATGTCATATAGTGTGTATTTGTTGGGTTAGCTGGAAGAAATAGGATGTAACCTATAAGCCAAACCCTTTGTACTCTGTATTTTTGTGCAATAAATATTATTTTGAATTTTAATTCCTACCTCCTTATGCCGACTACAACGCTTGTGTAATTCAGTTGAAATTCAAAAGTCATCCCATCAACCTGTGTTTGATTATGGAGCCTCTTGTCGACATTAAAAACCATTGAGTTTGCGAGTTTGTGGCTGTGAAAGTGAATACTATTTGAACAACGCAATTTAGGAAAGCGAAAGAAGAACAAAAACGATAAGTCGGTAATCCAGAATTCCAATCCTTTTTTATCCACTGTGCAACGGTACCTTGAATCCATCCCCAACGAGAGGTTAAAGTAATTTTTCAATGCTGAATAATAGTCTTTTTCCAATGGCGATACTGAGAGTATCTGCCGTTCTAAATATCATAAAAAATATTAATAATTATTATCCTACGTCCTGATTTACAAAATTTTAAATTATGATGTAAACAATGGACTAAAAAATGACGGCGGTATTACTGTTTTTATAACCAAACAACGTCCTCCTTTGATATGCACGTCCACGATACGTGAGGGGTGCTTTGTGAACTTATCTGCCAGTTTTCTAATCAGTGGCGTTGTGGGCAACTTACGGGCCCTGCATTCAATCCAAACATTAAATATTCCACAATTTCGTCACCTCAGTTGGACAAGGTACTAACTGACATTTTTTCGTCTTGGCGCCGAAAGTGGTCATGACTTCGAGAAATGTCCCAAAAAAGCGGGGGCTGCTATTTGTGCCATCCATAAAATCTTTAAAAGATCATATTTATTCTACTGAATACAGAAATTGTCCAACTCAACCTGCCGCTATTGAGCAAAACCCCCTAGATGTGATCTAGGAGGTTTTGTATTGAGACGCAGGTGAAGATGACGGAATACGGATGTCATTAATTTTATGACATAAGTGGTATTTTTTTTGTGATTATGGTCTGGACTTACGCAATTATTATTTGTGCTCTTATCTTTGCGATTTCATTTATTTTAGTGTGTGTTTTTTTTCTTATTTTATTAATATCATTTTGCTTTGTGCTTGCACCACGTAACATGATAAAGTTACCTAGGTTTGGTCGGTTGACTTATGAACTTTATATAAACATGATATCCGGGGTATATAGTGCACTAACTTCGGGGGGTGATTCTACGTGATTTCAGAAGTTGAAAAGATAAATAACTTTTTTGAAATTCAAACGTCTTAGTGTATTTTTTTTTGCTAAAAGATGGTATTGTTTGTATGGGAAAATAAATATTCTTCAATGGAAACATATTTTAGTATGGAAAAAAAGTTGGAATTTTCTAAAAGTTCTTTTTCTTTTCCCCTCTCGAAGATTGTGTACTTTACCTCTGGACACCTTGTATATATATACAGGATGTTAAGGGACATACTTGAATTACTTTAACCAGTGATTCCTGATATTATTTGCTAAAAAAAATGTTAAAGAAATTTTGGTCTCCAGTGTCTTTTTGGATGTTTGTTTTTTTTTTAATATTTGACCCCCGGATTAAATATAAAGAATAAAAACCGTAACCCCCTTTATACCTCATCTTCCTTCCCATTACTTCAACAGAGGCATATTAAAAACATCAGGTAACACAACATAAGAGTTACAAATGGTGTCTAATCTATTCACAACAGAATTGTTGAAATTGAAACCGTAATATAACTGTCACAATAATACTTGATTAAATGGATGGAAAATTAATCAATATTATCCAAAATATTATATGCTGTTGTAGATTATTTTTAACGGATTTGATAGATACCGGTTGGGTATCGCTAATTTACAAAATTCCTTTCGAATCCTAAACCCCAGACAGACAAGTGAAAATGATTATTATTGTGTCGACTTACCACAAGTAAGCAAAATTTCAGCTTATTACGGCCATGCAGAGACGCCCACAAGTCAGTGGCATAATGAACCTATTTTTTATAAATTTGAAAGCAAGAAATATATGAATTTTAAAGCAGGGTTTCGAAAATCGACTGCCCAGCTTGGTCTAGAAGTTGTTACGCCCCAGTTCCAACCCCCCAGTGTGTATTTTGCAATAAGCGTCTGAAAATTGTGAAACTTCGGGCGTTTATTAAAATGGGATATACGAAAGCGAAGGTTGAATCTGCTTTGAGCCTTGTTCCCGAAACCTGATTTTATTAAAGCATTTTTTGTAAAGAATAACGGACTTGTTTGTCAGATTTTTGTTGTTGCTACGTGTGTTGATAATTTAAGGGAAAATGAAGAATTTATTTCTTTTAAAATTGCTTGGATAATTGGATATTTTTTTGGACAAGCGGAGATGAAGGAAGGATAGAGAAGGTTGCTAAAACATAGTTATTCAGATCTGGTCTTTAAACTTTTCAACTACGTGCAAATCAAAATGAATTTTTTCAACTAATTTTAAATAGCTTAGTGGAAAAAAGTTTAAAATTGTTTCAATATGAGTACCTGAAAATCAAAATCCAATTGTATCCAATCAAATTTCATTGATTCCGTTCCAGCATCGAGAAACAAAAGTCGTTAGTTATGACTATGACTAATGAACTGATGAACTAATAACTCTCTTTTTAGTGTCAAGGAGTAAACGCGAACTGCAAATGAATATTAATGTTAATATTACAATTCGAAATGGTCAATTTTTTTTTTGTATTTTTAACTTTTACGTATCCGTCTGACTTATCATTCTGGATATCTACAATTCGACCGTGTTCGGGAAATCGGTATAAAATCGTCGTTAGTCATGCCTATCGATCCGATCATGTAAAGTCATTGGAGAAGCAGTAGGTTTAAAATTAGTTAACTTAACATTTGAAAATTAAAATTAAAAATAGTGGACAGGATAGACACCTCTGGTCAGTTATTGTATAGATTTTGTTCTGCAGGTAAGTGAAAATGAAATACAGTCATCTGTGCATTAAGCAGCTGGATTCATCTGAATTATATTGTTTGACAAAATAGGGCACCACTATTCCTGTTTGGTCGATTTACAACTAAAAGATTTAAATATTTTTGTCGCAAGAAAAGTGAAAAATTCTACTCTCTTAAGAGCTTGTCGTGACAGATCATTATTTCGTGGTGTAAATGCAAGTTTTATTGTGCTGATTGCCGTCCGCTGCCGAATTTGGAGATTAACCTTCAGGTTAAGGAATTGCTGCCAATCTCAATGCGAGTGATATATTCGGTGAGTTCTCTGTTTTATGTATTTGGTGGCTGGATGATAATTTGTTACGCTGCCTGCAGAGTGAATTTTTGTAATCAACCTTTTTTTTCCATAGGGAATTTATTTCCTGATGTTCTGTGTAGCTTACAATCCAGATCATCACCAGTCATCGATTTCACTGTTGTAGACTGGCATCTTTGTAACGATTTTTATCCACACAGAGATAATCAAATTAACTTTCGCCATAACGGTTGACCAAACAAGACAACAACATTAATTTAAAAATTGATTGTTGGTATTTTCCGAGTGTTTAGGTCCGTATTACGCAGATATTTTAATAAGGTTTTCCCCTCCAGTCCCGTCAAAGTCCCGCCCGGCTTCATATTAAACTCTCCGATTAGGTATCCCACGTCACAGGAATTTTAATTAATATTATTAGCTAAATACCCACACCACTGATGGGATAAACTGAAGTGTGTTGAAGGTTGTAGGCGGGTACAAAGTAAGCAACATTTGTACTTGCTTTTGATGAAAGTTATAAACAAAATTCTTATTTTAAAACAGTTTAATTTATCTGTCAAGGGCCTAGGAGTTAAAATGTCTTATTTAAATTGGTGACATTTTCATTCAAACCTGCTAAACTTCTTATGTAGGCCGTACGAATGAATTAGCAGGTTTCTTGATAAACTTTTAGGCAATTATGAATATATTGTCATGATGTCGGAACACGTGGTCATGAAAATCCAACTATTTTGAAAAATATTTCGTGACAATAATGACATATTTATTTTCTAAATAATCAATCACCATCTAGAATAGCCCTCTTGGCGACAATCCAAATTAATCAATATAAATCATCGTCTACTAAAAATACTAAACTACTAAACTTTCCATGTTTCTTTCCAAAGAACCATTTTAATCTTATCGCAATTTCTTGTGTGTGACTTCGAATTGTCGACTATGTAATATCCACTGTAATGGGAATATTCCGGACACATCTATCTGTTTCAGAATCAGTTTGTGGTTTTATTAAGGACTGTAATATTTGACAGTTGGGGTAACTGTGTTAATAATTAGAATTGGAAAATAATTCTGACTTATTCTTGGTCTTTTCGATCAATTTTGCACAAGCTTCAGTAATAGATTCGAATTAAACGCATTAGTAACATGTTGACTTGACTAACACACTGACTTTTGTACAGTTTTCTTAACAGACTAGTCATGTATAAATAAATTGTTGCAATGCCACTGAACTTAGATACACTGTCAAACAAGGACAAGTAATTAGGTAACAGGTAGTAGGGTGGAAGAAGGCAAAAATATATGTTAAAGGGATATGCATATAGTTGCGTCAGCAACTAGAACAAAACTTTATTGTCTTTTGTTTTTTAACGTATCTAATGTTTTAATTTTACATATTCTTATACGCCGTTTTTGAATGGTTGGTATTTATTAGTTCTTAGTTCCCATGCCTGTTGTGTTCAGTATAAATAAAATAAAAATATAATAACTGTGTCATGGGATATCTTTGTGCCATCAATAATAATTTTCGGTTGCTTCTGGTGAAGTCGTTCAAGCTTCTTATTTTTCAAAAGTGTTTTTAGTGTCGAATATACAATCAATTTTACTGGCCTGTCCTGTGGAGGTCCCGGGGAGTCAAAATGTTTTACGTAAATTAACGAAGTATTTTTTTCTCTTTCAAATCGAAAAGAGATCACTAGGGATTTTGTATTCAGTGATCTACAGGCTTCCCAACCGACGATGTATCAAATCCGATTTATCAATCCACCGCAGAACCTTCTGGGAAAATATTTAACATTATAATTTATGCCAAAAAATAATCTAGCTATTTAAAATCGGATAAATATCGGATGGAAGCACCAAAATTTGATTAGCCCACAGCCTACACTATATTTAAAATTACTTTTTATTTAATAATTGTTTTTGTGTTTAATTCTTAAAATTCTTTATTAAGTTCTGCTAGTAATATTTGTTTTTATTGTTGTGACAAATGTTTCGAGGTTCAAGGTTTTTTACAAATAGAAAAAAGGGTCTTAAATTAAATTTACTTGAACAATTAGAAATCAATATATGACCCTAACTCAACATTAATTATTAAAGTAAGGAAAATTATTTTATCCTACTTCTCAGTATGTTGACAAGACCTAAGCAATGTAACACATTTAACTCTTAACAGGCCAAGATGTCAAACAAAACGTTTGTACACAAGTGGGTCCTCCGACGACCCCGTGCATTTTTCTATCTTATGGGCTTTTACAATATATAAATACCGATTATTCAGTCAATTATTGATGGCAACTTATGTATTTGCGCAGAAATACGTAAAATATTAAAATGATATGTCAAGTATTTAAGCAAATGGTTCCATGATAACTCAACACGGTGATTATTCAACACACATTTAAAAAGTGATATAAAGTCATTAAAAACGATGAAAATTTTTTTTTAACCTAACCTAACCTACTTAACCCAATTAAAAAAGGTATTGTTTTATCACTTTCCATGACTTTATATAAGTTTTTAAAAATGTGATGAATTATCATTTTGATGATTTATCCGGTCACCTAAGCAAATATAAGGAGGATAATAATTTTGGGTACTACCACTTGGCTGCGGGATAGTTCAATAAGCTAATTTAAAGTGAAATTGTAATGTATAATTAAAACCTTAATTGGAGATACATAAGTCTCACTGGCTCCGATTTTTCATTTAAAGTGAAATTGTAATGTATAATTAAAACCTCAATTGGAGATACATAAGTCTCACTGGCTCCGATTTTTCATTTAAAGTGAAATTGTAATGTATAATTAAAACCTCAATTGGAGATACCGTAGTCTCACTGTCTCCGGATTTTAATTTCGTCATGATGCATTATTAAAACAAACGCGGGTTGCAAGAACACGTGTTCTGATATTATTACGAATTTACTAACATCAATAATCGATTTGCAGTCTAGTTTTCAACAGGATTACCAGTAATTTGAACAGATTTTTAATATATTATGAATACTCATTTTTCTCTGTGTTTGTTGAATCGTCATTGTGTTAAGTTATCCGTTCATTGAAATAATGTATGTTGCTATCCATCCATTTAATAATACTGTGAAGCAATCTGTTATTTTAAAATTCATCTGCTTTGATGGGCATTTTCCATTGATCGTTTTATTGAAATTTTAAAGCATTCCTGGAAAGAAATATCAAATTAATTACCATGGCTATCGTTTACTACCGGAAAATTCATTTTAACATCAGCCTATACCCACAAACATGAACAATTTTGTGTATTGTTCCACCTACGTCATATGAATAAAAAAAAACGATGAATTATGGTGACACAGGAATTTTAAATAGCAGAAAATAATGGTTTCGGATTGGAATTATACAGGCGTGACTTTCACGTTGATAGCAATATTAATAATATTACCTCTACCAGAGTTACAATCAGAAGTTATTACAATTACCGAAATAACCTACTTAAATTACACACAAATACTGGAATTGTACACGCCCAAAAATGAAGAAAAATTAGTATTGCGAATCTCTTCAAATTATTGGTGATCTGATTAAAAACGGGATTGCGGGCTATTTCCTTATAATCTTTTAATGTATTCATAATATATCGAAACAATTATTCATACATGTGCCTTGATAATATACAGGGTGTATCGGCACGTACCCGACAAACTTTAACCAGCTATTCCTTAGCACATTTGGAGTAAAAATGTTATGGGCACTTTGCTGTCCGGTAACATTTTTATTCAATTTAAAAAAAAATCCACACTCCGTCACTGTCATTGGCATTGTTTCTCGTGTTTAACAGATTTAAAAGTAGGTGTGTCAAAAAGCGTCCTCGCTCTTTCATTCACATTAAATAATAATAGTTAAAAATGAGACGAATGGTTCCATGCCATTTCGTACGTACATTATTCAACGAAACTCGAATAAAATATTGCCAGATGGGTTTTCAATCTTTGACAAAGGATAAAACATTGGTGAAATGTAGTGAAAATATGAATAGTAATTTTTTTATTAAAAAAAAAATATTACCTGATAGCAAAGTGCCCATAACATTTTTTACTCAAAGTGAAAAGCTGGTTAAAGTTTGTCGGGTACATGCGCATACACCCTGTATAACGACGAAATGCGAAAATGTTAGGATTTTCATGAACACGTCTTCTGACATCGTTATAATATATTCGTAATTTACTAAAAAATTATCAGGAAACCTATTAATTCATACGTTTAGGCATTCAATTCCGTTTTTAACCTGATAACAGATTCTTAATAAATTAGTAATACTCGTGAAAATTTGATTTCTTTAATGGCATATATTTTATTATTTGAAACATAAAGAAATATAGTAGCACTTATCCGTAATAAATATTTGCTATACCGTGTGTTTGATAATGATATTATTCAGTTTGGTCAAGTATTTAGGCCACAAATCTAAATTAAAGTGTTTGCGTAGCTGATCCTTTGAATGATAAATTAAAAAAAAAAAACACTTCTCTGAATATAATTAGCTTTTCTAGGGAAACTACATTTGGTAGGCAATATACCGTTTTTACAATATATATACACATTATCTGGTAAGACTTAACAATTTACAAAAATATCATTTTTCTAAAAACAAGTTTGGGGATCTGGTAAGGAGATGAAAAAAGATGAAAATTGTGTTGTGTCACAGCGTTTATTGCGAGTCAGTAGAATTGCGCAATTGGGAGATGATTGGAACCGATGAGGATGTCACCAGGTGTAGACGGCTATTCAAATATAGAAGTTAACCACAAAATAATTAAAAATGTACACCTATCAAAGGTTCCGACCACAATTTATTTATTTATTTAAACGCCATAAAATGGCTTTTACAATACAGTGATAACCGAATTTCAATAATAATAGCAATAAATTACAGAACAATTAATGTGTCCACAAAAACATTTTTACAAGTGATGCAGTTATTAATATAAGTGCAGTAAGACAATGCATAAATATATACCAGTGTTACAATAGTTAAATTAATACTAGGCTTGTATAAGACCTGTCATAAGTCGAAGTATGAGGTGTCTATGATAATAGTCAGTAGTTAATTTAAAATAAATTCCATTAAGGTAGGTATAAAACGCTATAGTTAGTGGAGGATATTCTGTTTGAATAGAGTATTGATGTAGAAAAAAAAGTGAATTGTTAACAAAATATTATAATCGAGCATTTAGTAGTGAGTTTATTGTTACCCACAAAAATAATTGTACTTGGAATAGCTGAGTAGGTATCGCAACTTGGCATTAACAATTCAGAGCTGTCAGCAATTCAATGATACTCATGGATAATAAATAATATTTTTTTAACAAAATAATACCTTTTTGTTAATGAGTTAATGATGAATGTAAGTAAGTCTAAAGTAATGGTGTTTGAAAGAGAGAGTACGAAAACAGTGTGAAATATAGCTGTTAATGAGGAATACTTGGAGCAGGTGGAGGAGTTTGTGTATTTAGGCAGTATGTTATGCTAGAGAGATGGGAAGGCTGACAGAGATATTAAAAGAAGAGTAAATGCAGGTAACTCCGTTTATGGAGGACTGAACACAGTTGGCGCTAACAAAAAATTGTCCAAAGAAGCGAAGTTAGCAGTACACAATGGAGTGCTGGTATCTACCCTGATGTATGGAAGTGAGGCATGGAACTGGCAAAGAAAGGATGAAAATAGATTGAATGAGATCCCTGAAGCGAATGTGTGGTAAAACCATGTTTGATCGTGTGAGGAATGTGGAGATCCGCAAAGAGTGCAAGGCTGATGTAAGCGTAATGAGTAAGATCAAGAAAGGGACGCTTAGATGGTTTGGGCATGTAGAGCGAACATAGGAGTGTAAGGAGGATATATGGTGCAAATGCGAATGGTAGCAGAAGTCGGCGACGCCCGAGTAAGACATGGCACGACACATTCAAGTGAATCAGATACTCGAGTCGGGCCATGTCAAGAGTCAGAATAATAGAAGAGTATGTATGAATGTGAATGAGGCAAGAAGTGTGTGCCAAGACCGAGTTTGGCGATCCGTTCCCTCTGCCTACCCCTGCAGTAAAAAGGGGTGATGGTTAGTTAATTATTTTTATATGAAACGACAAAAAAGTGAGATGTTTAGACATATTTAAAACTTTATATGTTTTATTTAAAAAATTTAATATTTAACAAATTTAATGTGTATTTCTAATAAGTACATTTGAAAGTGAATTTAATCACCTATTAAAAACATTTTTAGTTTTCGGATAAATTCATTTTCGGATTTTATTAATAAGAAGAAATACACACAAATTCTCTGACTTTCTGACAGCATATATATGAAATATAATGGCCAATATTCCAGAGGACTGAAGGGTTAAGAATTAAAAATTAAAATATGAAAAAAATTTAATTAAAAAAAAAAAAAAAAAATTTAAAAAAGGATTTTATTTTTGGTCCCATGAAAGTAACGAAAATGTCACTAACGCCCTCTTGAATTAGGATCCCCGTGATCAAGTGGGTGATACTGCGCCCACGCATCCAAATGTCGTGGGTTCTGAAGCGGGATAAGGTATTCAAATATATAGAAGGCTGCCAACTTCCTTCATTACACGCTTCGTGTCTTTCGTTTGACTTCGAAGAAATTGAGAAATAATATTACTTAGCAGATCTCAGAAATATCTTCAAATAACAAACATCATACTTAGAAAGCCATATTTTTTTACACGAAGGTGGTTTAATATAGTTTGATTATATTTTTAAAAATCACTGCGACTGAGAATTTCTGTATGAAAAGTATTAAAAATATGTATTACACATTTCATATATTATACTGGTGAATCTACATTGCATAGGAGAATTACGTTAGACCTGATTGTGTTACACAGAGTTATTAACAACTTAAACGACAGTCCTGCCATCGTTACCACTATTAAAATTCATGTGCCGACAAGACAAAATATAACATTCTTCTGCAATACATACACAACCATCATCAGACACACTCACTAACCAGTACTATTGATATATCTATTGGCTCCATTTATAGAATTGCGTAATGTATATCAACACTTTGTTGAATCCTACAAATTAGAGTAGCGTTGGTAATGTAGTTTTAGTGATTTGTCTTATATGCAGTATTGTTCTAGTTTCTATATTATTTTAAGTTACTCTTACATGTCCTACTAATATTGTTTTATATTTAGTTTACTGTAATATCATACTATAATTTTCGATAGTTCACTAGATATATTCTGTTTTTAAAATCTATAAAAAAGCCCGGCTGGTCGTAAAACCAAATAAAATTGCGTAGATATCCCTTAAATTTTTTTTTCGATTTAAATATATCGGGTTCTTAGGCACCTCTTTGGTTAAGATATTTTAACGCATTTAAAAAAAATACTAAACAGCTGTTATTAACCCCCCAAGTATCCGTTTTTTTCATATTTCATTGAAAAAATTCTAACTTTAGACTATATATTGTGTATCAGTGATTTTTACTACAGCCGCACTTCGGAAAATTGAGAAGCCTAGCACTAAAAATGTGGATTACCAAAGAAAAATCCATGCATCTATAAAATTAATATTTTTTTGGTAAACTAATGTTTAAGACAAGATTTTTGACAAGTGGTCAGAGCTGTCGACCGAAAATCGAAAGGACACGGGTTCAAGTCTCGTTGGCGTCATGTATCTTTTATCAGGAGATTTTTCAATGTGGATGAGTGTTTCAGTCTAATAATTATTGCTTATAAAATAATTGTTACCCTTTGTGCTATGCATAAAAAATCTTGTCTTAAACATTAGTTAACTAAAAAAATAATAATTAATATTTGACAAGTTCTAGTATCTTCACCAAAAAATGTAGACAATTTATCTCGACGCCATCTAGTGAGAGAGTTAGCACTTACAATGCCTTTCTCATATAAAAATAAAGTTGGTTGTTTCAGGTGAAAAAAAAAGGAAAAAAGAAAAAAAAATGTAACAAGCAGTAATTGTTGAATGAAACACTAGTATATATTGAATTATTTCGCGGATAAGAGATAAGCCGCCATAGATCAGTGGTCAGAGCTGTCGACCGGAAATCGAAAGGACACGGGTTCAAGTCCCGTTGGCGTCATGTATCTTTTATCAGGAGATTTTTCAATGTGGATGAGTGTTTCAGTCTAATTTATATTTTTTATTAATTACACAGTCTAAAACATTATTCCATAACTGTTACTCTGCAGAATATTGTTTCTACTGGTGTTGATACAATAAAAATAATATTTTTCACTTTTTTGTTAATTTAATGTGTAGAATTTTCCTACTTATTCTTATTAAGTAAGACAAAATATTACAGTAGTGCTTGCACAAAATCGGCCATTGCGGTACCACCATTTTATTTACAAAACATTAATTATTATTAATTGAATAAAAAATAAAATAAAATATTTAATCGAAAACAAAAGCTCAAATAAAAAAAAAGTTACTCCACAAAATTGACTTCAAACGTAGTGTAGATTCTTGTCGGTCTCCGCGGTTGAAGGGTTAGGCTTTCAAATCCCGGCGTCCATAAGATTTTTTTTTATTAGAGTGCCACAAGAAAGAAATCAAACATCCAAAAATCTTTAATATACCAGGCCGTCCAACTTTACAACAAAATCCCGAAAGAAATTAATTATTTAGATTAAAAATATAAGACATTTTAAAACGAAATTAACATAGTGTGTCCACCTCAAATATTGTTGTTTTGATTGTTATTTAATATGTTTAAATTTAAAATGCCTAAAGATATATTATTTTTGTGAAATTATGTTAATTTTTATATAAATATAAATATGTTTCTAAAATTATTAGCACGGCTAAACTGAAATTTTCTGAAAATCTTCGTAGAAAAAATCGAACTTTCGAAAAGAAATTAAAACGTTTTCAGCTACAAGATCAGTAATGTGGATTTTTTCAAACTTAACACTCATCACACTGAAAAGCCACGAGCCGCCACTGCGCATGACGATGTGAGCTAACTTAAAATAAATAAAAAAAATACAGTGTGTGGCAAGCCTACGCACGACGGAAGTGAAACTTTTAGTATTCTTCTCTCTCTCTTTTCATTTCATTCTCTCTTTTTTCTCACTTCAATCTCGTCACTACTCATTTTTGACACTAAAACTCTGTTCCAAATCGAATAAACCACAATCAATTACGTATTTCACTCGTATTACACTCACCGCGCAGTACACGAAGCAAGCAGCTGTTGCCTGGCGTGGCGTCGTTGGCTAGAGAGAGAGGAAAAGAGAGAAGAGAGAGAGAGAACGTTCGTCAGTGGCTCCCTCACCTCAGTAAGCGACTACGGTGAGAGAGCGACAGTGAACGGTGAGCGGTGGTGGGGGTCCCGTACCCCCACCACCAAATGATCACGGTTTTTCGTGACGGTCATGAGTCGGTTTTACTCCGGTCCTCGAAAATGCATGACGCGCGTAAAAAAGTTTCACTTTAAAAAAAAAATTAATATATTAAAAATGATATGTTTTATGTTTGTGCACGTTCCAGAGTCGAATATACTCACAGACTCAACTGCTCACAACTGTTCGGAGTCAGTGAGACTATGCATCCCCAGTTGGGGTATGTGGTGAGGCTGTAGTTAATGGGGCGGGGAAGGAGATGAGGGAGTACCGGGCTATTCAGATCTGGGCACCAAACACGGCTAAAGCCATTTCAAGCAAAGTTTCAATTCTGAATGGTGGTCTTACGCCAGGGCGATACTGAGAGTATACTGTTATGTCATTCTAAAGTTTCTGTTCATGACATATTTTCTGATGTCATTGTAAATATTTATTATTGTTATACCGTTGTTACTAAATAAATAATTTAGCTGAGATTTTAAGATTTTATTCTACCAAATATTTATTTGTTTATTTATTTATACGCGTTAAGTTATCGAGAGGAGGGTGAAATACCCCCTATATCATAACCCTCCCCCTCCCCACCCACCGAAATAGGACTTTATTTATGACACGAAACTATCATACACGCAGAAGAATTTTTAAAATGTTATAATATTAATATTGTTTAAAATTTTACCTGTCTGAAAATATGTAAATATAGATATAAAATCAAAATCAAATTCCGTATGGACTGGAGTCAACCGCGCTAACAACTGCGCTTAATTCCGATCGGATAGGACCAATATTTATTTCTTTTAATAACAGCTGTAATGTCATCCAATCCAAAGTTGATAGAATGTATAGTCATCGACAACGAGTCTATCTGCCGAGCTTAAGCTCGATCGGATGTAGAAAATTGAGTTATTTTCCGTTTCCAAGATTTGCATTCATTACTGAAAAGTGAAATTAAAAAAGATTTATAAAAAAATGAAGATTAATTTCTGAGTGCGAGTGAAAATTATTGCAAATATCCGCGATGATCAAAGTCACCCTATATTAGTGTACATTTAAAATTAATATATTACAAAAATGTCTTCGCTTTTTTTTATAACCTTTGCGGTTCGGCAGTTCTTTTTTTAAATAACAGAGGGCACCACTTCTGTTTACAACAGTCTAAGCTGTACAGTCATTAAGATAGTAATATTAAAAAAATATTATTTTTATTTTACTTATTTAATAGTGGGTACCCAAGTCTTCAATTTAAAGATCGCGACCGAATCCTCTCTGATTAGATTTACCAGACGGTATGAAATTCGATATTCTTACAAGAGTACAGAGTCCTGTAGGACTTAAAAATCATTTCAAAGGCGTCCTACTGAACATATAAATCCTTTTCCTGGGTTCGGTATCTCCCCGGCAGATGCCTCTCTCATCACAGGGTCGGATGTACGATGGAAGCGCGTGGAACGTAGATCTAGGGCGCTAAATCCTGTGGGCTAACAGGGCCATATCGGAATATAAAAGAACATTTTTATTTCGTACCTAAGACTTCAACTTCAAGACCACGAACCAACCATCCCCCATTAAATTGGACAAAAAATGAAAGTATCTAGAAATGTGAAAGAGAATAGGTAAAAATATTTTCAAATTTGTAGAAATCGAATTATAAAACTATTTAAATGAAATATCATTTTGAAAGTTCAGAACTTGATCAATTTGGTAGCTATCGAAAAACTAATAATAATATTGTAAATAACTCTTTAAATGTATGACACATTCTCGTAAAAATAGTAAAAAATGGGAGAAGACCTCAATATATTGCTTGTACGAATATCTCTTCAGGCGAAGCTTAATGCTAAATCACTATTTTGATTAATCTTTATAACGAATTGGTGTATATGATGAATACCAAAAAATATGTTTTAGATAAATTGAAGGTTTTCCTATCGTTTCGCTTGAGTACAATACAAATAAAAAAATAAATTACTCAATAAAAAATATAAATGTAAACTACAAAAAAAAAAATTTCAATAGAAATGTATGAATGCGTAAAGGAAACAACTTTAAAAAATACAGTATTATAGCTAAGATTATCTGTAACAGTTTCATATTAATAACTTTTTTGTTTTCTTATAAAATTATTTACAAAATAAATAAAAACCAGTTTTTTGCTTGAAATAGAACGTTTCTAGACTCCATTTGTCAAGCGATTTTAATGCCTACAATACACGGTATACCAAGAATATACACATGTTTGGCTTGTAGCTTCCTCTTAATCGTTGAAGAAGATGATAACATTAATATATCTAAACGAAACAGGAAACAGAACAAGATACAGAAAACAAAAAAGGGAACGATCGCAACTGGTAATCAAACCCAGTATCTCGGCAATTGTGACGTTATTTTTTTGTCTGCGTTAAATTTTGCCTGCTATCTTTTTGAATAATTTCTAATGAATTTATTATTTTTAACCTAAATAGTGTTCCATCTAGTAGACTCCTACTGACCTTTTCTACAAGTCTAGAATTAATATGTATTTGACGGGTAAAAAACGATTCTAATCATATTGGATATTGTTACGGAATTATTAAATAAATGCACCATTTTAACGGTGAACATAACATGTATTTATTTTGGCAGTAATAAATTTGTATTATTTATTTATTTATTAACGCCCTTTTTCGGGGCTTTTACATGTGAATATGAAGAAATATACATAACTGAATTGCTTCATTAACAACATTTTATATTTGTTTAAAGATAAATTGAAGATGTCCACTGACTTGGTATAATTTTTACCCTCCGTCAGTACTCTGGGCAAAGTGGAATACATATGGTAGTTAGTCCCAGATTTTCTGCACTGAAATAAATCCTGACTTCAAGTATTACGTAGTGGAATCCAGAAGCTTATCAATTCTAGCAATACCGGACTATCAACTAAATCATTTAGAATTTTATGTAGAAATACCAAGACAGCGAAAATTGTTCTGTTTGACAATTTAAGCATATTCATATAATTTAACAGAGTGTTGTAGTTCAACATAATTGCTGGAATACCCATTTTAAAATTTATAAAACGTAAGAATTTGTTTTGTATTATTTCAACAGCTTGTACATGTATATTATAATGTGGGTTCCAGACAGGAGAATTGTATTGACTTCTTACATAGGAAAAAAAAATAACAATTTAATACACTTTATATTGTTAAAGTTTCTGGTTAGCCTAGTTGTGTATAATGTGTACTTATGGCAGTTCAACAATAGTAAGACTGTGTAATTAACCTTTACAACCATTTTATTGGTTCACTGGGGAACAGGTTACACCTATATTGTTTACCAAAAGGGTTTCAATGAGTATTTTTTTCTCGCTGAGGGTTAATTGTACTACGAAAGTCGACGGTTTACTGAGCATTGCTTGGGTCGGACCTGCCAGAGATGGCTGAAGTTAGGCAACTCAACTTTCTAAAGCAAAACATGATCTTTTATCGTTCATCATAGCTGTGACATTCATTCAATGGATCATATCTGTAAGCCTGAGCAGCGAGGTGATTTGAAAAATGTGATGTATGGTAAAAAGTTGGGTTTTCAAGCGATAGATGGCACTAGTTAGAAAGCTTACTCCAGAGTCCGATAGATGTCGCTAGAGTGTATCAATTGCCTGTGGGGTATCCTTGTCAGACTTCAAGCTTCTAGAAACAGAGAATTACCAACCCACAGTGTAGCTAAATTCAGACTTATTTTTTTTTTGTATTAGGCAATTCACCCTAAAGAGAGTGCTTTGTGCCGATTGGGATAAGATATATGGTTAAACTGATGTGAATTATCTATAAAGGGACTGGACATATCATATATTAAAGTCATTCAAATCTATAAACTTATAAAGAATAGAATATACGCGAGAGTTGTTGAGAGACAGCAAATATGGAATACTAAGAGGAGACTGGTGGGTGATTTTAATAAGCAATCGATACATGCCTTTGAAAGAAGAATGGTTTTTACAATTGAAGAAAACATGGTCAAGAGTCTCATCCTCCACACCACACTGGCATAATGAACTTTCGAGCACCCGAATTTTAAACAAATGAGTTGCAATAGAGCAGTGGCCAATTCTCATTCTCGAGATACAGGAAATAAATCTTTTGGACTTTTTTTTGCCGTGGAACCAGGGTTTACTTGGAATATGATTTTGTATTCCAGCATAGAAAGATCCAGTTTGAGTTTTCGTGACTGTCCAATTTTCTTCCCAGGAACGAGACATGTTGGATTTAAGAATATAGAAGACGTCAGAGACAGGAATTTTAAAATCTAAAGGAATAGAACCAGATACAGTTCCAAGTTTAGCGAGAGAATCAGCTTTCTCGTTACCCTCAATTCCTAGATGGCCAGGCACCCAAACCAGTATTGTCTCAAACATAGATTCGTTTAAAGAATCGAGGATTTTTTTAATATTACAAATAACATAGTCTTCTGGACATCGAACGATATTAGAGGAAATTTTTAATACTGCACTTAGAGAGTCAGTACACAGTAAGGCACGACGAATATTAAGGAGTTGGATTTGAATTAAAGCTTGTTCAATTGCGAAGCATTCTGCAGTAAATATGGAAATTTCTTTAGGCAATTTATAAGACAGATTAACATTGAATTCAGGAATATATACCGATGCGCCACATTCTTTGTGGTCGGATTTGGAACCATCTGTGTATATGAGGGAAAATCCAGGAAACTTTGAAAATATAAAGTTTTTAAAATGTTCTTCAACATTTTGAAAGTTATTAGCTGATGATAAAATGTTCGTCCGGAAGTCAGAAATTATTACGTTTGGGATAAAATTAATAGCATTAAACGGGGTACTGTAAATAGGAAGGATTGGATCATCTTGTAGATTTTGAAGGTAAGAAGACAGAGATCTAAATGATAGAAAACTTTTTAATAAGAGAGGGAATCGATCTCTATCTATTACCCTCCTTCTGTTATTCAAAATACTGAACAAACGATCGAGACTCTGTTCCAATGAGTGACGCGATAAAGATAACGCTTTGAAGATATATCTATCCGCGAGGTATTGTCTTCTCAAAAATAAGGGAGGATCTACACATTCTATCTGAAGAGCATTAATTGGAGAAGATTTCATTGCCCCAATAATCATTCTGAGCCCTTTTGATTGGATTCTTTCAAGTTTTTTATCCAGATATTTAGGAAGTGGGTCGAAAAGAAATGTGCCATAATCCAAGTGACTTCGAACGAGGGAATTATACATTAGTTTAAGAGTATTAGGATGGGATCCCCACCATACTCTGGAAACAGCTCGCATCATATTAAGCCCCTTTTCACACTTAGCAGAAACGTTCTGAATATGAGGGAGCCAAGAAAGCTTATGGTCCAAAAGCAGGCCAAGAAATTTTATTTGCTTAACGATTTGAAGGGGGAAATTATCAAAAGAGACTGTAAAGTTAGGCAGTTTTCTTTTGCGAGTAAAAGCCACTACCTTGGTTTTAGAGGTAGCTAAATTCATTCCATTTGTCAACATCCAAACTTTAATATTATGTAAGGCCAAATTTAATTCCTTCGCAGCATGCAATAAATTTTTGTGAGATAAATATATGAGAAAATCGTCCGCAAAATAAAGTCGCTTAATAGACGAAGGGATTACAATGTCTAAATCACTCATATAAATATTAAATAATAATGGACTGATAACAGACCCCTGGGGTAGCCCTTTCCAAAGTTTGCGCTTCAATATGTTTGAGGAAGAGTGGATAATAATGGATCTGTCTGTTAGCAAGTTGATAATAAATTGAACTAATTTTATGGGGATTTTTATTTTAATTAATTTTTCCTTCAAAACATCAATTAATACATCGTCGTAAGCTGAAGAAAGATCTAGAAATGTGGCCAATGTACAAGAGTTAAGGGATTGAGAAATACGGATATCTGTTGTTAACAAACTTAAATTATCCATAGTAGATTTCTTTTTCCGAAAGCCGTATTGATTAGGAGGGATAATACTGTGATTTTCAACAAACCATTCTAATCTGTTCTTTATCAAATGTTCCACTACTTTAATTAAACACGACGAAAGAGCAATAGGACGATAAGATGAGACTTCGGACGGATTTTTCCCTGGTTTTAAAACCGGGAGGATTTTTTGAACCTTCCAGACATCCGGAATAAATCCTGTTTCAAACATGTTATTAATTAAGGATAAGAAATATTCAACCGACATGTCGGAGAATGCTTTAAAGAAGCTATATAATATTCCATCAGGACCCGGAGAAGAGTCAGAAAGAGATTTGATTACTCGTTTTAGTTCACTAACTAAGAAAGGAGAGTCTAGCCAGTTAGAGTGAGATGGATATGAAATAAAAGAGGGCATTTCTTCACATGTGGCAACTGAAGGAGGGGCAATCTTATCAGCAAAACCTATAATAATTTCCTCCGGAATATGTTTGGTACGCTCCGGAGCATATGACGAACCGAATTTTTTTTAATTAGTCCAAACAGATGACTGGGGAGTTTCAGGAGACAAGTTTTCACAAAATTTTCGCCATCCAGACCGCTTTTTATTTTTCAAAATACGTTTAGTTTCTGATTGGACGCGTTTCACTGATAAGAAATTTTCAAAAGACATGCATTTGCGGTAAATGGAAACTGCTTCTTTTCTAGAGTTAACAGCATGAGTGCATTCTTCGTCCCACCACGGAGTCGAATGTTTAGTTTTAATGTTAACTTTACGCTTTGGAATGGATTTTTCTGCTGCTTTTATAACTATACTAGGAAATAACACATTGTGTTCTGATGTTCCCAAGAGAAGATTTTACAGAGTGAACAAGAGAGTCTAATACAGAAGAATAAAATCTCCAGTTCGCATCTTTCGTTTAAATTTAAAATTATTGTTAATTGTAAAGGAATGCGAGGTGGTTAGATAGTGAAAGAGGATTATAATAGGGAAATGATCACTGGAAAGGGGGTCTTTAAGTATGTTCCAAGAACATTTACGTATCACCGAAGATGAACAGAGAGATAAATCAACAACACTTTTCCTTTGTTGAGGGGGGGTGAATCGGGTTGGAGATCCGTCGTTTAAAATACATAAATTATGGGAATCAATAAAATCTAAAAGATTACGGCCAGAACGATTCGTTAATTCACTACCCTTAGAGGTAGAATGAGCGTTAAAATCGCGTTAAAACATATACGGGGGACGGATCTGAGACATAAATGATGACCATTCGTTTTCATCAAAAATAGTGGAGGGAGGGACATATATTGATAGTATTGTAATATCACATACAACAGCTGCTACTATCTGAAAATTGTTAGAGAGAGTATGAAACATGATTGGTTTGAAAGGGATAGAGTCATGGATGATTAAGGCAGCGCCACCCTTACCATCCAGTCTATCATGTCTAAGACAATTATATCCAGAAATCTTAAATAGATATGAGGGTTTAAACCACGTTTCAGAAATAGCGGCAACTGAAATTTCATGTTCATCGAGTAATTTTACAAGTTCAAATTTATTACAGATTAGACTTCTGATATTCCACTGAAGAATTCTGTTCAGTTTCGGAGACATTAGGAAGACAGGATAATAAAGATTTAATGCAATCGGCAGCGTTGGACGGTATATTATTGTTGTTTGAAAGAATAGAAATTAAGAGGGTAATTAAAGTCTGAATGAAAGCAGAATTTTCATTCACCACTTTCCCTAAATTAGGGGAAGATTGGAAACTATTTAAAGCACTCCCATTGAGTGTCTGAGATTTATAATTCCCATTTGGGTTAAACAAAATATCATTATGTTGATTTTTATCAATAGAAGCAATAAATTTTGGTTTTGGTTTGAGTGGTATAAAAATTGTTTCCCTGTGAGAAGATGATGGAGGAGATTTAGAGTAAGATAGATTGCAAGGAATAGAGGTAGATGTTACCTCTGCAAACGATTTTATTGCAGGTGGGAATAATTTTGATGCCTGGAAATAGGAAATGTTGTCTGAAGCCATTGATTGTTTAATATTCCTTTGTCTGGTCAATTCTGGACAGGCCACACTAACCGCTGTATGATTTCCCTTGCAGTTAATGCAACGTGGATCATTCGATGATTTTTGGCAAAGATCAAAGGGGTGGTCTTCTCCGCAATGAAAACAACGTGGAGGGGAACGACATATGGGTTTTGAGTGTCCGAAACGGCAGCAGTTAAAACACTGGATCGTCGGGAATTTATATACTTCCACAGGGAGTGCGTTGTAATAAATAAATACCCGAGATGGCAAAGTTTGGCCTTCAAAAGTAATAACAACCGATTGTGAGGGTTTCCATGTAGTGGTTCCATTAGATGTATCTTTGTAATTTAATCTACGTGCTTTTAAAACCTTAGGGGTCACTTGAGAATCATTAAGTGCATCAACAATTTCAGATTCTGAGAGATCGGTTGGTATACCTCTCACTCGGCCCATTCTAGTAAGGTTGTAAGTTGGAATATAAGATTTAAATTTGTGGTGTGAAAGCGTATCTATTTTTTGGACAAATTCATTTGCAAAGTTTGCGGATTTAAATTCTAGGGATAACTTATAGCGGCCTTCCGGCTTAATAGATCCGTTAACTATGCCAAGGTTACTGTTTTTTGAACTAAAAATGAATTTCCCGAAATCCAGAGGATGAATGATTTTTCCTTGTTCAGTACTTTGGACATTGACAATGAATGGAGCCGAGGAGGATGGGGAATAACTTAGTTCAGTATTTTTAGATTCTGATAATATGGTATCCTTACGACTTTCCTTAGGGTTTGAGGTTTCATCGGATTGCGAAGGTTTAATTTTGGGTGGTACATTAAGACAGAGCGATGGTCTTCGTTTTCTGGAAGGGACTATTATAGAAACATCCGATTCATACTCATCTCCAATATTAAATATGGACTCGGGGTCAGGAGGTCGATTTTCATCTTCCTCCATATTTATAAATTAATTAACAAAAAAAAAAAAATAATACAGTCTATTTGATTGACTGTACACACGAATTTATCAAAACCTAAATATAACAAACAAATAATAGAAAACAAAAATGTAACAATAATTTCTTATCTGTACGAAGTCCGCGACAGCAGGTAGGCAATTTGTCAAACACAGAGCACGACTATCCACTACCGTAGTTCGATGACTAATCCATTCAGACTTATTTATTGTACGTAAATAAACGCAATTATTTTAAAGGACCTTTTACTTTATCAAGAGTTCCCAACACACTAAATCTGCAAGTAAAGGCAGAGATATAACAAAAAACTAACAAATAGCATTAGTAAGAGACGAAGCGATGCGGGAATGAGTATTTGAGATCGAAGAATGTGCGCAATAATTAGAAGGTTTTTTATCATTATTTATAATGAAAAACTAATGTTTATATGAAAGGGTTTTTATGCATGGCACAAAGGAAAATAAATTACTCTAATACATATTTATTAGTCTGAAACATCAACGCAAATTCAAAAAAAATCTTACGAAAAAATCCGTATCCTTCTGATTGCTGGTCAGCTGCGCTTACCATTACGCTACGTCGGCTTATTTTAAACCCGCCAAATAATTCTATACATACTAGTATTTTTACTCAATAGTTATTGCTTATTACATTTTTTCATCTGAAAACAACCAACTTTATTTTTGTAGGAAAAGCATTGTTAAATACTAAATCTCATACATGGTGTCTTGGTGTCGAGACTTATTATATCTAATATTTTTAATGATAAACTAATGTTTATAAGACAAGGTTTTATGCATAGCAAAAAGGATAACAAATAATTATAAGCAATAATTAGTCGCCTGAAATACCAATACAAATTGAAAATATCTCCCGAGTAAAAATAAATGCCGCCAACGGGAATTGAACCCTTGCCTTCTGATGTCCGGTCAGGTGCTCTGTATCCACTGAGCTATGTCGGCTTATTTCCAACCCGCCAAATGATTCAATATGAACCAGTACCTCAATCAACAATTAGTGCTTATTATATTTTTTCACCTGTAAACAACCAACTTTATTTTTGTAGGAAAGGCTTTGTTAGCGCTAAATTTCTCACTAGATGGCGTCGAGACATATGATATCTTCATTTATTGGTGAAATATTTTTGACTTGTCAAAGATTATTATTTTTTAACCGGATATCAGAAGGCACGGGTTCAATTCCTGTTTGTGGCATTTATTTTTTCTTGGATGATTTTTAAATTCGTGTGAGTGTTTCACTTTTAGTCTTGGTTCCGGCCCTGCGCACCCGGAAAAGGGTGGTAGGTGGGGTGGTGGTGGGGTGGTGGTGGGAGGGGGAGGAATAAATAAAGCATTTCCGGCTGCTGTACATGAACACTTTGCGGCCATGGGAAATAGTTCCTGCTTCACAGTAAAGTAAGGTTGTCGGAGTTTCTGCCAGAAAATGCGGTTGAATTTACTTGTCTGCTTTTGAGAGAATTGCGACGAATCAAATTTCGTTGCGAAATAATTGTTTTGTTGGAATAATGATTATTCGTAATATGGGGTGAATAGGCATTTAAACATTGTCGTGCCAATTATGGTAAGGGTTTTTTTTATAATTGTAACATAAAACATTCAAATGATGAAATAGAAATGGACACAGTAAAGAAGAATGATTTTATTTGACACTTGAGTCTTTAGAGACTGAAGGTGACTTAAGAATCCTTTTTTCACCGATCGAAAAAAGTCCTGTTTAAACTCGACCGTTTATCACTTCGTCTGTCTGTAAATTTGTTTATACGTACCGTTTCCATTTCAATGTGGTGATTTCCGTTTTAACGGTTCAGTATAAGATTCATTAAAATGTGAAATGGTCGTGCTCTTTTGGAATTATTTCAAAATTAAGGTACTTCCGTTGGCCGACCTCCGTGGTCGAAGGTCGGGGGTTCAAATCCCGGCGTGCGCAAGTAAATTTTATTTGATTGAATTGTGATATTTTACAATTTATTCTTTAAAATAATATAAGGTATATTTGTGGCACATTCTAGAATGGAAGATACTCTCAGTATCGCCCTTATGTAAGACCACCATTAAGAATTGAAATATTGCTTGAAATGGCTTTGGTCATGTTTGAAGGCCAGACCTGAATAACCAGGTACTTTCCCGTCTCCTTTTACCTTCACCCTGACAATTATATTCAACATCGTAAATTGTAGTGTAGACAGCCTTGATTTAATTAACCTCATAGAATTTCATTTACCCATAAGAGCTACTCGTTTTTAAACCTTGTTTAATTGTAACAATTCCAGGACACAGCATTTCAAACACTCGCTTGTACCTAGATAACATGAATTTAGTAATAGGTACGCAGATGTAGCTGATCTGTTTAACTGCACAGAAGCTAGGTACAAGAAGGCTATACTAGCATATCTTCTAAATCATTATTAATTAAACCTAAGTCTGCTCGTACTTGAAAATAATATTTTTATGTACTTGTATCTCCTTCTAGAGCTTGTATTAATTTTATATTTTCTGTCGTCATTTATGAAATATATCACCTAGATCAGAATATTTGTTTCCGAGATTGTGAAGTCTCGGAATCGGAGAATTTTGGTAAGCTAGTGTCCTGGTGTTATTGAAGTAAAAAGGTAAGAAATGTCGGCATGATTTTTTGGGAACATGGATATTGATACATTGAAGTAATTCGGTAGAGTCAATTTTAAAATGTAGTATTCTTTGTAACAGTATTAAATCTGTGCTTATTCTTCTTTCTGAAAGTTTCAATAGAGACATTTAATCCAAGAGGTAATTGTAATTTATGTTTTGTATAGGAATATGTAATATACAAAAGAGACTGTTTGTGGCGGGCGATGTGGATTTTATTCATATGCAAATCTACGGTTTTATTCCGAGGCTGATTACCAATTTAAAACCACTCTATCCTCTTTTTATACTTTTTCCCTTGAGCCAGGATTTTGATACATCTCGATGAAAATTTCACACTGGATATTCAAAATAGAGGCTTGTATTAATTTTATATTTTCTGTCGTTATTTATGATCAAATGCCACAGTTAATTGTTATTTTTGTTTAAATTATTACTAGTGTTTGATTATGCTTGTTTTCTGTGACATGTTATTGATGTGTATGGTATATTTATTCCGTTGATATTAAAAGATAAAATAAATACATAAAATGATTTCCGATGTTATAATAATTAGTCAGAGATGTAGTAAACATTTCCTGGAAAAGGTATCGCAAGAGGGAATGGAAAAATGTATTTATAAAGGATCCGAAAAAAAACAAAAAACGTTGAGTAAACATCATAATTTTCAGTCGAATATTTTTCTTTCACATTGTTTTATATTCGGCATACATAAATAATAAAAATATATTTCTGTTCAAGTAATTCCTTTCTCCGACCACCGAAGACATTAGACGACAGAAGTTTTTTGCGTTCGACTCAGTGTGTCCCAAGACTTAAGAAAGATTTCACGCACTTTAAACATTTTCAAATATCGAAATTCTTTCTTGGGGATCGGTTTTTGTTTTTTTACACACCCGGGCACGACCGCAGATTGCCAACGAATAAACAACAATAGTTAACGACGTCTAAATCTGCTCATCACTAGCACTATACACGGTGCATCGGCAAGTACCCGACAAACTTTAACCAGCTATTCCTTAGCACAATTGGAGTAAAAAATGTTATGTGCGCTTTGCTGTCCAATAACATTTTTTTTCCATTAAAAACAAAAAATAAAAATAAAAATCCACACTCCGTCACTGTCATTTGCATTGTTTCTTGAGTTCAACAGCTGTTATTAGCAAGTGTGTCAAAAAGTGTCCTCGCTCTTTCGTACACACTAAATAATAATAGTTAAAAATGAGACGAATGGTGCCGTGCCATTTCGTTGTGATTGTAAAAGCGCGCCAACGTAGGTACGTACGTACATTATTCGACGAAACTCGAACAAAATATTGCCAGACTGGTTTTCAAACTTTGACAAAGGATAAAACATTGGTGACATGTGGTGAAAATATGAATGGTAAATTTTTTATTAAAAAAAATGTTACCAGACAGCAAAGTGCCCATAACATTTTTTACTCCAAATATGCCAAGGAATAGCTGGTTAAAGTTTGTCGGGTACGTGCCGATACACCCTGTATATAGCACTAGCACATTAATATAATATTTTTTCTTGATGTGGCATTATACCACCTTGGCGCTCGGAAAAATAAGTATAAAAATATAATAAAATTTTGACGCAGCTATTAAATACATAAAATCATACACATAAACAAAGTAGTTTCATAACTTGAAATAATATATAATAATAAAGAAAAATAAGCCATCAAGGAGGAACCTCTTTTGAAAATCCTTGCTGATGGTGTACATATTATCTGTTAAGCGAGGTCTGAAAAAAAAATTATAAAAAAAAAAATGTAAAAATTTCCGCTATTAAAAATCTGATTTTTATCGAAATTTTGAGTTTAAAAAATTTATTACTTTTGAACCTGGGTATTAATAAAATAAAACGTTAATCATTTTGAAATATTCTTTAAAGTATAAACAATTTATCTAGCAAAAAGTCAGATTAACGCCTTAAGTAAACGTATTTTTATAAGCATAAAAATACTAATAAATAAATAAATAATAAAAAATGAATAAATAAGAAAATACACAGATCTAGGAAATGAGATAAAAAGAATTTGGCATTCTCAAACTATAAAAATATTACCTTTTTTTTTTTTCTTCATATGAAGCGGTTACTTTGTGATGTGACATTATAATTTAAAATTAAACAGTAACTTTGTAAACATCACTTATAGGTAAATACTTAATGCCGACCGGGTTTCGCTACAACAGTAGCCTCATCATTAGTAGCCTACCATCATTAGTATTATACTGCCCTGATGAGGCTACGGTTGTAGCGAAACCCGGTCGGCATTAAGTATTTACCTATAAGTGATGTTTACAAAGTTACTGTTTAATTTTAAAAAATATTACCATTTGTTATTTCGGCTACTGGCATTATACCTAGCTCTCTCATTCAAAATTTAGGCGTATTAGATCTATCAAAAAATGTATATATAAAGATGCAAAAGTCAGTCATTTTGAATACATGTAGGATAACGAAAGATT
Source organism: Hesperophylax magnus (assembly GCA_026573805.1). Taxonomy (NCBI): domain Eukaryota; kingdom Metazoa; phylum Arthropoda; class Insecta; order Trichoptera; family Limnephilidae; genus Hesperophylax; species Hesperophylax magnus. The sequence goes on from JAIUSX010000119.1 coordinate 645,773, forward strand.
TTTTAAATATTCATATAGAGGGATCAGTAGGATTTATAGGCCCTGTTAGGAGTTCTACTGAGCCGAACCCTCTGATATGAAAATATCTGGAGTCGATGAATTATTTTCCCATTCGATCTCTGGTGGTTTGACGTGTTGTTCTTGTATTGTTTTGTATTTATTTTGCTTATATAATGCACTTGCATAATGTTGATTGACCAGATGATCATTTGTGGAAAAGTGTGTGGAAGGGTTTAGTTTTTCCTATGGGGAAGATTTATCCCGGACATAAAATCGGAAAAAAAGCGTACCTTCGGCACATCAATAAAAGTTTTAACGAAAATGTCGGTTATCATGTCTGTCACAATTCCAGGCACGTTAGCGACAGCTAAATAATCTGTTCCGTAGTTTGTCGACAGCACTTTTATCAATAATGTCGGTAATATCGTAATAATTATATCGATAAAAATCGCATTTAGTCGATGTCATCATCAATTGCATGTACGCGGAGAAAAGTGAGAATTGCTGATTTATTAAAAATATCTTCAAATTTTTGGTAAATCAGTTTAAAACGGGACTGCAGGCCGCTTTTAGTAAATTCTAAATAATATTTGAAGATATTTTCATGCAAATCCGAAAATGATGTTTTTGAAAAGCGTGATCAATTCATTCGTTTATGACCTGCAATTCCGTTTTTAAGGGGATTACGAATAATTTGAAGATATTCATAATATATTTTATCAGTAAGTTTTCTACGTGTATGTCAACAATCTGCAGTCGCGCTTGGGGACGATTAAAGTTACCGACATTATCGACATTTTTTCTTTTATCGATCTGCTTGGCCCTAAACTGATGTTCGTCCGTTGCGAGATATGCAGTCATACTCGGGAATGTGGATAAATAACCGACATTATAATTGGACCTGATAATCATTTTCATTGATATGAAAGAGACACAGGAGTCGAAAAGCTTTTAGTCAATTGCATCATCACATTTCTTTCGACAAATCAACAAATATGTATTTATTATTCACGCCTTGAAGGCTTTTATGTGTATACGTGTTACAGGTAAGTTGTTGGAGTACAAAAATAATTGTATAGTACGTTACATAATAAACTGAGTTTAAACCATATAAGCAGGTATAATACAAGATATCATAGAGTGTTCTGTTGTACAATGGAGTTCAATAATCAATATATATTATAAAAGTAAGTGTATATTGTGTACTCAGAAACGAGTCCCGGTACGAAGACCATCCCCCATCCATGAAGAAGGTTCCCGTTTTCACATGAAGGGCGTGCTTTTTAAGATATAAGGGCTGGAAGTTTCGTCCAGAACATTCGAGAGTGTTCAAGAGCATTCCACAACATTCCAGATCATCCCGGAACATTCTGGAATGTTCGGGAATAGTCTGGAACGTTTGGAAACATCCCGGAATATCCCAGATCATAATTAACTAAAAAAGGGATTACAGGCCGTTTCCTAATAAACTTCGTAGTAAATCCGTCATCGTGACAATACACTGGTATCTCTAAATAGTATAAACCAAAGTCACCATCCGCTTCTTTCCGTTTGTGCGCTTAGTTCTTCTTAACTACGCAACGGAGTTTGAAAGAGTTTTCACTATCATTTAGAGAATTTCTTCCGGAAGATTTATATAAGTAATACATGGATATTATATTTATAGAAAGTAGAGAAAAGTCGAGCAACGCCGGGTACACATCAAGTAATTGTACATAATAACAATGTAATAATAAATAAAAAATATATCACATGTTTGTATTTAGCAAACCTTTATTACTGAAATTCTCGCCAAAATAAAATTTTACGTTCCGACTAAAAATACGAGGCAAAGTGCTACATTTTTCTGTGACAATTTTAAAACCAACTACGAAGCTCATACACCTATAAATAAACTACATCATTTTGGCAATAAATTTGGGAATATTGTAGACATGCTTAATGATTCCGTATTTGTTATAAAACGAAATCTGTTTAATCATTTTACTGAGATGTATGCATTCACAACTCTGTAGTGAATACACTTTTGATTTATATATATATGTTCCTTAATATATATTTAGCTTTCCGTAATCCACACTATTAATTTGAATTTACCTTAATTTATTCAAAAATCATAATTTATTGTAAACTATGTAACACAACTGTATTACTTGTTAACTACTTTTGTAAAAGCTCATTAGGGCGTAAATCAATAAATAAATTACTCCAGATTGGCTGTTTTACGGAACATAGCTAAATTAAACAGCGATAAAAGATGCACATGAATAAGTATGAATGGTATAATGGTGTATCGAAAGTTGTACAAAGGAATTTGATTGAAGTGTATAGTAATATAAAAACGTAGTTATAGTAATTTTGTAATATAATTAGATTTTAGAACACTATACAGAGCAGTCAGTGGTTAAGATTACACTTCTATGTATTTTATATTCAGTGCTACCGCCTTTGTAAGCTCACCCTATTCTTAGTATATATTAAGACGCTGTACGTATGTAGAACCATATAATGTTTTCACATTTCACTGGCCATAAAATCAATTATTTGTATTTTAATAATGTGTTATCATTCGATAACTGTTTTTTTACAAAACTCTTTGATCGCTGTCTATTAACTAAATATGGCTAAAAACATTTCAAGCAAAGATTTATTATGGTGGTGTTGGGTAAACGTTACGTACGTTGTATTCTACGCGTTTATAGATGGCGTTCATTTAATTATTTTATCAAAACACTTATTAGAAGTAATGCTTTAAAATATTACGATGAATTATTTGTTTGAGGCAGTACTTGCGTAATATGAATATGAATGATTAGTTTTGTTTGTATAAAAATTCAATTCTTTCAAGAAAGGTATACAAATGCAATATTGTAACTGTGATTCAATGCGATATTGTATTTTACGCAAGTATTAAATGTTTCTATGCTGGAACTGGAGTCGAAAACTCTAAACGCTGAGCGAGTAGGACTGACATTTATCTCGTAAGTTAGCCGCTGTCATGACATCCGATTTCAGAGAAATGCGTGTAGGTCCGCGTGTGCTTACGTCATTAATACCAAAAGTAGATAGAATGCATTGTCATCGACAACGAGTCTATTTGCCGAGATTCAGCTCGGTCAGATGTCGGGAAGTGGGTTTATTTTTTTTTCCAAGATTTGCATTCACACATTCATTACAGAAAAAAAAAATGAAATTCAATTTTTTATGTTAATACCGCACAAAAGTCCCGTGACACTATGGCATCTCCAAGTGGGGTAAGTTGTGAGGTGAGAGAGTATCTGGCTGTTCAGATCTGGTCATCAAACACGGCCAAACCCATTTAAATTCTTAATAGTGGTCTTACACCAGGGCGATACTGAGAGTATCTTGCACTCTGGAACTTACCGCAAGTATATTATTTTCAATGAATAAATTGTGATATTACACAAATGTATCAAATAAAATTTACTTGCGCACGCCAGGATTGGAACTCGCGACCTCCGGCTTGCTAGTCGAGAGCCTTACCTCTCGAGGACACGGATGCCAATGTATAAAATGCATTTAAAATTTATTTATTATGTGTATTTAAAGATGGGTAAATAAAATTGTACGGAAAATAAATATATTTTCGCTATCGTTTTCGAAGCTTTAACTTCTGTTTTAGTTCACTAAATGCCTTTTAACGAATGTCTTTAACATTTTAGTAATTTACTGAACTAAGATGGTTTTTAGCATGCCAATGTCGGTGCTGGCAATTTATCAAAGGTCTATGCAAAGTTCCAAATTCAGATAATGAAAATGGAGGGTGGTTTTTACTTTCAAACATTTCGCCTTTATTATTCTTGGCATATTGCCCATTCAAAATAATTTTGATAAAAGGCGAAAGTAGAAAACACATATATTTTAGCGAAGTCATGTAACTTCTTACTTACTCAACTTGGCGAATACTATTTTCCTCAATCGTTATCTTAAAATCTACAGCGTTTTCCAATAAGAGGTGTTATTTTGAATAGCCCGCTATTTCAGTAGATGTTACTTTTGAAGCTGTCATTTTTTAACATTTGACAAGTAAAAACTACACCATTAATAAACATGGAACGATACACGCTTCAACAACGCATTGAAATTATTAAAATTCACTTGAGTGAATCAAATGCAAATCATCTTGAGTGATGAGGCCCATTTCCACCTCGGTGGCTTCGTCAACAAGCAAAATTGTCGCATCTGGGGCTCGGAAAACCCAAGAGTTATTATTGAAAAGCCTCTCTATCTTCAAAATGTGACTGTTTGGTGCAGTTTATGGTCCGGCGGAGTCATTGGACTTGACTTTTTTGAAAATGAGGCTTGAGCAACAGTTACGGTGAATGGATTGCGCTATCGAGAGATGATTAATGATTTTTTATGGCCGGTATTGGATGGTATTGATCTGGACAACGTTTACTTTCAACAAAACGGCGCTACGTGCCACACAAGCAACGAAATCATTGATCTTTTACGATTGAATATCAAAATAACACCTCTTATTGGAAAACCCTTTAGATATTTATTTGCAATAATAAACTTTATAATTTATTTATAGACAATTTTTATAATATATTTATGAACAATTTCTATAATGTATTTAAAAACAATCTTTATAGTGTATTTATGGACAATTTTTATGATGTATTTATAAACAATCTTTATAGTGTATTTATGGACAATTTTTATAATGTATTTATAGACAATTTGTATAACGTATTTATGTTTCATAATGCATTTAAAAAAAATTACACATTCGTATTTAACTGTGTTAGGAAGTTTATGTCACTGTCCAATAAAATAACGACATTTATAGTTTTAATAAAACAAAATAAAAAAGGAAAACGCGTATCAGTATAAACAATAAACAGTTCTGATAAAGTGCATCTATTTAAATATTGCCAGTTTTATGGGAAAAATTAATATAATAATATAATATTATTAATTCTGATTTTGAAATATGAGATCGACAAAAATGAGGTATAATAATTATGTTCCAATGATCGAGTGGTTAGAGGCGTTGTCCCGGTAAGACAGAGATGACAATTGAGACATTTTTATTTATTGTTTTTGTGTTTAATTCGTAGAACTCCATTTAATTTTTTTTTTATAAATTTAATTTAGATTAAATTTGATAATGTTATTATTAAGTTCTGCAAGTGTTTTAGTTTTTTATTATTGTGACAGCTGTTTCGGCTTACAAGGCCATTTTCAAACTGTGGTTAGTCCACATTGAGACGACGTATTTATGTTATTTCAAATGTAAATTTTGAAGGTGATTTATTACTGGTTACACCGATGACAATATGATCTATTGTTGGTTAAACCAATCTATGTTTTCCCCTCAGTAAATGGTAATGAGTTCTTAATTATTTACTAATGACTTTATTGCTATGAATTATTTGGGTGCATGATACTGCTTGGGTTTTGTGAAAATACTGAGAAGTGGTGAGTAAATTATTTTCCGTACTTTATTAATTAGTGTTAAGTTTGGGTCATTCGTTCGTTTATTGATTTCTAATTGTTCAAGTAAATTTAATCTAATGCCCTTTTTTTCTATATGCAATGGTTTAGGACCCTTGTTGTTAAGTGGGGTATGATTATTCACCAAGAGATGTTCTGCGAATTTTGAGGATGTGTTTTTATTATTATAACATCGTATATGTTCCTTGAATCTAGTTGAGAATGCCCTCCCCGTTTGTCCGATGTAAGTGGCGTTACAATCGGCGTGGTCACATTTTAATTCATATATGCCACTGTTATTGAGTATAGGGATTTTACTTTTAGAGTTTTTAAGGCTTGTTCCTAAATTATTGTTTGTTCGAAAAGCTATATTTAAACCACATTTTTTAATTTCTTTTGCAATTTTTTCAGATATTGGGCCGAGGAATTCGAGACATGCAAATTTTTCTATATTTTTGTTATTTACCGGATATATTAAATTGATTTTATTTTTATATTTCTTATTTTTTATTATTTTTTCAATGTTATTTGCCTCATAGCCGTTGTTAATCGCGATCGTTTTTATCGTTTCCTTTTCTTTTATATAAGCTTTATTGTCTAAGGGAATGTTAATGAGTCTATGTACCATTGAATGGTAAGCTGATAATTTATGGGACCAAGGATGATTTGAATTTGAATTTATTGTTGTATCTGTAAAAGTTGGTTTTCTAAATATTTCAAAGGTATGTTTATTATTACTTTTACCAATTTACAAAAAAACGATCGCGATTAACAACGGCTATGAGGCAAATAACATTGAAAAAATAATAAAAAATAAGAAATATAAAAATAAAATCAATTTAATATATCCGGTAAATAACAAAAATATAGAAAAATTTGCATGTCTCGAATTCCTCGGCCCAATATCTGAAAAAATTGCAAAAGAAATTAAAAAATGTAGTTTAAATATAGCTTTTCGAACAAACAATAATTTAGGAACAAGCCTTAAAAACTCTAAAAGTAAAATCCCTATACTCAATAACAGTGGCATATATGAATTAAAATGTGACCACGCCGATTGTAACGCCACTTACATCGGACAAACGGGGAGGGCATTCTCAACTAGATTCAAGGAACATATACGATGTTATAATAATAAAAACACATCCTCAAAATTCGCAGAACATCTCTTGGTGAATAATCATACCCCACTTAACAACAAGGGTCCTAAACCATTGCATATAGAAAAAAAGGGCATTAGATTAAATTTACTTGAACAATTAGAAATCAATAAACGAACGAATGACCCAAACTTAACACTAATTAATAAAGTACGGAAAATAATTTACTCACCACTTCTCAGTATTTTCACAAAACCCAAGCAGTATAATGCACCCAAATAATTCATAGCAATAAAGTCATTAGTAAATAATTAAGAACTCATTACCATTTACTGAGGGGAAAACATAGATTGGTTTAACCAACAATAGATCATATTGTCATCGGTGTAACCAGTAATAAATCACCTTCAAAATTTACATTTGAAATAACATAAATACGTCGTCTCAATGTGGACTAACCACAGTTTGAAAATGGCCTTGTAAGCCGAAACAGCTGTCACAATAATAAAAAACTAAAACACTTGCAGAACTTAATAATAATATTATCAAATTTAATCTAAATTAAATTTATAAAAAAAAAAAAAGACAATTGAGACCTTTGCCTTTTTATTTTCTGTGTCGTTCTGTCATCTCCTTCAATGATGCTCTTTAATTTAACTCGTGAAAATATGTTGTTGAAGGCTGTTCCGCTAAAGGTGGAAGCGAATTAGGGTTCTTCCCGCTCGACTTAACGCCCTTGTGAATAAGGTTGTATGTCAGAAGGGTTCAGAGGTCTGACGCATGTATACGAGTATATATAGCCAACGAGTATTGATTCATTGTTTGTGAATTTGATTTCAAAGCTTTGCAAAAGTAGCCCTGCAAATAATACTCACTTAAATATCAAATGGTATCTAGAACACAGAAACGTAAGTTTGTTATTAAGTAGATTATTTGGTACTTTAAAATATTTCACATTGAAAATGTGAATGAACATTCCGTGGGAAAACGTTAAATACTTTTCGATTTTTTTTAAATGTAAATAGTTGTGTGGCTGGAGATGGTAGACAGGGGAAAGAGATGGCAAAGAGGAAAGTGGGGAGTACCTCGCTATTCAGATTTGGTCACCAAACACATCTAAAGCCATTCAAGTTATATTTTTTTAAACAATTAGTTTGTAACCTAGAAATTGTCTCTAAACGAATATTTTGTATTTTTCTGTGTCTTGTTCTGTATCATGTTTCGTTTAGATTTATTATTAATATCTTCTTCTTCAATAATAATTGGCTAATTTATATAGCGCCGTTTTTGTTAAAAATCACTTCAAGAACGCTGTACAAATATATTTATTAAATAATAATTGTTAAAAGAAAATTTATTCCGATAAAAATTTCAATAGAATATTACTATTTTTAACAATATTAATCATAGAAAAATCGTATACCTTAGTAAACATATATAAATTTATGTACAGATCTAGATCAAACAATGCTGATTATTAATATATAAATATTACTATGTATAATGACTCGTAAAGTAATAAAACATAACTTAAAAAATAAAGCGATTGAAACTGTGAGGCACTCAAACGCCCTATGATTGGTCGACAGGTTGTGACAGCACTTAAACTGCTACCTCACGTGTTGGCAGGCTGCGTGCACTACTGCGGTTTACAAATATTTCAAAATAATTCATGTTTTTTGTAAATCTATTTAAATTGATGTTTGTTGATTTCTTACCAACCTGAGCGGGATTGACTTTACTGTCAACAGAAAAAAACGAGATACGTATGACGTCACGTGTCAGCTTTAAGCCCCCGCATACTTATTTTCTACCGACAAGTTTTTCGTTAACTCTTTAAGTTTTTAAGTTACAAAAAAAATATATATATATATATATATTATTACAAATGTAATGATGAAAAGTCAATTATATGAAATTCCCTCGATAGAAAAAAATCGCAAAGTTAGCTCCGAAAATTATTAAGAACACGTTTTTTTCTGTCATTAAGGACGGTTAGTTTCGGAGAATTTGAACAATTCATCAAATTTCAACGTTTTTCATTTTCGGGTTCTGTGAAAGTCCTATTCAAGTTCTGTTATTATATCATTATAGGCTGGCTGCTTTACAGAACTAAAATAATAGCAGAACTTGAAAAAATCTTTCACAGAACATGAAAATTAACTTGTAAATTTGATGAATTGTTCAAATTCTCCGAAACAACCCGTCCTTAATATGTTATGGTCATGAAAAAAATCACAGTGTATCTTTAAATGCAACTAAACAGTCTAGAGATTTTCGTTCTATTTCAAACGTGTCGTGTTTTCGCTTAATTATTATCGTTTTTAAATATTAGCGCGCTCCCTCTAACATTTTTATTTAAATATCTCCATTTCAACCCATCTCTTAACTTTCATCTGTTATCTTTCAACGCTTACTACGGGGCCTTAATGACGTAATCAGATTTCAATGACGAGCTTTGAAAAATGCAAAATATTCTAAAATACTGACCTTATGATATATAAATACAGGGTGTTAAGTTAAGTACTTGACTTATTTTAATTAGTGATTCCTGGCGTTATTTGGAGTAAAAAATATATAAATGAAATTTTGGAATCGTTGATTTTTCTTTTTCCTAACTTAAAACATTAAATCTTAAATCAGTAGGTATTTGACAGTTAGGATCGAGGTGAGATGTTGGTTGGTTACTAGTGACGAAACGTGGAAATTTTGAAAAAAAAAAATTATGAACATAAAAAAGTCAAAGGTTTCCAAAATATCGTTTACATTTTTTACTGGTTTAAATAAGTCAAGTACGTCTCTTACCACCCTGTATGCAATATAAGATTCAATTCAATGTACCTGCGCGTTCAACACGCTCTTCTGTCCTGTTCAGGGTGGATCAATGCAAAACGAACAACAAGAAGAATTCTTGCCTGAACAGACTATGCAATAATTACAATAGGGTATTATCTAAGGTGGATATTTTTAGTTGCGAACTTACCAAATACAAATTATAATATTTCTGATTAAATAATATTTCTCTGATAGTTTGTGAATAATGTTATGTCTCTATTGTTTATATTTCTATTATGATTTGATTTATATCTACAACCTCTCTCCATGGCTATAAATGTATTGTTTTGTAAATTTTTCGTTTTATATAATCTTTTGTTTTGTATTAATTTTTGATTTCATATTGGTTTCTTACAAATTTAATTTACAGTATAGGTAAAGTCACAAGGAGGAAATCCATAATTGGTTTTATTTTGGCCATATAATACTTATGTACAAACTGCTTAAAATATAAACTGTCGGTTTTCCGAACATTAATAAATAATATATACAGAGTGTCCGCTAAATGGTGGATAACCTTTCAACTGTAGAAGGAAAACTCAAGATATTTCCGAAAATTGGATATCCCGTTCTATAAAAATGCTGCGGTTTTCGTGAAAATTGGATTTTTAGGCATTTTTTAAAATCCTTAGCCCACTCTCTTTGATGCCATGGTCAAAATATTAAGATATTTTTTTAATAATAATAATGCTACCAGAAATACATTACAATTATTGTTGTAGTTTTTTTAAGGTGCAAAATTTGTAATGAAAACCTACACCGTGAAAACTTACTGATATTTATATATTTACTAACAGACAAACAGACAAACATTACATATTACACGAAGTTAATTCAAGGAGAAATGTTACTATAAAAGATGCTATGATAAAAATAGATGTAAAACATTAGAGATGATGTAAAGTCAAGACAAGAACAATATTTGTACATGTGTTAATTAATTCAATACAACGTGTTAATTAATTCAGTGTATTATGTATTATTGAAGTTGTGGGACATTATATCTTAATATGTAAAAAAAACACGTGTCACTGTATTCGTATACGTTAATCTCCGAAACTGACAAACCGATTTTAATTAAATTTTGTGAATATGTATGGCTGGTTCCAGCTTGACATATAAGATAGGTGGCGCTGTTGTCGGAATCTAAATTTTTTTTTTTTTTTTTCAATAAAATTTTTTTATGTTTTTTTTTCAGATTTCTCATCAAAAAATACATAAAACCACAAATTTTAACTTTCCTACACAGAAGGCGGTCTGTGGCAGGATAAAGTACAATGATTGAGTTAAATTCTAACTGGTTTCTAATCTTAATGTATAAAAATTCAGCCTTCGTATGGTTGATATCGGTGAAAATTTTAAAGTTTTTATTGGAGCCAGGAGTCTTAAATATCCCGCAGCCAAGAGGGGAAGTAGGTAGTACCCAAAATTACTACCCTCTTTATATTAGCTTAAATACTTGACATATCATTTTGGATTTTACGTATTCCTGCGCAAGTTAGTTAGTGTATGTTACCATTAATAATTGACTGAAGAATTGAGATTTATATAGTTTAAAAGCTCATATGACAGAAAAATCATCGAGTCGTCGGAAAACCCACTTAGTTACGGACGTTTTACAACATCTCTTAACTCTTAACCTCTCGAGAGTTAAGAGAAGAAGTCGGAGACTCACGATGAACACTTAACGCAATATCTCTGCACCGTAATGAGTTATGGTGTCGAATTAAAGTCAATTTAATATAGTTTTTAACAGCATCATTGTGGTATAAAGTAGTGAATTATGGAAAATATCGGAAGCACCTGAGAAAAACATTAGCAATAGCGAAGCATTGATGGGGATCTTTTAGTATATATTTATATATTAATTTTCCAGTTGGGATACCAACAGGAGTTGGGGTAAGACAGGACAAAACAGTCTGACGTAGACTCAAAGTCTGCCTCATGTATTATTCGTCGCTCGGGTCATTGTGAAACTGTGAAGGGTTGCCTGTCCTCACGCCTACCCCCTTTACTCCCCCTAGCCACCAGCCCACCCCCACCGTATCGATCCCTTCACCTGTTGCGCATGTCTCTCCCCCCACCCCCCTGTCATCCAACCCCAAGTGGGGGGTCACCCTGGAAGCGGGAGAGCTGAAGGGCCACCCTTACTCCCACCTCCTACCACTCGAACACAGAGTCTAAAAAGACACCCTAGTGAACCACTTGCATGATTTTTGATTTTCTCAGTCAAGTCGTTAAGAATTTTTTTCTATTTTAAAAGCCGCATAATTTATTAAAAACACATTTTTTAAGGACCATTAAAGTAGTGATTCTCAATCTTATTTGGGTCATGCCCACTTCAATACTTCAAAAATCTAAAACAGTAAAAAAATTACGCCATTTTTTTTGTTTTTTCAACATTTTTCGTTTCTGACTAAAATTGCCATAAAATTTTTAATTAAAAATCCAGACATCTTGCAACATATTAAAAAATTAAACAATGCCTAAAGTAATCTTCAATACAACAATAAAGATAAATGTGCCCGGCGCCAATCACACAAATGACCAGTTTCAATAAAGTAACAGCCAACTTGTGTTGAGAGCGCGTTAACACTGTCATCGTTGTTGAGATTTTAAAACGTTTTTAAATACGAATAATACATACTTATACAAGGCAAAAACCCTGAGAATCAAGTAGAAATTCAACACGCATTATGTTGACATTATTGTAGTTTTGCTATCATTTCTTATAACTTCATCTCTTCAGTGATGCATGTGATTTTTATTCATTTGAAATTTGCATGTAAGATGCTCGTTTCCCGAAACTGAGAAAGAGTTGGCCACCCAAACCCCAACCTCTCCAAAACTTGGGAGCGGGACGGACACCCTAATCCCTCAGCCCCGAGAACGGGACTGACCTACTCGAAAAACGGGATAAGTGAATATGGGATCCTGGAGATGGGATTGCAGCTTTTGAACCCTATAGTAATTGAACTCTTGCTGTGGTTAGGTTGAGGATTTGGATACGGACAGACCGAATCATGTTTAGAGCAGTGCGTTGCTGAGGTACTGTGTTAGATGCCACTGACAATTATGTTATGGACATGTATTAATTTTTTGGTGAAATTAATTAAGAGTTTTCAAATATCGACAACCTTTCTTAAACAGATAATCAATTGTGGTTACGCCACACATGCGACCACTGTACTGGGATAATATTGTTGTTCATTGTCCTAGCTTCCTCCATTTCCGCACGTTTTCTGTGCACATTGTGCAAACAATAACCCACGCTGTTCATATAAACCGCTCCCGCGCTGTTCGTCGTGAACAGCTTTACCTACATACAATAACCCGCGCACTTTTCGTGCAAAACCGCTTTGTGTTCAGTGCCACCGCTGTGATACTTGAGGAGGATAGACAGGAAGAAAACGAGTGCCCTTTTTTTATGGTGAGTCCTTCTTTATCCATACAACATATTATTGTCTTATGTGCAGTGGTAATTACACTAACATTCAAGGTCCTTCGACAAAAAATTTTTGCACTCCTTAAAAACATACCAAAACACCTTTACACACCAAATTGCATTAGCCTGTTAAGGGCCTAGGACCTAGCATTTCTTCAATTATGTAAAAAAGGAAATGCAGTCAATTTAAAATAAAATAAATAATGAAAGTTCACCTTCTAACTTAAATAAACGATTTTTTTTACAATGTCAATTTCGTGGTCAAAATAATTTTCAATGTAGTCATTTTTCAATGCCTGTCAAAACGGGCGAAACATGACGTCATACGTACCTCAGTATTGTCCGTTAACATTATAGATATATAAGGGCTAGTTGTTTCACAGATCGTCCCATTTGACTGTAATCAGTGATCAGTCGCTGACTAAGCCATGAATATAAAGGTCATTTATTGAACGCAGAAAGGAGTATAAGGAAAATATATGACGCAAATGTGAACGGTAGAAGATGTTGGGGACGCCTGAGGAAGACATGGCACCGACAAGTTAATCAAATACTTGAGTAGGGCCGTGTCTAGAATCAGAAAAATAGACAATTATGTATGAATGTGAATGAGGCAAGGAGTGTGTTTCCTTGCGGAAAAACGGCGTGATGGTTAGTTAAAAATTATAAAGTATTATACGTAACGGAACTGCCTCAGAAACAATCGTTTGTATTCATTTAGTGATAAATTTAAAATGCCCACTAACTCGGCATAATTATTTCGCTAGCCTTTTCTGGGCAATGAGGAATACACATCATGGTAGTTAGTCATAGAATTTCTGCACTGACTACTAGTATTATGTGGTGGAATCCAAAGGCTTATCAATGCAAGCAATTCTGGACTTTCAAATACATCTTTTAGAATTTTATATAGAAATACCAAGTCAGAGATAATCCTTCAGTCCGACAATTTCAACAAAAATACTGGAATATCTGGAATACCCATTTTAAAACTTAGAAAGCATAAAAATTTATTTTGTATTGTATATTTATTTCTATGGGCAAAATATAACAGTTTATTATAAATTATATCGTTGAAATTGTACCCATTTTGATTTCTAACAAGGGCAAAATATAACAGTTTATTACACTGTGGATATTTCTAGTTAATCTACTTATAAATACCAACATTAGTAAGAACTTGTTTGGTTAGTAATAATAATAGCATAGCATTTATATAGCGCAATTTAGTGTAATTTCACTTCAAGTGTGCTTTACTTTTAACAAACTTATAAACGGAAATTTAGTATTTAGTGGTCATGTTCTTAAAATTATTCCTACAGTGTGCCTTACCCAATAGAGATCTAATAAAAGAACATTAAATATACAGTTTATACAAAGCGATGACAAAACAAATAATATCAATAACAGCAGAACAGGACAATAAAAAAAACTAAAACAGGAGACAGTTTGTGCTCAAAAATAGGAATCTTCTGAGCAGACATTTAAAAGGGTAAATAAGGAGGCAACCGAAACCAAACAATTACCAAAAGTTTTAGAGTATCGCTTATTATAAAATATTGAAAAGAACTTAAGATTTTTTAAATAATTTTGTTTTTGAAAATTCTGGAGATTACGAGCTGAGGGAAGTCTATTCCAGATGAGCGGGCCTGTTACACTAAAAGAGCGATCATAGTAAACGGCTCGCTTTGACCGAGAAAGTTCAATTAGGCGATTACTAACATCTATCTGGTTAACAGATAAAAGATTTCATTAAAAATTTATGCCCAAGTCTTTAATCTGTGTTAATTAATTGAATACAATGCTCTTATTAAAGACCATTGGATTCAATTAATCAAATGCAGACAGGTCAAAAATCGTCGGTTAACGGTGGGCGTTCAAAACTCAAAAAATTCAAATTGACGCTGATGTAAAATGTGATGGTTGGTCAAACAATTGACCCTCAAACAAGGTGTGACAGAATACACGAATAGCAATATTCACATAATCTTTACAGGTGTTGAGTACTAATATCTTGAAAACGTTCAGATTTGTTAGAAAATCTGTCAAGAATGACAGAATTAAATTCATGAAAGATTTGTGAATTTGTACAATCGAATAAATACAAAGCTTTTTTCTTTTTAAGGGTGAAAGGTTTAGAAATTTGTTGATGCATGAAAAACAAATTTATGTTGAAAGAGCTTCTGGTAAGTAACTGTTATATCTGTCTTACAGTGTAGATTTTGGTGTTGGGAACTCTTTGTAAAAAGTAAAAGGTTCTACTAATAATTGTGTTTATTTACGTTACAATAAATAGGTCTGGATTTAGCTACACTGTTCATTACCCGAGGGTTGGTAATTCTCTGGTTCGAGAAGCTTGTTTCCTGTCACTATAACCTCACAATCTGTTACACTCTAGTGACATCTGACGGACTCAGGAGGGCGATTCTCGTTCTTTTAGCCTTAAGCTAAATGACAGCATTCGTCAACGACTGCTATCGTTTGCGAAAGATAGCTGTCCGTCGCTTGTAACATCTTTTCTTAACTATTAAGCGATTCTCGTTCTTCTGATAGCCTTACAAGTTCGATTTTGGAGAGACCTAGTAAAAAATCCTAAAGAAGCGTGGTTAAGAGCATCTACGAAATTGTTAAGAGATTATTGAAAACACAAATTGGTGAAATATAATTAAGTGACGCGAGGTTTCTAACTAAAACTTAAAAAAACAAATACTTTGTATTATAATGCATTTTAATAACTGCTTATTTTATTTATGAATGACATAAATAAGCCATTTATCGAAGATTTACGTTTTGTGAAAAGGTACTTACCTCGCTGGATAGTAATGACTTTGTTACAGATTCACCACTTCTAAAGTGACGTTTGCTGTCGATTCTAATGCCGCTAACTGTCACCCAATTAACTTGACAAAATTGTTTAAAATGAGGTAAGCAAATGCTGAAAAAGTGAGACAGTTATTGTATTATCATCCATCTTCTACATCATTGTTTTTAAAACCTAAGAATAGTGTGTAACTTATTGTTATTTATGTAGAAATCCTCAATGGTATATGTAGTTTATTGTAAATTAAATCACTTTTATCTGGCTTTCGACATGTTACGTACTTTACAAACATTGCAATTATGTTATTCAATTCATTTAATAGCATCATTGTGCCACAAACAAGTCACTAATCATGTTTACAGTCAATACTTACGATAATATTAAGTTTTCTCTTGTTAAAACTACGCAAATATTGCTAATTGTCAAAACGTCACAATTAAATGAAGCAAATTCTCCGCGAACGCTAGCGTTCGGCCGCCGAAAGACAGGTCTAGGGGTACCCTTCGCGTAAGGCTAAAAGTTTTGGCGCGCAATCGAAAATCTAAGGATTCCATCTGTCATCGAGAGAACCGGAATCGCTTCATACGAATAAACCGAGAAAAATCGTTAATTTGAATGTAAGGACGATTTTAGTGTCGTTAAGTAGAACGAGAATCGCCCTCCTGGAGTAAGCTTTATGCCATCTATCGCTTAAATACTCAACTTATTACCATACATCACAGTAACACTACGGGAAATTCTACTAAACGTCAATGACTTGCCTGCCTGCTTAAATAGGTCAAAACTTAGCAACAATAATACATGTTAAATTATAGCGTACAGTCATAGAAGAGAGAAGAACACAAGAAGTGCATTGTAGACGAGTTTCGTGATGCAAATATTTGTCTTATTGAGGCTTGGTGACCGGGTATCTCATCAAAAAGACAGTTCTTTTTTTAATGTATATTTTATTTAGTTATAAAATTTTACATCTTTTCCCTAATATATTCTTTTCTATGACTACTATAATATTATTTACTACTTACATACTAAAATTTTGACTTCACAATATTGAGACATAATCCACGAAAAACTGCAAGACTTTAAGCTTCTTAACATGTGTGTGTGTGTATATGTATATATATGTATATGTATATATATGTATATATATATATATATATATATATATATATATATATATATATTTTGCTCTGTTTTTTATTATCCTTGTGATATAACGAGTGTTCTTTGATTCTTGTAAAATAACGACTAGCCATTTCAAATATAAATTTTGAAATTCCCTTGAAATGCTCTATACAAATACATTGGATATTCATATGTCATAATTTTATTCTGGTTTATAAATGGGTTTTTTTTTCTATAACTTACTTATGGTACTTACTAAAAATTAAATAGTCATAAATACAATGTGAACTAATATGTCATATATTGATTTAAAAATGTGGAAACTCTATTATGCAATTGTTTGCAATTGCAATTTCTAAAATGCAATTGTTATGTTCTACAAAAAGACCTGAAAAGAATTTCAAAATTGTGATCGTCTTCTGAATGCAATTATCGATGTAATTAAATGTAGTAATTCTTTGAAAAAAAAAGGACTTAACTCCTTATCTAAAATATTAAAATCCACAGTTCCGAACCCCTGCAACTACAGGAAGGTAGCGAGAGGTACCTAATGTACATAGGTACTCGACTCGTACCACAGCGCTTCGGCAGTTTGGCACTGTATGAGTGGTTTGGTATATTTATGGGCACTGTGATTAAACGTACTCGTGTTATTGAGGTTATTATTGCAATTTTGGAAACATATGATCACCTTACTTATTTTTTCTTTGTTGTATATATTTTTAAATTATGTATGTATTCTTTCTCATCTTAAATATTTGATAGAACATATCTCACTGTACCTTTTTACTATTTCCTTGTTAAAAATATTATGAACTGAATATACAATTTGGCTGTCCTGAAACGGGTATCATTCCCAGTTGGACAGACAAAGGATCATTTTGAAATGTATTGTAATATATATGTACATCTATGAATAAATAAATAAAATAAAAAAAAAATTACCGGAAGTTCATTGAACATTTTAAAACATTTTAAAAAAATATTATTTTGTATTCCCGATAAATTTGTTTTAGGAAGCCTAAAATCGTTGCAGTTTCTCGTAGGATATAAATGAACTGTACTATTAATTCTAACATTCTTTTTACAAATAATCAGGTAACATTTTATTTTTTAACTAAACTAATTCGTTGCCACACACTTAAAATATTGAGTTGACGTTGCGTGGTTTTTATCCTGTTGAACCTGCTACAAAACAGTATTGACCTCATGCATCTGTTCTGGTTTATTTCCATTCTCTTAATTTCGGTTTTTTTACTC
This sequence comes from Hesperophylax magnus, assembly GCA_026573805.1. Lineage (NCBI taxonomy): Eukaryota > Metazoa > Arthropoda > Insecta > Trichoptera > Limnephilidae > Hesperophylax > Hesperophylax magnus. Next base: position 663,822 of record JAIUSX010000119.1, read on the forward strand.
AGAAAGATTACACTTGTGCAGTCATTCAGATGGGATGCTACAGTGGTATTGTAGACCAATATCCTTGTTTTAATGTCCAATTTTCCCTTTATCTTACATAAGAAATTAACCTTTTTTGCAATTTTTTTATTTAAAATTTCAAAGATAGTGTTAAATTTTAACTTGTTTTCGATTATGATTATTTAATTTTGAAGTATTTAATTTCTTTTACTTCTTCGATATTTTGTTTAATTTTTAATTTTAAGTTCAACACACCTACAAAAAGTGATATAAATGAAACAAAACTAGGTTAAATAGGTTACATATAACTATAAAACCTAGCTATAACTATTAAACCTAGTTTTTGTTTCATCACTTCGAATGACTCTATATCGCTTTTTAAAGTGTGTTTAATAGTTATTTTGATGAAATATAATGGAACCTTGAGGCTTAAGCCTCCGCATTCCAAATATTTGCCTATATATTTCACTTCACTTTAAGATTTTTTGAGTTTCCACTACTGATCATAATATATGTTGGTACCTCTCAACGCGTATATTTTTCAAACTTAGCACTACCCCTTCAGAGGGTAAAAGAAAAACACTTTTTTACGGCACAACTTATCACTCTACCCCCGGCTTTATCAAGATTTACCTGTCGTAATCTACCTTACCCCGTGGGTAAAACCACCCCAGCCATTCCTTTAAGACCTTCAACCCTTTGATATAAAATACCCGAGATCCACCCGAGTCATTTCCCTAATTTGGTCAGGTGCCGATAATTTACTGGCTACTTGGTGAAAGTGCGTAATCGTAAGTTGTATTAAATGACCTTCTAATTATTAATAATACCTCCAACTTCTGACATTTCCCATACATTCTGCTGGTAACATGCTACACATTCTGGTGGCAACGTGCTACACTAGCGCCTCCTAGCTGCGTGAGTCGAACGCCATACATTCTGATGGCAACGTGCTACACTAGCGCCTCCTAGCTGCGTGAGTCGAACGCCATACATTCTGATGGCAACGTGCTATACTAACGCCTCCTAGCTGCTTGAGTCGTACCCCATACATTCTGATGGCAACGTGCTACACTAGCGCCTCCTAGCTGCGTGAGTCGTACGCCATACATTCTGATGGCAACGTGCTACACTAGCGCCTCCTAGCTGCGTGAGTCGTACGCCATACATTCTGATGGCAACGTGCTACACTAGCGCCTCCTAGCTGCGTGAGTCGTACGCCATACATTCTGATGGCAACGTGCTACACTAGCGCCTCCTAGCTGCGTGAGTCGAACGCCATACATTCTGATGGCAACGTGCTACACTGGCGCCTCCTAGCTGCGTGAGTCGTACGCCATACATTCTGATGGCAACGTGCTACACTAGCGCCTCCTACCTGCGTGAGTCGTACGCCATACATTCTGATGGCAACGTGCTACACTAGCGCCTCCTAGCTGCGTGAGTCGTACGCCATACATTCTGATGGCAACGTGCTACACTAGCGCCTCCTAGCTGCGTGAGTCGTACGCCATACATTCTGATGGCAACGTGCTACACTAGCGCCTCCTAGCTGCGTGAGTCGTACGCCATACATTCTGATGGCAACGTGCTACACTAGCGCCTCCTAGCGGCGTGAGTTGTGCGATATACATTCTGATGGCATTAAATCAATTTGCCGCCATTGAAAGGAATTTTAAAGTCAATATTCTACACTAGCGCTTCTGGCGGACAGCGTTGTTGATATTGCCACTATTTCACTGGAGCTGGACGTATTATAAGGTATTTGGTTATATTCACCGAACAGGTAATCCCTGATTTGAAAGAGATGTGAAGTCATCAATTTCGACTCGTCAGAGAAGTCTCAGGGACCCTAGCACGGTAGATCGATAAAACCAAAATATTTCAATGATATTTGACTAAATTCGTCTTCTATGGTTATTAGGCGGTATGTGCCAACACGGTCAGAAAATTGAAATCAAATATTTTGACAGCCAGGAGACAACAATCGAGTAATCAACTGTCAATTCAATATACACAATTTTTTAAATAATGTTATTCAAAATCTGAAATCACTGTCTTATTAATGAACGAAGGTAGACTATATTTTTGAATGATTACAAAGTTTTATACAAATTATTTAAATGGTGTCTCGGATGAATATATCCGATTTTTATTTACATGTCATACCTACAATGAAAAGGATAGCAAAATATATGAGAAAAAATAGTTGAAGATAATATTGTTAATTCTGAATTTGAAATATGAGATCGACAATAATGACGTTCCATGCTTCCAATAGAGTAGTGGAAGCATGGAACAAACTTACACAACATGTCATCGATGTTTTTAAAGGTTTGTTCCATGATTCCAATAGAGTAGTGGAAACATGGAACAAACTTACACAACATGTCATCGATGTTGTAAAGGTTTGTTCCATGCTTCCAATAGAGTAGTAGAAACATGGAACAAACTTCCTCAACATGTCATCGATGCTACAAATTGCTATATAATAAGTAGGCCCCGTGTAAGGCGCCATTGCTGTATAATTAGTGATGTATGGTTTTGAATACAAGTCGATCGATATTACCTCGGACAATATCGACTCTCACTCAAGCGGAGGTCAGCTAACATCTTCTGCTACATCATTCAGAACGAGAAAGGGGTTCAGTAATGACAAAAGAGTTTTCAAATTTATACTTGAAAGGTCAAAAATTCCTTATCGAAGGCTCGAGGGAGACTTCACCTAGTAGAATCTCTCTCAACGTATTTGACGTCTTACTTTTGACAGAGTTTTATATTTTATGCGGAGGAATATAAGATTGCGGAGGTTTTGAAATTTGATGATATTATGCATCTTTAAACCCCCGAGAGTATTTACTATGGTGAATATAAAATAAAATAAAAATTGTGGTTTTTGCTGCATAGCTTCTAGACTTGGATGGATGCTTTCAGTCTTGTGGGACTATTGCAACCCCTTTTGGAGTATATTGTTAAGCTTATGATAATATACTAAAGCAGACCCGTGGAAAATCACGGGATATTATGGTTGTAGGATTTGTGAAGCTGAAAAGCAGGTATTTATAAAAAAAATCAACCCTTAAAAACAATATTTTTTATTATAAAGTTTTAATTTTTTTGACTGGAGATTGAACTGCTTAGGAATTGTAGTCGACAGCACTATCAACCTCGCCGAAACCCGATTGGATAAGACTGACATTTATTGCGTAGATTTATGCTATCGTTTTTCTGAACAGTCAGTTCCAATTTTTAAAAATAAAACTAAAATTTAAAACAAAATTCAAGAAGTTATTGAACCAGAATTACAGACGCACAAACGAAATTAGTATTTTTTTATTCTATTATTACAATATAGTCGATGAGGTATGTAAATCTGGTTAGAGGGAGCGCGCTAATATTAAAAAAAACGATTATAATTTAGCGAAAATTCTGAAAATATTTAATAAACACGACTCGTAATAGAGAAAAAAATTCTCAACGAATGCTTAAGTTGCATTTAAAGATATACTGTGAATTAATTCATACCTATAACATATTAAATAACAGAACAAAACGTGGTTTTAATCATTTTCTGTACTTAGCTTTTTTCTATCGAGGGATTATAATTACTGTTTCGGTTGCATAAATGTATATTATATTCTTCAACGTATGAAAGAGAAATATCTTATAAATCAGCAGAAATTCAGCGAGGACTTAACCGGACAAAGATTTTTTTTTTAATTTTGCTCATTATTTGTATCTTATGATTTATACTACTCTTCCATTAGAAGTATTTTTATATATTATAAGTTATGATTATATCGTAATCATTATAATGAAATTTAAAGGCGAAAATATTTTGAATCAAGAAATTAAAAAATATTATTGGGGATAAATAGAATATCATCGGATTATCTGTGTGATTTTCAAGGAAGCAGTTTTTGTTAATTTAATTTCTATAAATAAAATTGATTGAGATCAATACTTGTATTTTGTCATTAACTTGCTGACTTGTACCCGGCGCGGCGTTACTAAGGGTTATTCTTGGGAGATACATTTATTATCGCGGACTGACTGATTTATCATGTAGGCCTTTTAAGATGTAAAATTCCTTTGCACATTACGAAAGATCTGTTGGAGAAAGTTCAGAAGAAATTCTTGAGATTTCTTTACATGAGGAACTATGGCTACTACCCGTGGCTCTATCCCACAAACTTTCTTTTGGGTATGCTCGTAATGAACCATCTACTGGTCAGAAGGCATGGACACATTGCTACACATTGCTTCAGACTGATTCCTGGATGGTTTGAAAACTCGCTCATCATGGAGAGCATTCAATTCTATGTTCCCGATTGTTATCTCTGTCACCGACAACATAGACTATTCTATCTCCCAGCCTGCAGGACTAACTTGCCAATGGTCATGCCTGTGGGGAGAGCAATCTTACTGTTGAACAAAATCAATTTTGATATCGACATATTTGGCATCAATTAAGCTTGCCTTTAAAAAGCAAGCTCTATCATTACTAGTATAGTTGATATACCCACTGTTTACATTTATGTAAGAATTGTGATCAAATGTATTTAAAAATGCATTAAAAAGAAGAATTTATATATTTTTTTTTAAATAATAAACTAAATTGAATTGAAGCACCCGAAAATATATTTTTACGACTTGTTCACAAAACATTGTCTTTTCTCTACTTTTTACAAATATAATATGCATTATTTAAATATATAAACCTTCCGGAATAAATTTTCTAAATGATAGTGAAAACCCTATCAAAATCCGTTGCCTATTTTAGAAGAACTAAGCGCACAAACAGACATACGCGGATAGCAAATATATATTTAAGGGTAGTACAAATTTCATTCGTTAAATAGTATTTATCTTTTTCTTATAATTTGAATTATTATTGATTTTTTTCACAAACAAGTCATTAACGGAATCTGAATAATTCATCAAATTTCGAAGTTGATTTTCAAGTTCTGTTCAAGTTATATTATTATATCATTATTGGCTAGGGGCTTCACAAAACTCAAAATAATAACAGAACAGAATAAAACCTTCACAGAAATTGAAAATCAAATTTTAAATTTCATGAACTGTTCAAATTCTGTGAAATAACCTGTCCTTAATGTAGGAACTTTGAATTCTTCGAATAAGTATCCAGTAGGTAAGTCTAGAGGTTTTTTAGCATAATTTTTATTATTAACAATTTATTTTTGTTCAAGAAAGAAATTCAATGTTTCAAAATTCTCGTTCAATTTCACATGAAGAAATGAAAAATTGTATTTACTTTAGGTGCACAAATACGCCCATAATTCGCCTTCATTGGTTTGTGTTTGCTTTGGGTGCACAAATACGCCCATAATACGCCTCCATTGGCTTTCTCTGCGACCGATCATCTCGAGAATAAATGAAATATTCTGATTTGAATAAAAGTAATGAATTGCTCGATGTTTTTGTAAAGATTTGTTGGCGCTAGTATCTCGTTTGTGATAAGTTTGCCATGCTGTTCTCATTAGGGTCAGAATTTGGAAAAAGAGCCACTTGCATTATGAATAACTCTTTTTTTTTCGATTCACGAGGGAATTTTAAGGCACTCTTTAATCGTATTTTATTGACTGAGGGAAGTGAAGTCCTTTATAACCCGACCGTTTTGCATTCCATTAGTTTGTACGTTCCATTTTCGTTTCAAGATGGTGGCCGTTCAATTGTTTAGTAAAGAAACCGTCTTATGTGAAATCGTTGTGTTTATTTTTGATTTTTTTAATCTCATTTTTCAAATATTATTGTCATTAGAGATAGTGAATGTTTTAAACAAATTGTATAAATACCTATTTTAAATTAATATAAATTACGCAAAATATACATTTTAAGTAGGTAGGTGTTTAAGTACTTACTTAGAAATCATATTATTTCAGAGAAAATTTTTGTTTTATTAATTGTTAATTTTCGTGAGAAATCACCTCAATGGCGCTGTATTGGATAAGTATTGTATTTATTGCGTAATATGTATATATATAATTGACTTACAACAAAGATTCATAATAACTTGTGACTTACATCTAAGACTTGTATCTAGTGATTTACGACCAAGGCTAATAACTACTGACTTAAAGACATATATATCTACAACTTCTAAAGTTAGAGACATACAACTAACATACTTATATTTAAAAACAGCAAAACTTAAAAAAGAGTTTTTTTTTAATAAAGCCAAAGTTATCTTCTTAATACCCAATTTCTGCCAATTTTTAGCAAGTTTTTCATTAACTCTTTTAGTTTAAAAAAATATACATGCTATTTTTTAAATAATTATCTATACATTTATTATACCGAAACGTCAATTATATGAAATTCCCTCAGTGGAAAAAAAACGCAAAGTAAACTCCGAAAATTATTAAAAACACGTTTTGTACTGTTATTTAGTATGTTATAGGAACGAAAATATTCACTGTATTTAAATGCAACTAAAGCATTTGTCGAGAGATTTTTGCTCTATTTGAAACGAATCGTTTTTTTACTAAATACTTTCACAATTTTCGCTTGATCATTATGGTTTTTTTTATATATATTTTTTTTTTCTTTTTCTAAAGCTAAAATCGTCCAACTTATTAAAAAAAATATTTTTAATTAAATTTTTTTTAAAAAAGAAAATATTCATAACATTTTCATAGAGAGACGTCATCTTCTTCTTCTTAAAGAGCTTTCTGACTTTCTGAGAAGGAATACAAAGATAAATCAGACATCCCTCCATTTTTAAGATATTTGCAGATGCTTGGCAGGTCTTACCTGCCCGATTATTTGTTCGAGGAATTTCTGATTTCTTATCTATTTATAAGTCAATTAAAAATGTATGTATGTATGTAGCTCCTTGTTGTTTGTACTTCTAGCAATCCTATGACAATGGAGGCGGGTGACAGCTCGTTATTTCTGTCTTTATCAGAATCGAAATGTCCTCCTTTACGTTATTATTATTATTTTCGTAAAAATAATAATGTCCGATAATACAAATAAATAATAACCGAGATTCAACATTGGATTTATTGTCAAAGAAGTGAGCACTATGATTTGAAATTTTCACTGCCAGTAATATTATGGTGGTCCTCATTCTTTTGCAAACGTTTCCGATAAAGCTACAATGTCCATCATCAGGGCAAACATGTAGTTTAGGGTTTAGTGTTTGCGTAAATGATAACTATTTTAGGGCCGGTTATTCAATAAAATTATTCAAATTAATGTGGATTTCTGTGTTTAATTTTGGCGTAGCCGTTCTCCGTAAGTAGGTACATACGGAGAAAATTAACTAATATTGAAAATTGCTTTTTTATTTTTAATCTCTTCTAATTATTCGTAATCTGGTTAAAATGGAATTGCAGACCATTAACGAATTAAAGTACAGGTTTTCTATGGACGTATTGTCATGATGTAAGAACACGTGTTCATAAAATCCTAATATTTCCGCATTTAGTCATTGTATGTTGTCAAGGCAGGTGCATGAACCCGTGTTCTGATATATTAGGAATTTACTAAAAGTTTTTTAGGAAACATCCTAAAATCCTGTTTTTAACTGGATTACCAATAATTTGAAGAGATTTTTAATAAATTAGCAATACTCGTTTTTCTACTTGCAGGATACTAAGAAATATTAGGCCTAACCCCGTTGTCGCTATTAACATTAATGTTTTTTGTGGTTTTAACTGCCTTAAGGCGATGCCATACGTAGTAATGCAAAATCATGTGTTTTTGGTTTGAAAATTTGGTCGCCTAGAAATGTTTCAGATACTTTAATTAAATACTGCGAGTAGAATACATCTTGGACTTTGAAATAATCGAGTATTTATTAAATAAGTCTTTTTATAAGCCCAAAAAAAATAATGTAAAGGCCTATGAAAACCGCTTTAAAGTTCAAAATTTCCTACTTACGAACCCATTTTCGGTTATGATTTTATTGTATAATGTGGCAAATTAAGTTATTTATAAAATGATCGAAAAAAAAAAAATTTATGCCTGAACATCCACAAAATAAAATAAATGGCACTTTTTGGCCATGTTTTTTTCTTGCATAAATCAAAACAGGCGGATGGTGTTAAGCGGGAATTAAACCTTATCCCCATCTACGTAAGGGTTGTTATTGATAGCGGCTCAATTAAAAATATTACACGTCGTAGTGCATCGCCTTAATAATTTGGCGTGCTCATTGCGTTTTGAATCTTCCCAGGACTTCAGAAACAAAATCAAAGTAATGACCGGTTTCAATGAAGTGCTCGGCAATTTCCGATTTGTCCGGATGACTGAGTTTGCGTGCACGAAAGTGTTCTGAGATGCTTTTGAGAATGATCCGTTCTGTCTGGCCTGACCATCTTAATTAAGACCACAGCAAAATTAAATCCACACGTGAGGTAGAAAACCAAGATTAATCCCTGCCTTTTCTAGACTTTGAGGTGAAGCGAAAATAAGATGATAATCTAGGGCACACCCTGTAGAGAAAAACAAACCGTACGAATCGGCATCTATAAGATTTCTATACATTTGCTGATAGTGTTACCATTTTAAATATAGCAGCACCCTATTATTGTAAAACATTTTTCACTCTGACTTCACTATTTTAATTGATCTCCATCTTTTGAGTGTTAATTATCACCAAAAATAGTAAAGAGATTAGAAAACCATTGAATATTATGAATTTATTCTACGAGCTTAATCGAAGATATTATATGCAAGCCATTCTTCTTCTTCTAGGTTTGCAAGCCATTCTAGGGCCTCAGACGTCGCCATGTGAACCTCACCAATCCCAAAAATGAATTAAGAAAATATGTCTATCTCAATTATTAATGTTTCTTTTTTTGTGACTTTATTGAAATATTTAAAGAAAGATTATGTTTGCCAAACAATGTACATGTTTATATGTTTATAAAACTATTAGCACACACGAAGATGTGAGCTAACTTAAGATTAATAAATAAATAAAAATAAATTTACTACCAAGTGCCATAAAGGAAGCCTCAAGTCTTCGGTAAAACATGTTCATTATATATATTTAAAAAATTATGAATTGTATACACTCACAAATATTAATGTTACCTTAACAGGAGTTAAATGTATTTTTCAAACTCTATTTCTTAAACAGGGGTAACTGTTTTTCTTATATATTGTTCTTTTTCCTTATAATTTTTATGATTCTATTTGTTGTTTTATTTTGTATTTTATATTTGTTTTATTACTATATGAATGAAAAAATTTGCTTACATCTAAATAAAGCTTCAAAAACAAAAAACAAATTTAATGTACGCAATAAATGTCGGTCTTATCCAATCGAGATTTGGCTCAATTGGTAGAGTTTTCGTCTCCATTTCCTTTGTAGGAAGGTTCAATCTTCAGTCAAAAAAAAAGAAAATATACGTATCAAAAAATATATAATTTAAAATTTTAAAAAAACTTTATTATTTACGGATTGATTTTTTTCAACTAAAATCACACAAATTCAGTTGATAATGGATATTAATTAGATTTAATTCAAAATTTAAAATGATTTAATTTTTGGTATTATGTTTATCATCAGGGCAGATGTGTGCTGATAAACAGAAACGTTGTAAGGAGGAGGTAGCGCAACGCGGCATAATATCCCAAAAAATAAATCACTCTAATTCATATCTGACAAATCATTAAATGTTGAAAAAAATCGGAACCGGAGATGAAAAATTTTTTGTACATTTTTTACTCCAAATATTGTCAGGAATTACTGGTTAAAGTGAGTCAAGTACGTACCTTAAGGCGATGCACTACGTCATGTAATATTTTAAATTGAGCCGCTATCAATAACAACCCTTACGTAGATGGCGATAAGGTTTAAATTCCCGCTTAACACCATCCGCCTGTTTTGATTTATGCAAGAAAAAAGCATGGTCAAAAAGTGCCTTTTATTTTATTTTGTGGATGTTCAGGAACAAATATCATTTTATAAATAACATAATTTGCCACATTATACAATAAAATTATAACCGAAAATGGGTTCGTAAGTAGGAGATTTTGAACTTTAAAGCAGTTTTCATATGCCTTTACACTATTTTTTTCTGGGCTTATAAAAATACTTATGTAAAAAATACTCGATTATTTCAAAGGCCAAGATGTATTATACTCGCAGTATTTAATTAAAGCATCTAAAACATTTCTGGGCGACCAAATATTCAAACCAAAAACACATGATTTTGCATTACTACGTATGGCATCGCCTTAACACCCTTAACAGATAGATGCATAGATAGTAAGCGAGACAAAGTGTTACTGCGACAGGACTAAAGGTTAAATATTCGCCATAGATGTCTAACAATGTAACACGCCCTGATTACAGTCTCGAACTGAACTTCAAAATGGATCGCCTTGCTTACGAGTATTCACTTGAGAGCAACTTCATTATTAATCCCTCACTTGTTGAATTTTAGTTAAAGGTCGAACTAAACTCTCTTGTTGTCTGGGCACTTTATTAACTGGGACATTTACACGCACAACAGAACATGAATAGGTCGTACATAGCTAATTTAATACGTAACTAGGTAGGCAGAAATAATTCTTTAATAACTCCGTCTTGGCAAACGTTCCTTGAGGTTTAACACAGATGATCGATTAATATGTATATCGTCTATAGTCAGTTAGCGATATTTGCGAACACGGTCAGAATATTATTCCGACAGTTGGTTGACAAAATCCGTTACTTTTAGCGCGGCTTACAAGGTGTCGGATATACTGTCAATATGCACAACTTTTTGGATAATTTCATACGTTATACAAAATATCTGGCTTGTCAATAAATAGGGGTGAACTAAATAAGCTCTTAGAATTGAAAAAATTCAATTGATTTCGTTTGAGCTTCAAGAAACAAAAGTTTTTAGATTAATAATTATTAGATTGAAACAAAAATATAAATTGAACCCGCAGCCTTCTGATTGCCGGTCAGGTGCACGGAACCACTGTGCTACGTCGGCTTATTTTTAATCGCCAAATAATTCAATAAATACTAGTGTTTCATTCAACAATTATTCCTTTTTGACTTTTTCATGGCTTATAATAATTTGTTTTGCATAAAACCCTGTCTTGTAAAAAAACTTTTACTGTAATAAAAAAAAATCATAAAAGTTATTAGTTATGGCCAATGACATCGTGAACTAAATAACTCTGTTTTTAGCGTTAGTTAAAAGTTTATTTCAATTCAATTTATCAGTATTTTTGATTCTGAGGTTTAGAAATATCAATTAATGGAGATTCGCCAGAGTTACCAGTGTATATCGAATCTGATTTATTGCATTATTAAGATCGATCAGGGTATCGATTCTCCAATCCAGGCCGCTCGCAATTACCATCAAAAGTACATGCATTGGTCGACATTGTTATTCTTGAGTCTCTTCGAAGCTACATAATTACATACGCCAAACGTCAGAAATCAATCCACTCGAACAACGAGTTAAGAATATATCGTTCTGCCGATAAAATATTGAGGAGAACCCTGTGGCAGACGCGATTATTCGAGCAAATAAACGTTTTTTCCTGTATCAGTCCAGAAATAAATAGTCTAAATCAATACAATCACGGGTTTGCCGCAAATATTAGGTTGGCAGAACGATTCGTAATTCGATGTTTGTTGATATGTATTAACTATTTATTCAATAAAAAAAAGGAGGGAACTCATACCTAAATTTTGAAGTAGGTTTCATTCGAGTGGCCGATGAGATATTTGACTGCCTCTGAAGGTATCATGTGCGTGGAGGATGATCTAAAAGATCACCTGGCAATAATAATAAAAATAAGGGAGCACTGTCAATTTGATAGTGCTCCCTCCCTAAACACGAGAATTTCTCAATTAGGGAGGTTTTGTTACCACTTATATTATATATATTGGTTAATTATGTATTATATGTATATTGGTCAATAAATAAATAAATAATAAACAAAATGGGCCCTAAATGAGAGCCTTGTGGCACTCCACTTGTGGCTATAAATGTGTAAGAATTTGTGCCATTTATTTTCACACTAAGACTTCTTTTGGACAAATAACTAATAAAGCAATTTAATAAACTACCTTAAACTCCAAAAATAATAATAATAATAAAAATATTTGTCTAATTTATATAGCTCCGTTTTCGTGAAAAATCACCTCAAGGGCGACATCTTATCCACTACCTGAATGAAACAAAATCTAAAATCTGAGAAAAGGTTCCATCTTTACGAATATATCGTTTTGCTGATCTTACATTTGCGGTGAACCCGATAATTCATTGTATAAGTTAATGGTATTAGTGAAGAGAAAGCCTTTTTTCACTTCAATAATTGCGTCTGCCGGAGAGTTCTCCTCAATATTTTGTCGGCAAAACGATATTTTCGTAAAGAGGAAACTTATATCTGATTTTTTTAATCGGTTTCATTGGAGTGAAGAGATCTTCAAAGTCATTGCTTGGACTAATAGAAGTTTTCGCTTAATAAAGAGAGCGGAGAATAGAGATTCTTTATAGGCAAGTACCTAATATTCAATTTATTGACTGACTTATGAACGCCCACACACTGTGACCACCGTCCGCCACTGGTAAAATATGTAACAAGGCAATGATCTATTAACAAATATACGTTTCATTATTATTTACTAGATTTTAAATCAGAGATTCCCAAAGTGGTCTATATCGACCCCCCAGGGGTCGATATCGGCTTGCTGGGAATCTATGTCAGCGAGAAAAAATTTGGGGGTCCACGAGATTCAAATGGGGGTACATACGAGCGGACCCCCATTTATCTCAAGTCAACATTTAGGAGTTCCATAAATGACACAATAGACCTAACACAAATATAATAGACTGAGAAATTACTTATTTGATATTTGTATTTTTATATTTCGTAAAGTTGTTAATTGACGTATATAAATAGAGTCTACGTTTCTTTTCTCGTCAGAATTAAAATATTCAAGCAAAACATGGCACACTGGAAGCCGCGAATTTTCCTAGTTCCCCAACTTGTTTTTAAAAAACGTCCAGGGTAATAATGACGTTCAACATTTAAATGCACTTCACACAGACTTCAAAACTAAGTTTGAGGACATTTTGACTATGGAAATGGAATTTTGAAGAATCGGATATCATGTGACAAGAAGAACTGACCGGAATAAGCTCTGACAAAGAACTTAAGGGGTAGTTCTGTAGGGCCAGCTACAGAAAGAAATTCCCGTTGCTTATCCTGCTTCATTTTCATTTGGTATAATACCTCACAAGGGCGCCCCTGTCTGCACAATGTAAAGACAGAGGAACTATACCGCCACCCGGTTGTTGGACAGGCAAGGGAAGGGAATCTTTTTACGAAAAAAATAAATGATTATCACATGGGACGTTAATAGTTTTAGGAAAATTCAATATTCGGCAGGCAGGGGGGTCTAGGTAAAAAAAAAATTTGGCAAGTGAAAAAGTTTGGGAACCTCTGTATTACATCATGAAACCCAAATCATGGGCGACATGGTACCACGGGTATTTGCAACTCTGGTGTGGTAATCGAATTGCAAAAGAACTTTAATCTCTCACATTGCGTATACCCTATTCTAACTCAACCCGCCTCACAATAGACGTTGTCTGGTGAGGCTGGAAACGAAATTAAATTATGTGAGAATTACAATAAACGCTTGGCTTTTATTTAATGTGAATTTCGCCGAAGAGTCCCAACAGCCCGGATATTCGTAATTACGCGCGTTATCCATTGGAAAATGAACGAAGCAACCGCAAGCGCATAACGAACTGTGATAGATTTTCAAAAGCATCTAAAATATCAAAAGAGTTAAGTTGACTGATAGTGAAACGAATTCGAATGTTGAACGCGATGATATATATGACATAAAATAATAAACAACCTGTTTTCAAAATACTTTTCAAAGAACATTGTATGCAAAAAGTACATTCACAAACGTAACACAAGGACGTGCAATGTACAAATAATTCAAAAGCATTTTTTAAGCTCAGCATTTCCTCTGTCTGTTAATTTGTTTGGTCTTCCATTTCCGGATCGAGATGGTGGCAGCTGTCAAATCGAAATAATCAATATTATGGTGCCTACCTACCTGCCAAAAGAAAGTTTGAAAAAATAATTCTCATTGAGATAGTGACGTTTCTTTGAAAAAATCGCATAATTCTTTTTTTACGATTTCAGAGAAAATCAAAAAAATTGGTTTTGATTTATTTCATCAGAGAAAATGACAAATATACCTTTTTGGACGCGAGGTCAACTCTTCACAGAAGAGCTGAAACTCGGCAGATAGACTCGTTGTCGGAGACAATGCATTCTATCAACTTGGTGGTAATCACGCACACACACACGGACATATACGCATTTCTCTGAAATCGGATGACATAAAGCTCTTAATATACGAAATAAATATCGGTCCTACCCGATTTGCATTTGGCGAGGTTTATAAAGTTGTCTAATCCAGTTCCTGGGTAGGAAAGTTTTACTCAGTTTTTTTGTTAATTTAAAATAAGACTTAATTTATAATGATTGATTGTTTTTAAATGAAGTACTTCCATAATATATGATATATATAATTACAATTTAAATTTAATGGCAGTAAACTCATTAGTTGATTATTATTGTGAATTTGTTGTCACAATCACTTGTCGATATTCCCCGGTCAATTCAACGATACTATTTATTTTACACTAAATGACTAGTCGACGATTGACAACTTTTCAAAATCTTTTATCATTTAATGCTGTATTCTGTTTGTTTGTAATATGGTAATATAATAATTCGCTCGCATTCATCAAATAATCACATTGTTTTGACAGATATTCAATTACATTGGCAGAAGAAACATAAATACATAATGTTCAGTCAAAGTAAATTATGTTAGTGCAATACGCACTGAACAGATATTACCTAGAAGTGTGATTATTTTTTAACCTTATCTTATGTCAACCACCTTACGTAAGCTGTCTTATGTTAACTGCTTATAATAATTTTCTCATGTTCGCTGTCTTTGGTTAACTGTCTTATGTTAACAATGTGTTTTATTTTAACTGTATTATGTTGATAATATGTTTTATTTTAACTGTATTATGTTGATAATATGTTTTATTTTAACTGTATTATGTTGATAATATGTTTTATTTTATTTGTATTATGTTGATAATATGTTTTATTTTAACTGTATTATGTTGATAATATGTTTTATTTTAACTGTATTATGTTGATAATATGTTTTATTTTAACTGCCTTCAGTTAATGATTTGTCTTATTTTAGCTGTCTTATATCAAGTGTCTTACGTTAGCTGTCTTACATTAACTATCCGATGTTAAATGACTTATGATAATGATATATTTTATATTAACTATGTTAGTTGTTATATTAACTATCTTATGTTAACTGCCTTACATTAACTATCATACATTAACTGTCTTATGTTAACTATCTAATGTTAACTGTCTTACATTAACTATCTTATGTTAACTGTATTATGTTAACTATCTTGTGTTATGTTAATTATTGTCTTATGTTAACGATATGTCTTGTGTTAAAGATATGTCTTATATTAACGATATGTCTTACGTTAGTGTCTTATATTAATTATATTGTGTTAACTATCTTATGTTAACTGCCTTACATTAACTATCATAAGTTAACTGTCTTATGTTAACTATCTTACATTAACTATCTTATGTTCACTGTATTATGTTAACTGTCTTGTGTTATCTGTCTTATGTTAATGATATATTTTATATTAACTATGTTAGTTGTTATATTAACTATCTTATGTTAACTGCCTTACATTAACTATCATACATTAACTGTCTTATGTTAACTATCTAATGTTAACTGTCTTACATTAACTATCTTATGTTAACTGTATTATGTTAACTGTCTTGTGTTATTTTAATTGTCTTATGTTAACGATATGTCTTGTGTTAAAGATATGTCTTATGTTAACGATATGTCTTGTGTTAACGATATGTCTTACGTTAGTGTCTTATATTAACTATCTTATGTTAACTGTCTTACATATATTATCTTATGTTAATTGTCTTATGTTAACAATATGTGCTATGCTAACTGGCAATTTAATGTTATGTTTCAAATCGGTATAGATTACACTTCTTCAGATTATTTATAAAATTCAGTTTTAGTAGTTTGAAGCAAAGCCTTCCAAAATATAAAAATAAATAAAAATAATTATAAAATTGGAGAAGTGGGAATTTAAGGGTACATGTTTTTGGTTGTTTGTGAAAAAGTATAAATGTATATATATTTTTTTTTTAATTAAATTCTCTATGTGATGTAGTTTTCCCCATTTCCCGCATCTTTCTACCACTAGTTTTACCTTGTATAAAAATTTATGTTCCTTCTCTGTACATTATATTGAAACGATTACCTAGAACACCCTCGAAGGGTGAAAGTCAGAAACATTAAACTATAAAATATAGCATTTTGTAATTTAAACGACGGGAATTTTAATATTCCTCCCCATAAGCAGTAGGTGGATAAAAAGGACCAGCAAAAGCACTCTTCCATCATGGGTCTAGTTCTAGTCTACTTCAAGTAGACTTGGTTGGACGGGTCATATTTCACTTTAGTTTTCCAGTCATCTCTCACATTCCCGGGGGAACATTATTTATCTAATAGTAAAGTCCTCCGAGCGTAAAGTGGTTTTACATTACATCTAGTAGTAAAATATTCTCAAATAATAGCTACTTACTATCCATACACTTTATTTAAATTGAAGTTTAATATTAAGGCCCCGCAGTAATCTTTCAAATATGGTCTGATAGGAAGATAAGAAAGTAAGAATGTTAGAGGGAGCGCGCTAATATTAAAAAACGATAATTGGTAGGCGAAAATAGTGAAAATATTAAATAAAACACGACACGGGTATGCAATGGTAGAAAAGGGGTATGCAATGAGACCAAATTGAATATATAGTTATATCCATCTTCTCCATCTTCATCAAGAAGCTTCCACACTCCGTTCAATCTCATAATATAGTCAAGGTAGAAAAGGGGTATGCAATGACACCAAATTTAATATATAGTTATTTCTATCTTCTCCATCTTCATCAAGAAGCGTCCACACTCCGTTCAACCTCATAATATAGCCAAGGTAGAAAAGGGGTATGCAATGACACCAAATTTAATATGTATTTATTTCTATCTTCTCCACCTTCATCAAGAAGCTTCCACACTCCGTTCAACCTCATAATATAGCCACGGTAGAAAAGGGGTATGCGATGACACCTAAATGAATATCTAATTATTTCCATCTTCTCCATCTACTCCTCCGAAATTCCTTCAACTTCATTATATACCCAAGGTAGAAGATAGGTATGCAATGGTATAAATGGGGTATGCAATGAGACCAAATTGAATATCTAATTATTCCCATCTTCCCCATCTACTCCTCCAAACTTCCTTCAACTTCATAATATACTCAAGATAGAAAAGGGGTATGCAATTGTAGAAAAGGGGTATGCCAAAAGACCAAATTGAATATCTAGTTATTTTCAACTTAATTTACCCAAGGTAGAACAGGGGTATACAATGGTAAAAAATAGGTATGCAATGAAACCAAATTGAATATCTAATTATTTTCATCTTTCCCATATCCTCCTCCACACTCCCTTCAACCTCATAATATCCCCAAAGTATAAAAGGGTATGCAATGGTAGAAAAGGGGTATGCAATGTGACCAAATTGAATATCTAGTTATTTCCATCTTCTCCATCTCTTCCTCCACACTTCCTTCAACCTCATAATATCCCCAAGGTAGAAAAGTGGTATGCAATGAGACCAAATTGAATATCTAGTTATTTCCATCTTCCCCATATCCTGCTCCACACTCCCTTCAACCTCATAATATATCCGAGATATAAAAGGGGTATGCAATGGTAGAAAGGGTGTATGCAATGTGACCAAATTGAATATCTAGTTATTTCCATCTTCCGCATCTCCTCCTCCACACTCCTTTCAACCTCATAAAATACCCAAGACTGGGAATGCAATAGTCTCACTGGTTTCCGCCAGCTGGGACTCGACGCGATAAACACATTATAAAAATTGCTAAATCCATTACGACACATCGCAGTCCACTCTTATTAACCTGCCGCTCACTCGGTGAGACCGGCCATTAGCAAATTAATTGAAATAGTGTTTTATTTCTTTTCAATAATTGCAGACTCCAATAAATGTATTGCATTGTCAACATGGTGGAACTACGTCTACGGCATCTGGTCTAAAAATAAAAATAAATTCTTGTCATCATCGTATTTATGTGATCAAAATATAAAACTTAAATATGTTTGTTCAACGTAGTGCACAAAAATACACGACGAAGTCATTCCACTCGAACAACGACTGGTTCAACCTTCTCGTTCGAGTGGAATTTCTTTTGACGTTTGTCGTATGTTAGTATATTCCTTCGACAATAATCAAGAATAAGAGCGTCGATCAATGTATGTACTTTCGACGGCTATTGCAGCGACCTCGATCAGTCATATTCGGCTCTTTAAACAACTGTAAGCTATTAAAATATGTTAGTAATGAATTCTATAATCAAAGGCCCTAAGCACCATGTATGTACCGATACTAAACTAGTAGTTCTGTGAACAAAATGTAAAAGTTCGTTTGTTCAAAATCACAAATCTCTGAAAGTTCTTCAACGATTGCTTTGAAATTTTGACACAACGTTGCATTCGAATACGCGTTTGTTTTTTTCTAAACACGTGACATATCTCGTATATATGTCACCTGTGAAAGGGTAAAACATACTTTGTTAAAAAAAACAGTAGAACACCTACACCTCTTGGACAAACATGCATTTTTTTAAAACTACGCCTACTGTTGCTACTCGTGCTATTATTTCTATATCTGCAACGACAGACTGAGCCACAGCAACGCGTGGCGGAGTACAGGCAGTAATTTAATAAATCAAAATCAAAACTCAGCTGATATTATAAGCTTTGTAAGTAGGTATTTAAATTCCTACCTACTTATTTATGAATTATATTTTATGTAATACTTCAATTTGTGAGGCGGGGGTGTGTACCGCCGCCCCGGGAACCATTTATTGAATAACCAGCACCTCAGCCATAAGTCACCCCAACTTGTTCGCCACGTTTGGTGATTTAGCAGTAGTGCCCAGGTTCATCGGGAGTGGCTGGTTTGGGGAGACCCTTTGACCTCTCCAACTGGTATCTCGACCCATCGCATTGGACCGCAGTGGGAGGGATTTAATCATATGTCCGTCACTCTTAAGGACACTGATCCCTAGATTCCTATCCAACACTCATAACTTTTACCTTCCCAGAACTTCTTCTCCATCCTTTCTTTATAAAAAAAAACTTTCCATGCAGCATTTCAAAATATGACATAGACCCTTAAGGCCTCTTGTGTGGGTTAGTGTAAAAAAAAGACTAGTGAAAAATGACGCAATATTATTATTGTAGGATTTATGAAGTTAAAATTATTTATTAAAAAAAATATTTGCCTCAGGATCATACTCTTTCAAAATACGATCATTAGTATACTTGAAAAATTACGTCATCTGTCATAAATTTAAACAAAAGAAATACTCCATTCATATATAGACTTATTAATAATTAATAAAATAATGTTCAGAATCAGTTCCAATTTTGAAAATCAAAGAAAATCCCAGTTCTAGCTGTCGATGAACCAGAGTCACAAAGAGACACACCACTTATTTTTTCTTTTTTTCAAATTATGAAATATGAAATTTGTCCACAGAAACGTCACTATCTCAGTGACAATTATTTTTTCAAACATTCTTTGGACAGATTGGTCTGGGTAAGTACCAACCATACAATATTGAAAAATATCGAATAAGAAAGTCAAAATTAAGAAGCCGATTTTATATTTGAAAAATCTATTAACGGCCACCATATTTAGCAGGAAACAGAACGTACAAAAAATTTCATTAAACGAGATACAAAACGGTCGAGCTAAAACAGGACTTCGCTAGGAACGCATTACTTGAATAGGAATTTGTATATACAAGACCGGGGGTTTTCTGTGCGATGCAATTCTATAAGGAGAGTTTTGTGCAGCACGGAGATTTTTCCGAGAGGTTTTTTGCTTCTAAGTATACTCTTACATAATATTTAAGACAATAAATAACGAATAGTTACCATTGAGTTCTAAATTCTTTGAAAAATCAGTGTAAAATATTGTTACCGTGCGGGAAGAAAGAAGGGAGGTGTGGCGGCTGTCGATGTTGCCCGAATCCTTCCGACCGTGAACAAAGTCAACGAGTCGCCGATGACCACCTAATTAGGGGGTTTTCTGTGCGATGCAATTGTATAAGGAGAGTTTTGTGCAGCCGGTGATTTTACCGAGAGGTTTTTTTGCTTCTAAGTATACTCTTACATAATATTTAAGACAATAAATAACGAATAGTTACCATTGAGTTCTAAATTCTTTGAAAAATCAGTGTAAAATATTGTTACCGTGCGGGAAGAAAGAAGGGAGGTGTGGCGGCTGTCGATGTTGCCCGAATCCTTGCGACCGTGAACAAACTCAACGAGTCGCCGATGACCACCCAGTTACACTAAAGTTACCGGCGAGCCAACCTCTTAATATTTTTTTAACATTAAGCCAATTTACACGAATACTGATTATGGTAAAACCATACTTACCGGTGAAAGGTTATAACATTGGTTTCTTTATATTTTCAATTACGACTTATACAATATCTCATGTAGGCATTTTAAGGTTACAGCACTTGTAACAGACTGAAGCCCGTGGCATCTCACAGCGGACAATGGACCGATGTAAGCGTCCCATACTACGAACGCCAATGTTGACTCTATCTAAATACCTCAATGACCGTTACCTACACATTGAGCATACAACCGAAGACGCTTATTAGGTATTCAAACATCATATTTGATCGTTCGTTGATTCGTTTTATATTATAATTTTTCAATTTGATTTGATTCTCCATTTCGATTTCATGCCACTAAAATTCTTAGATATATAAATTTCTATCGAGTCAAGACTCGCTATGCTTGGTTCCTTATTTTCTGCTGCTTTAAAAGACCGAATCGAATTATTTTTTAAAAATAAAATAAAAAGATTGACACCCAGGCGTAGTGTGTTTAATTCCTCGGCTGGCTAAGTCCTCCATCACAAAACAAACTACATTTTACGCTTACTGTGATGGTAGTAGGAGATTTTATTCCCAAAGATGGCGTAGGTCTTGAGGAAAATAATTGGCCTCCTGTGTGAGTTTAAGAAACTGCCTGCAATCCCGTTACTAACCGGATTACCAATAATTGAAGAGATTTTAAATAAATTAGAAACAATCGTTTTTCTCCGTAAATTACATAATTAGGGTATCAATGTAACGATGTATGATTTTGAATGAAGCAAGGAGTGTGTGCCATGACAAAATTGTGTGGTGTTTCATCCTCTCTGCCTGCCTATGCCAGGAAACAGCGGTATGGTTAGTCAATCTAATTTAACATAACCTTACCTAACGCAACATTACGTAATGAAGGAAATTCGTCTTTGCAGAGAAAAGTTAATTTTAGCCGCGGAATCAATGTTGAAATTGGGTCAGGTAGGATTAACTGGGGAAACTTAAATCCCTGATGAGCTTTTGTCTGATCAGAAGATTATCATGATAAATTATAGTTTTAATTTATTTGATTTTACTCCCAGCTGGGCTTTTGGATAGATTATCAGAATTGAGAATATAATATTACATAACAAATAAAACGTTTTTAAAGCTATTAGTAAGGTAAAACGGATAAACTAAATAAATAGTCAATATTATTAAAACACGTGACTGTAACATTAATTAAAAGAGAAATAAAACAAACAAATAAACTTTGATTTGTAGGGTTCAGCAACTTGAAAGGACTTCAGGAAATCAATTAAAGTTCTGCAAAGGGAACAAAGATTTTTTTTTAAATTTAAAATCATGTGTTTTTGGTTGGAAAATTTGGTCGCCTACAAATGTTTCAGATGATTTAATTAAATACTGCCTATGAAAACTGCTTTAAAGTTCAAAATCTCCTACTTACGAACCCATTTTTTGTTATGTTTTTATTGTATAATGTGGCAAATTAAGTTATTTATAAAATTATTGGAAAACATTTAAATATTTGTGCCTGAACATCCACAAAATAAAATAAAAGGCACTTTTTGGCCACGTTTTTTTCTTGCATAAATCAAAACAGGCGGATGGTGTTAAGCGGGAATTTAAGCCTTATCGCCATCTACATCTAAATGCAATCTAGACAGTGTCTTAGATAAATATACATATCCTATTTTTATTATAATGTGTGACAGCTGATTTTTCTGTTAAAAATTTTCGTTATAGAATCTTTTAAATTGTCTTAAATAATCAAATATTATAATTTGAGGTTTTACTCAATAATTTATTTCAAAAATAAATATAACATTTATTTATTTATTTATTCACGCCTTGAAGGCTTTTACATGTGTATATTGTAATTGGTAAGATGTTCAGGGGTACAATAATGGTATATATGATATAGTACATAACATATTTAGCTGAGTATGAACAATATAAGCAGGTACAACACAAGTTATAATAGAGAGTTCTGTTGTACAAAGGAGTTCAATAATTGTATATAATAACAAGAGCACCAAACCTATCTCTACACACTACATATTGCAGAGCAACTCAAAGTAGTCATTATTTCACTGGACTGTAAATGTAGCCAGCCGCACTCTGGAGGTCAATGTATATTCTTGTAAAATACTGTGACAGTGAGTTTTGAAAAACATACTACATGAAATCTCTGATTGTTAAAAATTAAATTTATTGTTGGGAGCAGTCGGGGATCTCTTGTACGGTATTCACATAATTGGGTATTGCAATGGAATGCTTCAATTATGATTGCATAGTGTGTCAACATAATTTATTTAAAATATTCTACCGTAGCATAGTTAATGCCTTAACTTGTTTATATAAAATCATAATTTCTGTAAATGCCAGCCCTGAACTATTATACTTGATTTCTTTTCACATACCTCGCAAACCAACAACGAGGCAATATCTACCGTGTTATTGTGAAAACTCTAATACGGAACCACAATTGTATACTCCCGTTTGCTGTACACAGAATTTGGGTAATGATTAAAAGGAGATTGTTGGCAGATTTAACATATAAATCACTAATTATAAACGTAGGTCTCATTACAATTTATGTCGGAAAGCAGAACAAAAAATTTAATTATAGAAACTGTCTAGCTCTGCTTTGACTTGTTTCATTAATTTATTTTACCATGTTTTCCTAATCTACTATTTATTGTAACGTATATTCCCAATCTATTTATTGCAACATGTATTCCCGATCTACTATTTGTTGTTACATGTATTCCCAATCTACTATTTATTGCACCATGTATTCCCAATCTACTATTTACTGTACCATGTATTCCCAATCTACTATTTAGTGTACCGTATATTCCCAATCTATATTTATAGTACCATGTGTTCCCAATCTACTATTTATGGCATCATGTATTCCCAATCTACTATTGACTGTACCATGCATTCTCAATCTACTATTATTTCTCTATGTATTCCCAATATACTATTTATTGCACCATGTACTCCCAATCTACTATTTATTGCACCATGTATTCCCAATCTTTTATTTACTGTACTTGTACACCATATATTCCCAATCTACTATTTTTCCATCTTGCGTTGTGGATTATTATGGTTATGAGAAAAAAAATGTAAAAGCCAGGACGGGCGTGATATTCAAAGTAAATAAATCAAAATATTTATAAAAATGAATGATTCTTTGTTTGTCCCCTACGGACTCAAAAACTACTGGACCGATTTAACTGAAAATTTGTTCTTATTAGTATCAGGAGTGTTTACAGAGTGGTTTGAATGGTAGAAAAAGTCGAGGACGCCCGAGGAAGACTTAATAAGCATTATCTCTGCGCTGGAATGAGATAGGGAGTCGAATAAAAGACGATATAATGCAATTTTTCTAACAGTAACTATGTAGTATACTCGTACAGTGGTGAATGGTGGAAGTCGGAGATGCCCGCGGAAGGGAAACAAAAAACTTTTCAGTTATTTAGGATAAGTTTTCAGGTACACTAGAAATCATAACGTCAAATCTTTTCTCCGAACCATTCACAAACCACGCGCAACGCCGGGTATATATCAGATAGTAAATAAATAGAATTCGAAATGAGTCGCCAGTTAGAAAACCAACTTTTTATACTCAAGCAAGTTGTTTAGTTTTCAAGTGGCCACCACTAATTTAAACAGATATGCATTCATTATTTATGTCTATTTGTGTAAGAAAACAATTACATTGCATTACTCTTTGAGTCTTCTGGGAAACAAGTCATGTAGGTTTGTTTTAGAGTAAATAAATTAAAGTTAGTTCAGGATTACACGCGATGGAGTTCGCAGAATGGAAACATGTCCGAACTTAAAATATTGATGTTTTTTACATATAGTATCGGTCAGCAGGAGCGCAGATCTATACATTTAAGGAATTTTGTGTTTGGGTATATAATCAATTTACACAATATGAAATTTGTCACGTTTCTACAATTCGGTCTTGAGTTTACCTACTTTAATATGGGCATGTTTAATACCCAGGTTCACTCCTTTCTTTCGTCAATAAAACCCTTCACGCAGCACCCCCAAAGATGACAGGCCATGAGGGAAATAATTTTTCTTATTATTAATTGCGTTTGTGTGAGATATAACGTTTAATTTATAGTCGAAAATGATGTCCAGGTCATTAATTTCTTCTACAGATGTAAGGGTTGAGTTATCTAGTTCATGTGCATATATAATTGGTTGACTAGTTTTGTAAAATCTCATTGAATGACATTTATTTATATTATAAGTTTATTGAGAGTTCACCGATTATTTATTCTACTTATGTTATTTTGTAGACAGATACAAAGTTTATATACAGTAAAAATAAAATTGGGCCTAAATGAGACCCTTGTGGTACACCACTTGTAGCCATAAGTTGGTTGGAAAGGAATGAAATGATTTTTACTAGGTATTATTCGAGATTTTCACTTCCAAAAGTATTGTAGTGATTTATTTTAGGGGCATTATGCCGCGTTGCGCTACCTCCTTCTTTAGCCAACGTTTAGGACAGCATTGCAGTGTCCATCATCAGGGCAGATGTGTAATTTTACATCTATAATTTTTGATGTGTAATTTTACATCGTTCAAATTACACATATGCCCTGATGATGGACACTGCAATTCTGTCCGAAACGTTGGCTAAAGAAGGAGGTAGCGCAACATGGCATAATAACCCAAAAAAATCACTTTAATGATTAATGAATGATACTAGTAGAACTCTATCAGTTAGATAGCTAGCGAACCAGTCTAAAAGTTTTCCATCGATACCGAGCTTACATAGTTTAACGAGGAGAATTTTATGACAAACTTTGTCAAATGTCTTAATAAAGTCCGTATATATGGAATCGACTTGAGTTCTATTAGCTAATGCGTTCGATATATAGTTTTCATATAGTGTCAAAGTTGATCTGCCCGACAATAATCCATGTTTATTTGGAACAATGAGTTGGTTAATATAAGAGGAAATTTTCTTTCATACAAAATTATGCAAACACGAGAAGAAAAACTTACTGATATAAAATATTGCAAATTTATAAAATATCTAGTCAAATTATTTGTTTCCCTGTTGAAAATGACGAACGAATTTGTATCAGGATGTCGGGATGCGTGTTCTTTAAAATACTAATATTTTAAAATTTCGTCATTATATAATAACAGGATAAGCGCACGAACACGTGTTCCAATATATTACGAAACAACTAATAGTTTGTAAGGAAGCGGAATGTTATCACGTTTTTAATAGGATTTCAATAAAATAGTCATACTCATTTTTCTCCGTGCGGCAGAGAATGTTGTTGGCGAAATGCGTTCATCACCTATCTAAATTTTTCTTTATCACTCCACTAATTATTCCTCTACAGAAATTGATTGAAGTCCACATGGCAACTTTAACCCCAGATCCGCAGATACGTAAACCTAAGTTAGTAGTTGTTCCCATCTGAGTATCGATTCTCCAATCCGTTCGCAATCTCTGTCGAAGGTAGAAACATTGGTCGACAATCTTATTCTTGACTCTCGTCGAAGGTACATAATTCCATACGCCAAACGTCAAAAGTCATTCCGAGTGGGTCGAACCTCTCGTTGTTCGAGTGGAATGACTTCATCGAGAATCGAAGACCTATCCTCTGACCATACGAAAGAAAAATACACTTCTGTGCATTACCTGTTCAGTGAATTTCAGCGTGTCTAACACCCCAATAAGGGAGACACTAACTTTACTTTAACACTGGATATCTATGCTACTTTATCGTTATGCGGTACTTGTAGTGGTAGCATTCCTAGTGTACGCTATTTCTTGGCAGATAAGCAGCCATAAACACGAGGAGTAAACTTGTACAGGGTGTTCGATGGAAAAGTGCACAAACTTCTGGAGGTGATTCTACATGATAGTACAAGTAAAAATAATCGAAAACTTTTTTCGAAATTTAAACGTTATAACGAAGTTTTCAGATACAAAAATTGAGTTGTTGAATAGAGAAAATTATATGTTTATATGGAAAAATAAAACAACGGAATTTCGATAAAGTTGTTAAAATATTTGCGGTATGTTCCATATTGGTAGATACTCCCAGTATCGCCCTGTCAAAGACAATTACATCCCCAACTAGGCGTGTTTTAGGAGGGAAGGATATATTTGGTTGGACAGGGTTCTAAGTTCACTTTATCCTTTTCTGAGATATGAGGTTCAAATTATTCATATTCCAGTTTAAATCAGGACTGCATGCCATGAATAAATTGACAGGTTCATAAAATTTGTAATATTTTCGCATTTCGTCATTGTGTATTATCCAGGTCAAACGCAGGTGCATGAAAACGTGTTCCGACATATTATAAGTGTAAGTACTAAAACTTTATCAGGAAACGGCACGCTATCCCGATTTTAACAGGTTAATAATTAAGTGGGCATGGCAAAAATTAACTTAAGTTGAATTCGAAACAATCTCAACTAACTAAGATAAGTTAATGAAATAAAATTTTATTGTATTTTCGTTCCATTGAATTTTTTATTCGAATAATCCTTCAATATTATCGTGGTGCGAGTCAATTCCAGTATTTCAAACTCTGGCCGTGTTTGCAGACCTTATCTAAATATCTTCATCTCCCCCATCTTATTTATTCCGCACTCCATTCATCCTTACTACATAACCCTATTGGGTACGACTGGCTCCATACAGTCTGGATCAGTTTGGACTCTAGTATTCGCAAAAAACGTTAATTTAATTACAAAATGTTTACCTAAAGTCATGATGATTATTTTTTTAACACTGATTTGAACTCAATTACTTACATCGCCCTCGCGGACAGTCTGTCAACAGTCCGAAGATAATAAATATACAAGGTTTTCCATTAAGAGGTGTTATTTTGAATAGCCCGCTATTTCGGTAGAAGTTACTTTTGAAGCTGTCATTTTTTGACATTTGACAAGTTAAAACTACGTCATTAATAAAAATTGAACGATACACGCTTCAACAACGCATTGAAATTATTAAAATTCACATGAGTGAATCACATGCAAATCATCTTGAGTGATGAGGCCCATTTCCACCTCGGTGGCTTCGTCAGCAAGCAAAATTGTCACATCTGGGGCTCGGAAAACCCAAGAGTTATTGTTGAAAAGCCGCTCTATCCTCAACGTGTGACTGTTTGGTGCAGTTTATGGTCCGGCGGAGTCATTGGACCTTACTTTTTAGAAAATGAGGCTGGAGCAACAGTTACGGTGAATGAATCGCTATCGAGAGAAGATTAATGATTTTTTATGGCCGGAATTGGATGGTATTGATCTGGACAACGTTCACTTTCAATAAGACGGCGCTACGTGTCACACATGCAACAAAACCATTGATCTTTTACGATTGAATATCAAAATAACACCTCTTATTGGAATACCCTGTATTATCTCTTATAAGTACTGCCAACCTGGGCCTAGAATTCTAAAGCAATGTTGCATAATAGGGTGGATCGCCATTGTATGGAATTTTTTTATTTTTATAAATTAGTTTTCACGGGGTGCGGAATAGATGCTCTAGGTACATACAATTAAGCATACAAAATATAAAATAAAATAAAATATAACAAGTACTGCCCCAAAGCAGTTGAACTATTTAAAATCTGGTAAAAAATTGTCCCTTTATAAAACTGTTTTGTGTCAAAATTAATACATTATTTTTACTTTTACATTTCATAATGAATAAAAATTGCCGCGCCTTAAGTAATAATATTAAAAAAACTATGATAATATTTATTTTCCCGCGATATTTGACAAATTGCCGAGTCCACTTTCGCGCCTCGCTCGCGCACCGCGCATCTTTAGCTCAACCGTCCACATCTCGCAGTACAGTTTCAAGTTCTACTAACGTTGATCTTCCAACTGACCAACAATACCTTGCCTCATCTACTTCTTCTTCTTATGCAATAAATCCAACATCAGAACATTGGATCGATACAGTATTTTTGATCGGGCAGGTGCTGCCATCGTCAGCGCTACATTGCAAGATATTGGATTAGTGACAACAGATAATCAAACAAACGTGATCGATCGTTATAAGATTTGACGTGCTCGTGGCAAAACTAGGACCACACTGACTGCCATCAATCAGCCCGATTTTGATTCGTGCATTTGCATATCGTTTGACGGTCGAGAGGATAAAACATTAAAAACATTAAACATTAAAACATTTGGAGGATGGACGCAGAAAAGTTGTGATAGAAGAACATATCAGTCTTTTGAAAGAACCTGGCTCACAATCCATTGGCCACGTAGGCGTTAAGTTCAGTGATGCTAAAACAATAGCTCACAAATTGTTTGCATAATTTGTGGCAAAATTCATTGATTTAGCGTGCATCGTGGCTATCGGATGTGACAGAACAGCAGTTAATACTGGAACTAAGTCTGGCATTATTCGACTTCTTGAAGGAAAGCTTCATCGTCCACTTCAGTGGTTGGTCTGTTAGTTATATGCTAACGAGTTAAGTTTGAGACACCTTTTCGAATACCTTGGTGGTCCTAGAAGTTTTAGCGGCCAACTAGGAAAGTTACTCAAGAACTGTGAACATCATCATGTGATTTCAAGCAATAGAATGAAACTTACCGGACATTACAAAATCCCGTTACCACCATAGCACAGACCAGCTTTATTTATTGAAAATATGGACAATGTAACGAAAACTTCAAGAATTCGACAGAAAATCAGGTGATATTGACTGAATGTGTGCTAAAAGTGTATGCTCAGATGTGGTGTAAAATAAAAACACAGTTTTCGTGTGTTTAAGGGGCGAGACACCTCCACGAAACCATAAAATTGTCTCATTACCTTCCAGAGCATTTGAAAAAGGTGGTAGATCCCATAATTCATCGCAACGGGTGTTTTGGCCACAGCGAAAATATACTTATTAGTATGTTAAACGACGAACGAAGACAAATTAGAGAGTTGGCTCTGAGACGGATTCTAAGTATCCGAAGACGTAAGTCAGGGTTCTCTCCAATAAGAGTATTTAAGCTACCTACTTTTAATTTCAACGCAGCAGACTATTTTGACTTGATCTACAGGGAAAAACCATCAGAACCACCTCTTACAAAACTGATATTTAGCGAGACAATAATTGATGCCATTGCAGACCACGAAATTATCGAATCCAACATTTTGTGTAGGTTCCGATTGATGCCCTGTGACACGCAAGCCACGGAAAGATGCATCAAAGTGGTAACGGCATCATGCTCTGCTGTTTGCGGCTCTGAAAGACGTGAAGAGTGGATACAAAACAAGCTAGAATATTGTCGTATAATGCCAGTATTCAATTCGAAGAAGGACTATAAAACACAATAACTTTTATGATTTTTGACTTTATTTTTTAACATTGTTTGTGATTTTTTTGTGTAGCAATGATACTTTTATTGTTCCTTGATTAGTAGATAATGTTATTAGTAAATGAAATTTTATTTTTTTATATTTTAACTACTTTTATTGAGCAAAGACTAAACCCTTCTTTTTCTATTTTCACGCTGTTTTTTTAAATTTGAATTGACTTGGGGCAGTACTTGCACTCGAAATATCTTAATGCTGTCATAATGACTTTTAAAAGTATCCCCATAGAGCATCCATTCCACACCCCGCTGCTAAGAAAAACACAAAAACAAAAAATCGATCCACCCTATAATGCATAATCTTGCATCATCCAACAAAAATATTACGTAAAATGTGGGCATGAGTGTCACTGTCTTTGTCTTATTTTATCGGACTCTATCCCATATTGTTTATCTGAGTGTTACATTTATATTGTCCCCTACTAAAGTTCTCACTTAAGAGATTATTGATTTTCTTACAATTATTATTTTATTACACTTTATAATTGTAACTTTACACCTATGTTATTGGCACATTTTGTGCCGTATGTTTTTTAAAATAAATAAATATTTATTTATGCACTTATTCTTTCCTTCAAATACATGTATTTGAATTTCGTGAATAAATGATTGAATGAAATGGAATCGTGGAAGTTGAAATTAACCCACTTCCCGCAATCCGATGGAGCTGAAACTCGGCAGATAGACTCGTTGTCGATGTCAATGCATTCTATCAACTCATGCACACACGCGCGCGCGCATACGTTGTTTCTGAAATTGGATGACTTTATGTTTAATATATAATAATTAACAGCAGTTAATAAATTAAATTAATGTTGGTAGAATCCAGATAGCGTTGTTGAATCCACTCACTGGGGAGGAAGGTTTAATCCTCAATCAAACCTAAAAAATATTTATATTTTAAAATACATCTAATTTAATGTGCTAATATGAACATTACATAATACTTAGCAATATAGTTTCTAGTTTCTGTCTAAAATACAGTAGTTTCCTTTTTTTATATTGGTCGATATTTCTTAGAAGATCTTCATCCCTCTATACATTAACGAGTTCTGTGATTGTGACTTTTTCGAAAGTGAAGCCGTATTTTTTTTTTCTTTTTGCAGTGTGATTATATTCGTGTTTATTAAGTTTTCTTATAAATTCGGAGCTTTGTTCGCAGTTAAACATTAAAAAATAAAAGCCAGTACATTCAAGTAAACAATTGTATTAAAAGACAATACTTTTAGATCGATCAAAATATTTATAGTATTAGAATATTTAGGATATTTTGGGTACCGCCTATTTATTGAATAGCCAACATCTCTGTCATAGGTCACCCCAAGTGCTTCGCTACGTTTGTTTATTTATCAGAGGTGCCCGTGTTCATCGAGTGATGTGTTTTCAGGATGTGCTTTCCCACCAGCTGCGTGGCGTGGGCCCTTAGATCTATCCAACTGGTCTATGTCGGCGGCGTGTGTCCCACGAGAATCTGCTAATTCCTGGTACAAATGGCTAGATTGACGCGCTTCCAGTGTTCTAAAAAATACATACAAAAACGTATTTTCGTCCGTTTGCAAATCTGTGCACACGGACGATTTTATACTTGGAGAGATTAAAATCGCTCTCCCTGATAAAATTCATTGCATTGTATTGGTAAGTAATATTTTTAAATGATTTTTATAGATTTTATAGTGTTCAGTAAGATATTAAAAATTAATTTTAGCCATTACAATTTAGATAGTGCTGCACACGAACGCACTATGCGACCAGCCGCCACTGCTCTCGACCAATCGCATTGCTCCACAGTGGGGGAAATAGATTCATGACATACTGATACCTTGATTGATATCCACCCCTCATACCTTTCTCCTTTCCAGAACTTCCTCTCCTACCTTTCCTCAAAAATTTCCCCAATACAGCATCCTTAAAACGTCATAGTCCCCGAGAGAAAAATAATTTTCCCAGGGCCGCCTGCGTTGTGTTAATTAATTAATTGTATTTAGAGATTAAGGACGGGTTGTTTCGGAGAACTTGAACAATTCTTCAAATTTCAAAGTTAATTTTCAAGTTCTGTGAAAGATATTTTTAAGTTCTGTTTTTATTTCAGTTATTTCAAGCAACTAGCCTATAATGATATAATAACAGAATTTGAATAGGAGTTTCACAGAACCCGTAAATGAACGTTGAAATTTGATGAATTGTTCAAATTCTCCGAAACAACCCGTCCTAAGTCAGTCATTCAGAGATGGTCTGGTACAGGGGTGGTTCTTTCCATAGGTTAATTGGTATCTGACCCCTAAAATTATAAGACAACAATAATAATAAATAATGTGCATCAAAACAACTGGGATTATGCTTAATTTATTTGAATGTACCGTGAAATAGCAGGGCTGCGAGCGGCGGCGGCGAGTGACGAGCAGTGGCATCTATTGATCTATAATAGAAGCTTTTATTCACAAGTCCATACGATTTGCTGGTTCAATTTAAAGAATGTCTGCGGCTTTGGCATCTTCTGTCCCTGTGCGCAATAGGATAAACGAGATGGCACTATGTCTTTCGTCTAAGTAAAAATTAGGTACCGAAGAAAGCGTAGGTCATGGCCGTGAGGGAGACAGTACGATGATTTCGATGACAGTATTATATGTTTTAAAGAGATAGTGATATCATATGTCAGTTTTTCATTTTACACGCTTGTAGTGTTTGGAAAAATAATTATTTTTCTATTATTATTTTTTTTGATAAACTAATGTTAATGTTAATCGAAGGGACACGGGTTCGATTCCCGTTGGGGTCATGTATCTTTTATCAGGAGATTTTTCAATGTGGATGAGTGTTTCAGGCGAATAATTATTGCTTGTAAAATAATTATTATTTTTCAATTGAACAGTTCGAGAAAGGTTTTAAATAATTGGTTGGCATCATGTATCTTTTATCAGGAGATTTTTCAATGTGGATGAGTGTTTCAGGCGAATAATTATTGCTTGTAAAATAATAATTATTTTTCAATTGAACAGTTCGAGAAAGGTTTTAAATAATTGGTTGGCGTCATGTATCTTTTATCAGGAGATTTTTCAATGTGGATGAGTGTTTCAGGCTAATAATTATTGCTTATAAAAATAATTTTTACCCTTTGTGCTATGCATAAAAAATCTTGTCTTAAACATTAGTTTACCAAAAAAATAATAATTTAAATAATTCTTTATATCGTTATCGAATGAAGCTCAAGAATGAAACAAAACAAAAAAATCGTAAAAGATCATTGTCAAATATTATAATTTACATATAATAATAAATTCAAATGACCTACCACGCCTGGATCCCTAGAGCCGCCTCTGATCTGTTATAATTTTTGAATTGTCATCTGTAATTTATTGAAGTATCAGCTCAACGTTTCTTTCCTCTGTAACATTAAGATATGACTCTCATTGATTTCCTCCAAACTTCTGATAAAGAATTTTCTGATTTTATTCGCTAAATTGGACTAATTTATTTTATTCCGGTGGAAATTGTATATCTATACTTAGTGAATCAACCTCAGTTTTTATTAATGATCTTACTGCAGCCCACATTTTTTCCAGATCTCGCTTTTCCATCTCAATTAAAGTAGTGATTTTTTTTAGTTTACAGTTATTCCAATCTTTAAAGCTCTTAAAATTGTAGATCTCTTTTACCTTAACAATTATTTTATGTGAATATCGCAAAAGAGTCCAAAGTCTTCGGAGCTTATGGGACTATTACTTCCCCAATTGTGGTATGCTGGCGGCTGATGGTTGAGAGGAAGGAAAAAGAGGAAGAACTGACAATTTCTATCTGGTATACCATATACATCGACTAATACTATTTCAAGCAACGTCTGAATGGTGATCTTTCATCAGGGCTTTACTGAAAGTATCTATCACGGATACCCCGCATTAAAAAATCCCTTCCTAAGCCCCTCCCTTAACCCGCCTTACTACGCGACGTAGCCAAAAAATTGGAGAACGCATTTTTTTCATTTTTTTTTACTAAGAGACGGTTGACATAAGGTTCCCGTGAGCACTTAGATCATAGGCCTATTGTGCTATCTCCCATTTTACCATATTTTTAGTAATCCGGTCCCTTTTATAAAGTTCACCAGGGTTGTCATTGGATATTTAGTTACGTCTTTTGGTTCTAAAATGTGTCTTTCCAGGTATCTGAGCCTTATTCCCAACAGAGTGGGATATTGGCACCAAAGGTTAATTGGAGTCTCTTCATCCTCATGACATTTCCTGCATCTGTTGGAGTTTTCCACTCCCAACAACTGTATGTGTCTCCTGAGATGGCAGTGTCCCGTTAGTAGTCCTACCAGTTCCCTCAGTAAGTTTCTGTCCATATTGAGTAGTTGTCTGGTTCGCCATGGGTCTGGTCCGTTTATGAGTACTTTGGATTGCCTCATTCCAGGTGCCATTTCCCATTCCTCCCATTGCCGGGATTTGACTTAAGGCGTTACAAATTGTTTTGCTATAAAGACCCCACTTTGTACTCTACCTGTTTTGAGGTCTACAATTACAATTATTTTTTACATTATTCTATGGTGATTTGAACTTCTAACATCAAAATACAAAGAGTAGATCATAAGGTGTTGCTTCTGTTAGTTGTGTTGTGTTTATTTTCATCTTTATGTTGTGATTGTTTTTTATCAAATCTCTTCTTGTATGCTTGATCCAGATTTTTATTTGTTTTTAAATGCTAGATTGTTTATTTAGTGTTTTGTTTACGACCAGAATAATATTACACAGTTTTGGTCGCAAGTAGTGCTGTGTCCTTTGTCCAAAAGTAGTGGTGAGTAAATTGTGTAATTATGTATGTACGTAATTGAAGGACCGTTGATTATAAATGTTTGTGTATAAATGACCACTGCACGAAGGAGAAAATATGTTGCTAAGAAAAGGAGAAAGGACTTGCAACTTATTTGGAGCAACATTTTCTGCTTCATCCAGTTTATCTTATTTATTTTTTAAATTTCAAAAATAATTTATAATGGATACATTTTTTAATGTTATTTCAACCGCCATGCTAGGTACGTAGAGATGTAGGGGTGTAGAGATGTAGGGATTCCCCTGTGGTACTGCGGGTAAAGTTAACAGTTCATATTAATTCATTATATGCATAATAGTAGTTTTTGCAGGTATGCAGAGAGGACCGACCGCCAAACAACTCGGTCTTGGCACACACTCCTTGCCTCATTCACATTCATACATCTTCTCATACATACTCTTCTATTATTCTGACTCTAGGAGAATGTATGGATATTGTGATTGAAATGTATTGCAGATATAAAGATCCATTAAGGCGAAGCTTAATGCTAAATCACCATTTTGAACGCGTAAAAGAAACAATTTTTAAAAAAATTCAGTATTATAGCTAAGATTATCTGTGAAAGTTTCACTTGATTAACTTTTTTGAATTTCTTATAAAATTATTTACAAAATAAATAAAAACCAGTTTTGTGCTTGAAATCAAACGTTTCTAGACTCTGTTAGTCAAGAGATTTTAATGTCAATTACCTACAATATAAGCTATACCAAGAATATACGCATTTTTGGCTTGTAGCTTCCTCTTAAATTATTTGTATTTTGATAGTATCGATTTGAGTTGAGGTTTTGGGATATCGGGGAGAAGGTTGAAGGTTTTAGGAGCTAGGTATGTTAATTGTCTTTGTGCTGATACAGTATGAAGTTTAGGTACATTGTAGTGTCGTTTGGTTATATTTCTGAAGGTGTGAGAGTGTTTGTTTTATTGCATTTGTACAAGAAATGCATTTATTTTAAATGGAGTCGACGTATATTTAAGATTGAGATTGAGTCGAATTGAGGAATATCTTGTCGGTCACTTGTTGATGGAGAAAATACAAAATAAGTTTCTGAGATATTTATATATTAGAGACTTCGGATAT
Source organism: Hesperophylax magnus (assembly GCA_026573805.1). Classification (NCBI taxonomy): domain Eukaryota; kingdom Metazoa; phylum Arthropoda; class Insecta; order Trichoptera; family Limnephilidae; genus Hesperophylax; species Hesperophylax magnus. Next base: position 699,705 of record JAIUSX010000119.1, read on the forward strand.
TATCCCTGGTTATATCCATCAGCCATTTTGTCCGGCATGCTGGGTATTAATAGCCTCACAGATAAAAGGAAAACTGCTTTGCTGACAACAGTATATAAACTTCTAACGGGAACAATTGTATTCCCGATATTATAGAAAAATTGAGTTTTATGTCCCCGACAATAACACAAGAGCGCGCAGGCACAGAACCTTTGTCGTTCCAAAATGCAGAACTAACTTACCATTAGTAATGCCGCTCGGAAAAATGATTCTGTTACTAAATTACCTGTCCCCTGATATACATATTTTCTTTAATTTCGTTTAAGGACGAAATTAAAGAAGAAATTAATAAAGTGTTTATGCAATTAAAAACAATGAATGATGCGCTAAGAGAGTGTCACTCCAAAATTAATAACCTCGAAGTCAAAAACAATGAACTTCAAACTAATTATAATCTGGTATTGTCTAAATTAAACCGTCTTGAGCAAACCTCATTAAAAAACAACGTGGAAATTATTGGCATACCGGAAAAAAGAAATGAAAATTTAATAGATATCATAAAATTGCTAGGAGCCAAGGCAGGTGTTGATGTTCTCCCAAATGATATTGATGGAATCTCTCGTACAATGGTCAAGGAATTACCCAGAGAAAATCCTAAATTTACTCGTCCAATTGTAGTAAAGTTCACAGCCAGCCGCAGTAGAGATAACTTTCTTGCTGCTATAAGGAAGAAAGGCAGTCTCAACTCAAGTGATTTGAAGCTTCCCGGGGACTCCAAAATTTATGTCAACGAGCATCTGACTGCTGCAACCCGTGCGCTCTTCAAGACAGTGAGAGACTTAAGCAAGGATAAAAACTTTAAATTCAGATGGATCAAATACGGAAAAATATTTATACGCAAAAATGAAACTAGTCCCATTATTCAGGTGACATTGGAATCTGACGTGACTCAGGTTTTTTGCTGATAATCTTCTTAGATTTAGCATCGTCTCGTGTGACTATAAGCTATTATCAATTTATTTTTCCTATCTACCTTATCTTTTTTCCTACTTTAAAATATCATCCTTTGTACTGGTTTTTCTTTATTTGTATAATATTAACAACTAACTCTTTTAATACTACCAACTTTAATCCAAATTATCCTACATTTACTCTGCTTGCGTTACTACAACACCACTCTAATATTTATAATTTACTAGAACATGCCTACAACTATTTTATCAGTCTTATATTTTATATATTTTATCAACTAAATGTACTAAAATGTTGAATGTATATTATCAAAATGTGACTGGACTGCGTTCTAAAACTGATAGATTTTATTTTAATGTTACCAATAACAACTATGATATTATTATGATAACTGAAACTTGGCTTGTAGACAGTATTGCTAGTGAAGAGCTATTTGACAACCGTTACCTGGTATTTAGGCGCGATCGCAATGAGCAAAAAAGAGGAGGTGGAGTAATGATTGCGTTGAAGAAGCACCTCAAAGCTCACGTACATAATGACTGGAATACGAGTGCTGAAGACATCTGGGTGACTATCTCGATTGAGAATTTCAAAAATATTCATTTATGTTGTGTTTATATACCACCAGGAGTCAATCACTCTCAAAGCATAAATGAATTCATGGATAAATTATGTGCACTTCGAGAACTTTACCACAACGATCACTTCGTCATATCAGGTGATTTCAATTTACCACTAATTAACTGGTCTATTGGTAACGGTAACAGTATGCAAATTATGAATGGTTATCAATCTGAAATTATTTCCAAACTATCAGACACCCTTTCTTTTACTGATCTCTCGCAATACTGCACCTTCCCGAATAATAATCGTACATTCCTAGACCTTGTCTTTAGTTCGTTCCCTGTTAATGTGTCTAATACTGATGATTATCTCATACCTGAATGTAAACATCATAAAACCATTATTTTCGACATCAATATAGCTCTGGAAACCCCTATGGTGGACAACAAAAGGACAATCTATCTCTTCAGGAATGCTAATTTTGAAACGATCAATAACATCCTTAATAATATTGATTGGGATGCAGAATTTTTAAACCTATCAACTAATAATGCCATTGACCGTTTTTATGTTATTTTAAATGAAATTATTCGTTTGAACGTCCCATCAAAGGAAGTTCATATTAACAACTCTTATCCTTATTGGTTTAATCCAGCCCTGATAAAACTCACTAAAGAAAAATATAAAGTGTTCAAAATGTGGAAAAAGTGGTCAAATCCTTTGGACTACCGTGAATTTTGTGTTCTTCGATCAAGGCAAAAGAAAATGTCTAGGGAATGTCTTAAACAATTTATAATAAACGCCGAACTTAATATATCCCGTGACCCGAAACATTTCTGGACCTATATTAAAGGAAAGAGAAATAATTCTGGTTTACCGCATATTATGAAACTGGGTGACATAACTGCCGTGAATCCCTTCGCAATATGCAACCTGTTCTCACAACACTTCGTCTCAACTTTTAATCACAAAACTGTTTCCGATGTTCATTCTACCAATTATTACGTAGACAATCAAGTTAACATATCTTCGGTATCAGTTTCCAAAGAAAAAATAGAAAAAATAATTGATACTATCTCTTGCTCATTGGGTGCAGGTAGCGATAAAATTCCGGCATTATTTATCAAAATGTGTAGCAAGGTAATCTCGAAGCCACTATTATTGCTCTTTCAATCCTCATTGAAAGAAGGTGTCTTTCCGGATCGCTGGAAGTGTGCTCATATTACACCAGTATTTAAGTCTGGGGCGAAAAATGAAGTCCGTAACTATCGTCCAATATCTAAATTACCGATATTCAGTAAGATATTTGAAAAAATTGTTCATGAACAACTGTATGACTGTGTGCAGTCTGTAATAATTGCTAACCAACATGGATTCATGAAAAAAAGATCAGTTGTCTCTAATCTTACAACTTTCACTGAAAATATATCAAAATATATGGATGATCAAATCCAAGTTGACGTAATCTATACAGACTTCTCCAAAGCATTTGATAAAATTGATCACAGTCTTCTTTTATCTAAACTACTAGCTCTGGGAATCCACGGGGATTTGTACCGATGGCTGGTCTCCTATCTTAATGGGCGCACTCAAGGAGTAACTATTAATGGCTTCATATCTGAGATTGTAAATATACCTTCAGGTGTGCCCCAAGGATCTCACCTGGGACCGTTGCTGTTCACAATTTTCATCAACGATATTATAAAATGCTTTAATTATGCAAATATTCTACTCTTCGCCGACGATATGAAAATATTCTTTCCTATTAATTCTATTATTGACTGTTATAAATTACAAGAAGATCTATATAGACTTGATGACTACTGCATTATCAATCATCTCAACATGAACACCTCAAAATGTTATGTGATTACCTTCACTAGAAACAAAATAAAATTTGAACATAACTACTACATAGCCAGTCAAGTACTTAAAAAGGTTATACAAATTCGTGACCTAGGTGTTCTGCTTGACAGTAAACTTACATTCGAGGCGCATGTTGACATGATTGTGAAGAAAGTCCTTAGAATGTTAGGATTCTTATTCCGTATTGGAAAAGAATTCAATAATATTCAAACACTTAAAATATTGTATTTTTCTTATGTTCGTAGTCATCTTGAATTTGCTTCTCAGATATGGAATCCTCAATATAACATTTATGTAAAGCGCATTGAAGCCATCCAAAAAAAATTTGTCAATCATTTAAATTTTAAGATGAATATTGGTAACCACGGGATTAACAGCTCGATGGAATATTATGGACTAATACCATTAAAAACTAGAAGAGACTCCGCAGATATAATATATCTCTATAAAATTATCAGTGGCCTTATTGATTGTTCGCCCCTTTTGTCTGAGATTAATTTTAGAGTCCCTAGCTTTAGAACTAGAGATAAGTCACTTTTTCATCTTCAAAAATGCTCTACTAATCTCAGACAAAACGCTTTTATTTTCAGAGCTTGTACCCTATACAATAAGAATTTTAATTGTATTGACATATTTTCGTGTAGTTTAGGAACATTTAAAAAAGATACCTTAGCTATTATTAAATAATAATTAATAACATACTGCAAGTTATCATGTTGTTGATATGAACCCTGTCCAGTTACAAGTGACTCATTTTATAAACATCTGTTCAGTTTAGTTGTAGGTATATACATATATTGGTGATTATTGGTGTTGTGTGAGGATAAAATTGATATTTTGTAATTTACTTGTGTTCTTATATCCGATGTTATGTTTACTTTATTTAGTATTTTGTATTTTCTGTAAATATTTTTTGCCCACGGGTACTGGACCCTTAGTTTGTTATTATAATTATTTTTTTAAGTGAAAACCTATCATTAGATATTATTTGTATTTTTTATAAGTTAATTATTTAAAGATGTAAAAAATCTGTTGGTTTTCCTAAATAAACAAAATAAACAAGGAATCGCCAAAATTACGTGTTTAGTATCAAAACTGGTTTAGAAATCAGCAAAAACTTTCACAATCTACAAATAACAATGGGCTACTATCTTTATTAATAATAACCATAAACACTTACACATAAAAACTCTGCAGTAACACTAACTTGGATCTTAAGTGACACATCGTTCTCCTGCCAAAAACAGCAATCGCCATCTCTGGCTAGCCGTGTCCCGAGACTCTGTATTGTTGCGCCCCACCGCACCCCTATCACCATCTTTGAATCGCACGCGTTGTAACTTGCCGAGATAGTACGAGTGTCCGGCGCTAGGTGCCGTCCGGCATTACGGGACTTCCCCCTACTCGGTGTTGAGGACAATGCATTCATTCAACTTTTGGTGGCAATCACGTATACACACGCGGACATATTCGTATAAATAAATTACGGTTCTACCCGATGGGCATCTGGCAAGGACGGTAGGGCGGTTGTCTCCAGTCCCTTTGAAGGAAGGTTCAATATTCAGCCAAATAAATAAAAAAAAATTAAAAGATATTTCAAAATACGTACCTACCAAAGTAGTTTTTTTTCATTATTGATACAATCACTTTAGGTTATATTTTCAAACATTTCCCGTGCTGTACGTGAACTTTATATTTATCATTTACCTACTTTACATCAAAATTAAATAATTGATTGGTAAGCCTTAGTGAAATTCAATTTTTTTTTAATGAAATACAATTTTTTTAATGTTTTTGTTTCATGGAATTATAAAAACAATATTTCTCCATAATTAAGACTAAAATCAGAATCAGTAAATATTGGAAGTTTGAAAATAGACTCTTCCACGTAATTATCAAATAGTGAGTGGTTTTTGTACCAAAGGCCGCCCGTGGCAAATGTGATTTATACCGTACCTTAATATAATCTGGGTGCCATTGTACCGAAGGTAATCTCCTATCCAGGTCACAGCCGTTTATAAGCGGCGTCTATTCAGCCACTGAATAGACTAACATATAGAAGTGGGTTAAGATAAATAACACCTGGACAACTACTTATAATGTTGCCTATTGTATGCTGATGATGCGGTGCTGATTGCTAATAGTATGGATGATCTGCAGTCTCTCGTGTCTAGGATGAACGAAGTATGCGTGAAGAATGAGTTAATGATGAATGTAAATAAGTCTAAAGTCATCAAGGTGTTTGAAAGAGAGAGTACGAAAACAGTGTGAAATATAGTTGTGAATGATGAATACTTGGAGCAGGCGGATGAGTTTGTGTATTTAGGAAGTATGTTCTAGAGAGATGGGAAGGCAGACAGAGATATTGAAAGAAGAGTAAATGCAGGTAACTCCATTAATGCAGGACTGAACGCAATTGGCGCTAACAAAAAATTGTCCAAAGAAGCGGAGTTAACAGTCCACAATGGAGTGCTGGTACCTACCCTGATGTATGGAAGTGAGGCATGGAACTGGCAAAGAAAGGATGAAAGTAGATTGAATGCTGTTGAAATGTGATCCCTGAGGCATATGTGTGGTAAAACTATGTATGATCGTGTGAGGAATGTGGACATCCGCAAAGAGTGCAAGGCTGATGTAAGCGTAATGAGTAAGATCAAGAAAGGGACGCTTAGATGGTTTGGGCATGTAGAGCGAATGAGCTAAGAAAGGACGGGACGGGAAGTCGGGGACGCCCGAGGAAGACATGGCACGACCAAGTGAATCAGATAATTGAAGCGGGACATGTCAAGAGTCAGAATAATAGAAGAGTCTGTATGAGACGATGTATGAATGTGAATGAGGCAAGGAGTGTCGAGAGTCTTAGTTAGTTAGTTCTACGAAAATAGATACTTCAGAAACACACTTTTGTCACACCCAACGGAAACTTACGCTCTTCAAGTAAGGCCAATCTGCACTGTCCAGATCAGCGTGGGACGTATGAAAGAAAAAAAAGACAGTGGATGGCCAATGAGTTGAATTGATCTTTAAGGTTATGCTTGTTTTGGTGTTTGGTGTGTGCTGACATTTGTTGGTCGAATTAGTTTTTTTTAAAATGGGAGGTAAATCTGTAGCAACGATCTACCAGAATAATACGAGCAACAGTTCAAGACTTACAGTAAGAGCCGCGCAGCATAGAATGGAAACTTCGGGACTCGCAACGAAAGCGGGCCAGTCTACCTGCGACTTCTAGAATTCTCCTGGCGGCCTTACCAAGTGCCCCGCCTATATAAATCAGCGACGCGCCACAGTCTAGTCTAGCAAATCAATTCAGTCTAGTATGCGTAAACTTGATGATGATCAACATCATTATCAAGTTTACGCCCGACACATCCCGTCGTAGTGTGACCATAAAGCATCCCATTGAATACCAACCTTCGCCTTCGCATCCACATCCCATGCTCTACGCGTTATTTATTCTTTTTTTTTTTGGGAAATCGACAGTTTACATTTAATCAGTTTCTACATAAGTGTTATTTAGTAAAATAAAACCAATTACGGATTTCCTCCTTGTGACTTTAACTGAGACAGCACAATTTAAATTTAAAAAATTTACAAAACAATACATTTGTAGCCATGGAAAGAGGTTGTAGATATAAATCAAATCATAATAGAGATATAAACAATAGAGACATAAACATTATTCACAAACCATCAGAGAAATATTCTTTTATGGACGTCTTGTATTTGGTAAGTTCGCAACTGAAAATATCAACGTTAGATAATACGCAATTGTAATTATTGCATAATCTACTCAGACGAGAATTCTGCTTAGATTTCTTTTTGCATTGATCAACCCTGAACAGGACACAAGAGCGTGTTGAACGCGCAGGTACATTGAGTGGAATCTTGTTTAGCAACTCTGGGCATTGAATATTATTGTTAACTACTTTATACAGGAATAGTGCATCCTTATGATGCCTCCGTACACTAAGTGAATCAATTTTAAAGTATTAAGCTGCCTCTGCATATATATGCATTCCATCATACACACAACTATCTACATAATAAATACACAGTGTTGCATCATATTTCATTTGTTTCTACCTACCTACCGTTACCCACACATCTAACAGATTAAGTAAGAAGTTACGAGGTAATTTATAACGCAAAACTTCATTGAAATCTGCGATACTGCTATTCAAATGCGCACGACAAGTGTACACATTAGCTTGGGGACTTTGTAAGAACACGTTGCGCACGTGGCCTATTGTATCCTTACCTTTACGGGCATTTCCCTGTGTCCGTTCATTTTAGTTAAATTCTCATCATTTCAAATTTCGAAAATTATTTCTTAAACATATAATGATTTTCGTTGGCGAATCGGTATCAATCACACCTCTATTGGTAAATGTCTTCAGTGTACCCGACCATTGTAAATTGTAAGTAAAGGAAAGGTTCCACTTTATATACTTGATGTAGAAGGTGAAGTTTCACATGATTCCACGGAAAAAAATACTATTTTACGTGCTTAGGTTAATGTTTTTTATTCCGAATAATACGGTCAAAGAATCCTTAACTACATTGTATCAAAAATATTTTTAAAAAACTACCAAAACAATTAAAAATACCACCATTTGTACAGCTAAAGTCAAATATAATCTAAGAAAATGGCTATTAGATACAAATGGTTTATATTGATGCCCTACTGAAGTCCTTATAATTTTGTGTAATCTCGTGTACATGTTTATTGACGTGATTGTTCATTTGTGATTGTTTGTTATATAATTAGTATACTAGAATAAATATTAAATAAAGTAATATAAATATTAATAAAGTTAATCTATCATCTTCATTACTATAAGTATATACCGTTTGAGAATGAACCATTTGAATGAACCAACAGAACCATCAAAGGTGGAAAGGTGCCAGATCTTTAGAAAAAGGCAATCGTTCACCCAATCCCAAAAAAGGGGGACCGCTCCGACCCTTCTAACTACCGCCCCATAGCCATCACTTCCATACTCTCCAAGGTATTAGAAAGGGTGGTTAACAACAAATTGCTCACATATCTCGAGAATAACAATATCCTAAGCGATCGGCAATATGGATTTCGTCGTAACCGATCGTGTGGCGATCTACTCGGATATGTAACGCATATTTGGGGGCGGTACATGGAACGTTTTGGTGAAACCCAAACCGTTGGGTTGGATATCTCCAAAGCCTTTGACAGAGTCTGGCACCGGGCGCTTGTCGGGAAGTTACCATCGTATGGGATCCACCCAACCCTGCATAGTTGGATTGCGGACTTTCTGAGGGGAAGAACAATTCAAACCGTGGTTGACGGCTCTTCTTCCTCACCACACCAAATCAATGCGGGGGTGCCACAAGGATCTGTGCTGTCTCCGACGCTGTTTTTATTGCACATCAATGATCTCGTTGAATGTGCACCAATTCACTGCTACGCTGATGACAGCACCGTTCACGAGGGTTATCTTTTTGACAAGCCCCCTTCCACCTATGATGTCCGAACAGCTCGGGAAGTTTTGAAGCAAAAAATTGACCACCACCTAGAGATGGTTCGTGCCTGGGGTAAGGCCAACTTGGTCAGTTTCAACGTTTCAAAAACCCAAGCGTGTCTGATTTCGGCAAAGAGGGAGATCAATGACTGTCTGGTGCAATTTGATGGGAGCACTCTCCCCAATAAAGACTCCATTGAAATGCTTGGAGTTACTATATCAGACCAGCTCAAGTATCGGGGATCCATAGAAGCCCGAGTAAATCAGGCCTCCAAAAAGTTGGGAGTCTTGTACAGGGCTAGGAGATTCTTCAACAGTGACCAGCTGCTGACCCTGTACAAGTCTCAAGTCCGCCCAACTATTGAATTTGGGAGCCACCTTTGGGCTGGTGCCCCAAAATACTTGATAAACCTGCTTGAATCTGTGCAAAGGAGAGCGATCCGTCTGATTGACAATCCGTTGTTAACAGACCGATTGCCTTCTCTAATGCATAGACGCAATGTAGGCATGCTGTGTCTGTTCTACATGTATTTCAATGGAGCCTGCTCCAAGGAGCTAGCAGCATTGATTCCTGATGCACCGGTGCACGTGCGCGAAACTCGACGGACACGAACTGAACACCCGTTCACGGTTGACGTTGGCTTCATGAGAACGGGCCGTTTTTACGACTCGTTTTTGTGTAAGTCGGCTCGTATGTGGAACGAGCTACCGGCATCTGTTTTTCCTCCCTCCTATAATCCGAGCCTCTTCAAGGCCCGCATTAACAAATGCCTTCCCACAGCCCCTACCTTACTCCGCCTCACAACGCCGCCCAACCGGGTGGTGACATAGTTCCCCTGTCTGTGCACTCCACAGGCAGGGACACTCTTGTGAGGTGTCACATAAAAAAATAAAAAATAAAAAAAAATAAAAATTGATTTTTTTTTTATAGTTGCAATTTCAAAGTTTGTACATGATGTAGATATAAAGTATAAATTCATTTTTTACAGATTCATTAGGGTGTCCTCTTCTGAGGTGGCCTGTAGTTTTTAAATGTTTGTGTATTTAGTTTCAAGTTATCTTTACATCGTCTTCATAATGTTTGTAAGTTGGGTGACCGGATAAACAATCACATTTTTAAAAAGTTACATAAAGTCATGGAAAGTGATGAAACAAAACTTTATTAACTGGGTTAAGTAGGTAAGGTTAGGTTAGGTTTAAAAAAAAATTCATTGTTTCTAATGACTTTATGTCACTTTTTAAAAGGTCTGTTGAATTGTCACTGTGTTGAGTTATCATGGAACCGTAAGTTGAATATCAATTTATTGTCTCTGCCATGTTTTTACTTTTGTTTTAAAACGTTTTGTTTTGTTTGATACGGTAGAACGGTTCCATGATAAATCATCAAAAAGTGATATAAAGTCATTAGAAACAATGAAGAAAAAAATACAAACCTAACCTAACCTAACCTACTTAACCCAGTTAATAAAGTTTTTGTTTCATCACTTTCCATGACTTTATATAACTTTTTTAAGATGTGATGAATTATCATTTTGATGATTTATCTGTTCACCGGTAGAACATTGCATAATTTAACATTTCTCTGTCCAAAATATGTAATCAAACTGGGAGTAACCAGTATATTTTGGCTTATTGCTCTGGTTGAGTATTTATGTTGGGCAGTGGAGTATTTGAATATATTTTTTTAAATTTTTTTTAAATGTTTTGAGTAAGTTTGTTGGCTAATGTTTACGAGAGCTGTGTGGTAAACGCTCATAGTTATAGATATATTGACTAGGTATGTTGGAGGAACGATACGTTATTTATAGTGATATATAATTAAATCTTCCCCAAAGATTCATTTGATTTTAGAGAAACAAAAACAAAACAAAACGAAAACAACAAAAAAATTCAGACTCAAAATTACAAAATGGATTAAACAACAAAAAAGAAAATATTACTAAAATTTCATAATATAAAATAAAAAAAAGTTACACCTAACACACAAAACTAATATAAAACACACATCACTCACAAACACACAAGATTATTTTTGAATGTGTTATTTTCTCTTTAAATGTATTATGTAGATTATATTTTTCATATTATAAAATGAAGGTAAGGTTAGGCAAGGGTAAGCCACCCAGTGAGGCCAACATTACTGGATAACTTAAATGTAAAAAAAATATTGTAACAAAATGAAATTAAAAAAAGATTAGATATTTTTTATTACATCAGTTGTGATCTGTTTCAACTCAAGCTTTGTAATGTGTGAATGAAAGAGTATGTGTGCAAGCGAGATGGAATGCTTGCATAGTTAATAAATACGTATGAAAGGTAGTCCTCGCTCTATTTTGCCTGTGACAATTCCCCGATTAAATACCACGAGATACCTACCAAAGTGTTCTCCCTTCATACCCACATTGGCATACACTCAAAGATATCACATTGGCGCAGCTGGTATTGGAAGTATATATCAAGATCAAGGAGAAGCAAAATTGAAGACGTCAGATTGTAAGATCCAAGACGCAGAAATCGGAAGAAAAAAAAAGTTCGGAAGAAAGTACAACATACAACATATCGTACATTCTGGAGAATATTAAAAAACTGAAAGAAGTCTTGTATGAGGTCATTTAAATCCATTAGGGCTAATGGCATTACAACGATTGGGACTTATGACGAAAGTTCTTCAAATATAACAAATTGTGGTGAAAATTGAAATGAAATTACCCTGTAGTGTCAAAAAGTGTAATATGAGGACTGCCAACACTTATTAAAGTTAAAATTTCAATTTATTCTTAGCCGTTTGACGTATGACGTTCAGGAATGTCAATGCATAGAAAGATCTGCCAGTGAAACGATTTCTTATTTATTTGGTGTCAATATCGATTTGGCTTTTGACAGCGCGACCGTGCCCGCGATATCGACACATAATCTAGACCCTCCGGTCGTTTTGTCGCATCGTGCTTTCCCACAGCAAAGAACTCCAACATTCCACAAATAGAAATACATGACGATAACATGGCCGAAGGTTAAATTGGCGAGAGATTTAAAGTTGATAGGAATTAAGTATTGTCGTTGTGTAGCGGGCGGAGGTTGTATCGCCCTCCTCGTTTCCGGTTCAAACGATCCGGTTCAACTTAACAGGATTAACTCGGTCTTTTCGGCAGGGGCGGACTTACAAATTACAGGCTATTTATTTAATAATACCACCGATTCAACACGCCTTTAAAACGGCTATTTTTTATAGTTTTTTTGTTGTATGTATTGATAATTTCTAATTTAAATTATCAAAAAGCCTGTCAAAAAAATAACACAAGAATTATGCCTTTCATGAAAACGAAATATTTAATGTATAGAAATTTACTAAATAGGTTAATACGAAATTGCAAAAAGAAGTATTATTGTGAACAAATTGATAGTGCAAAAAAATGATAGCAAAAAAACGTAGAATATTATTAACGAAATCACGAACAAAAAAAAGTATCAACCGATGTCAATGAGATAATAATAAATGAAAATATTATAACTGACAAATTGGCTATTGCAGAAAACTTTAACAACTTTTTTACAAATGTAGTTGATCAAGTACTTGAATCTTCTAGTTATTTTGCGGAAAGTCTAATTTTGGCGCTAAAATTTAAAAAAACGCGCTTCACCCCCAATTTGGCGGTAAAATGTCCGACCATAAAGTGTTAATAGTTACGGGATTCTTATGAATTTCAATATTGTCCATGAAAAGTCCAAAGTAAAACTTTGACATTGAAGATGCCTGTCAATTATTTCAAATAAAATTTTCAATATTATATTTGGCTTTGAGATATTCACAAAATATAGCCGTCTTCTAAGGGTTAATCACGCCAGTAAACATGCCATAGCAGCGATTCAATTTAACCACTCAACAGGACCCACTCTGAAACGAGGTTCATATATGTTTTTATCATCTGATAGTATTATTACGCTAGCGTCTGGAAGATCTAGGCCCTCTGATTGGTCGAATTCAAATCGCATGTTTCGGGTAAATCCCGAATAGGGGGTCTGCAGGCGAAATTCGACCACTCACCCCTCTGGCGGTATAAGAACGAACCAAATGACTGGCGCGAATATTTAAATATGCAGCTAACAATACGCAAAATTACTTGACCATTAACAAGCGTTTAATAAGAAGATTTCTTCTGGAAGCTTATCACTTTGTGATGGCATTATTTATTTTATTTAAACATAAATAACTTTATTTACATCACTTAATTACATACAACCTCGTAAACAAAGTTGTTTGTGTTTTAATGAAATAAAATTTAGAAAGATCACATTATTTTATCTATTTCCGTTGTATATCAATGCATATGTACGCAATAAAATGTAAACATTATATTTATTGGTCGAGATTTATTGGTATAGCGCCACTTTTGTGAGATATGAGCACCTTAGGGGCACTATATTGTAATAATCTATTTACAATATATACTCACCCTCTCTATGTGAATGACCTAATAACTACCTATTAAATGTAAATGTCGTTAGTATCACTTTAACTGGGCGAAGCTGAACCCGCGGAGCGTGTTTTTAACTACTAGTTGTTTTTGAATGTCCATAATATGTGAATTTTCAGATGCCAATCCGGCCCCTCTGGTTAGTTAAACTGATTTAGTTTATGGTAGGCTAGAAATAGCAACTCTGGTGAATAATTATGCCACATACCATGGGGATAAAATCAGCAAATCAATTAGTTGGCTCACCTGGAATTACTGTTTCTTTCCATCTATTAATTCAAAGCAATTGTAAATCACCGAATAAGTAATCTATTAGAAGTGTATTGTGGATGTATTCGTAGATAATTAAGATAATTAAGTTTATTGGCCTGTCGTAGAGTCTTATTACTAAACTCTACAACAAAATGTGACTCTCAGTCAAAACTCACTTCAATATTGTAAGATTTAAATCTCAAATGAAAAGATGGATACAAAATATAGTAAGATCAGAAATAGAAAATATATCAACACCAAATGCAGAATAATCCTTGAGTGCAAATTTGAGAAGATAATCATAAAAAATGTCAAAAAGACACAGAAAATGAAAAGATAACGGTCTCAACTGGGAATCGAACTCAGGATCTCTATCTTACCGGGAAAAACCTCTTTATCCACTCGACCATTAAGACCTAATTATTATACGTCATATTTGTCGATTTCATATGATTTATACATTGTATAACCTTCAAAGGTTAAAGAAAAGTTGTTTCAACAAAAATGGGATATTCATTTAAGCTCTTAGAAAAATTCTATATTCATCGCATATAAATTAAAGTAGGATACGTTTATCCGAGACATTATTAAGTTGCAAACCAATTCTTCAGAATTTTGTGATCATTCAAAAAGATAGATGCCAAAAATATGTGAAAAAATTAATTAAATAGATAATATTGTTAATTCTGAATTAGATCTAATTAATAAAAAATATTCTAATAGTATGAAATAAAGTCGCTATCCGCGTTTGTCTGTTTGTGCGCTTAGTTCTTCTTCATATTACGTTTATAAAAGTAGAAAAAAATCGTAGATTCTGGCGCTAACATTGCTAACGCTGACTAAACCTTGTGAGATATATCAAAATGATGTACTACGGAATTGTAGATCTTTAAAAATCCTACAAAAATGTTCAGCATAGTACATGTCTATCTCCTCAGCAAAACCCCCAGTAACGCCGGGTACATGTCAGCTAGTATTATTAATTGTAATTTGATAAGTAAATTTTTTTTTTAAATTAAAAAAAAAAACAAGATCAATTAGTTTTTCTAGTTCACACTTCATTTAAATTATGTATGTTCAATTTTCTGTTAATTTTATTTCTTCATTTTTGTTTAGACGCCTACAATCCTAGCAAACTTTCAAAGATTTTCAAATCTATGGAAATCTCTCCCCAAATTTACTATTGTTCATTTATTGTGTATTGCTCCCTTCATCAAAAGTTTGGTTTACTCACAATGAGATAAGCACAATGGGAAGATTAATCGTACAGCATCAAGTAACGGCAGAGGATAGGTAGAATCCCTACACGGCTTCCCTCTCCGCTCTTGGAATAGGAAAACGTTTTCAAAGGGAAGAAAATAATTACTTTGTGTTAAGAACGGATCAGCTGGTATTATGAAAGATTTATCTGAAAGAAATATTTAATAACTTGCTTGCAGCAGATTTGAAATATCATTGAAATTTTCCTAGAATGCTGCAGAATACTGGTATCGTCAATTTACTGACGCCACAAGGTCTGTCAATACTTTATAAGACAAAATGCGTTATTAAGGCGATGCTATACGTAGTAATGCAAAATCATGTGTTTTTGGTTTGAAACTTTGGTCGCCTAGAAATGTTTCAGATGCTTTAATTAAATACTGCGAATAGAATATATCTTGGCCTTTGAAATAATCGAGTATTTTTTAGATAAGTCTTTTATAAGCCCAGAAAAAAAATGTAAAGGCCTATGAAAACTGCTTTAAAGTTCAAAATCTCGTACTTACGAACCCATTTTCGGTTGTGGTTTTATTGTATAATGTGGAAAATTAAGTTATTTATAAAATGATCGAAAAAAAATTTAATATTTATGCCTGAACATCCACAAAATAAAATAAAAGGCACTTTTTGGCCATGTTTTTTTCTTGTATAAATCAAAACAGGCGGATGGTGTTAAGCGGGAATTTAAACCTTATCGTCATCTACGTAAGGATTGTTATTGACAGCGGCTCAATTTAAAATATTACATGACGTAGTGCATCGCCTTAAAAATTTATGGTTAGTTAGCGATATTCCGACTGACGATAGATTAATTTTGGAACGGCCTCCATAGTATCAGATAAGCTTCGATTAACTGTCAATACACACATATTTGTGGAGTTCGTTGGAGTTGAACTAATGAAGCTCTTAGAATTGAAAGAAAAAGCGAGTTGAATCCGTTCTGACCAATGATGCTGCATTGGTTCAGGCTTGCAGAAACGTAATTTTTGCATATAATAAGTTTTAAATAAATACCTCATTACCTAATTAACTCGAAATAACTAAGGACGCGTTGTTACACAGAATTTGAAAAATTCATCAAATTTCAAAGTTGATTTTCAAGTTCTGTGAAGGTTCTATTTAAGTTCTTTTATCATTTCAGTTTTGTTAAACAACTGGTCAATAATGATATAATAACAGAACTTGAATAGAACCTTCACAGACCTTGCAAATCAGCATTGAAATTTGATGAATTGTTCAAATTCTGCAAAATAACTCTCTTTAGGACGGGTTGTTTCGGAGAATCTGAACAATTCATCAAATTTCAACGTTCATTTTCAAGTTCTGTGAAAGATTTATTCAACTTCTGTTTTTATATCATTGTAGGCTAGTTGCTTGACAAAACTGAAATAAAAACAGAACTTGAAAAAATCTTTCACAGAACTTGAAAATGAACGTTGAAATTTGATGAATTGTTCAGATTCTCCGAAACAACCCGTCCTTAGTGTCATAAAGTAAATGTGGAGTGCCGATGCATAATAAGGTTAATATTTCAACTCAAATTTTGTCAATTCATTCATATTTTTAGGTAGCTGTTTGACGTTTGTCGTTGAAGGCGTAAATCGATTTCTTATTTATTGTATTATCAATATTGGTCTGGCTATCAACAGCGCGACCGTGCTCGGGGAATCGGTATAAAATCATCTGTATTTACGTATATCGATGCGATATTGTAAAGTTATCGATTTCACTGTGCTAGTCCTCCTAGGTCCCAGACAGGCCAGATAAATTGATTTTATGTTCAAGAAAGAATTCCTATATTTTGAAATGATTGATTAATATCACCAGAAGCGAGAAGTATTTTTAGCTCGCTTAAGGAACATGTACGTGCCGATTTTAGGTAATAATGTTCCTAATTACAATGTTCCCTGTCAAAATGTTCCCAGTTAAAATGTTTCCAGTAAAAATGTTTCTTGCCAAAATGTTCCCAGTTAAAATTTCCCCAATAAAAATGTTCCCAGTAAAAATGTTATTTGCCGAAATGTTCCCAGTAAAAATGTTCCTTGCCAAAATTTTCCCAGTTAAAATGTTCCTAGTAAAAATGTTCCTTGCCAAAATTTTCCCAATAAGAAATACGTAAAATGCATAGACATATAAATATTAGTAGACCTGCCCTAAGTGATTAAAAGCGTATTATTCCCCACTCCCCATACCGGTTCCATTGGAGCCGGCTGTGCTCGCGTATGGCCTCAAGTGAATTTAGAAAACGTGACGTCATCATTCTTGGGCGAACTATGGTCGAGCCATCATCGGTTCATTTTACGAAATAACACGGCAAAATGGTGACTTATGCTATGAAAACTTGTAAAAATAGATGTGAAAAAGAGAATAAACCCAATTGTCGTATTACATTCCATATATAAGAATTATTTTACTTTATTTTAAGCATATTAACATCGTATAATATGGATCAGTTGTAGAAACATATACTATCACATCGAGAAACGTCTGGACGCGAAACACAAAGCTGGTTGGTTGCTGGGAAGTAAATTATGAACATTTATAAAAGTGTCTTAACTAAATACGTAAACGAAATATTCGACTCTGAAAATAAAAAAAAATTATTTTGCCGAATTCGGACTTCGCAAATTTGTTCATAACGTGGCGAGTAATTTGCGCTCCCATGTAAAAATGTCTATTCATTCAAAAGCAGATTTTACTTTTAAGAACTAAATGGTGATATTATAATGCGAGATGCCTATTTACTGTCAGATTGATTTATTGACGAATCACAGCCAGCTTTCCTCCCTGCGTCCCGCAACTCTTGTTTTAACCCCTCGTCCTTAATTTCTTGTCTATTAATATTCATATGTCTGTGGTAAAATGATATTACATTGGTGCAGTTAGTCAGCACTCATCATGTCCTAACCCAACTTAACATTACTGACTGTGTGATATTATCACTGGCCACAATACAACTTTAAAACCTTATAGCAAAAGTTGATGTAATCTGCAGGTATCTTGAGTGGAAATCTGGGAAACAAATATTTCTGCTAACAATAATGCCGTGTCCTCGAAGGAGTATTCATTAAGGATTTACCATCGAATAACATAAGACATGTCACCGAGTAAAAACGAGTACAATTTTCAAAGTATAAAAAATTTTGAAATCCAACATTGAAAAGTTTTTTTCGTCTAAACAATGATCTAAAATTACTGAAAACGAAAAACTAAACTTACAAAAATATAATTCACAAAATTTCATAAATTTTCGGAACCTTTAGTTTCATGGAGGTTTGCACTTTAATTATTCTGTGATTGATTTCTATATTTGAATTCAAATCTTGGTGTTTTCTCTTTCTAACACCGTTTAGTCTATATTTCTAACTATGCCGGTAAGGGAGACACAACGATTTCTTTGAGACCATATGAGCTGTTTCGAAAAGCGAACACATCAACTCTAAGGGTAATAACGGTTTGTTCCCAAAACTGAACAAATTAGACTGAAAAGTTATACATGTTAGTAAGTACACAAATTGGCCTGAGAAGTTATACATGTTAGTAAGTTCACAGATTAGTTATTATAAATATTAATATAAATGGCTTTTACAATAGAGTGATTACAGAACAAGTAATGTGTACACATAAATATTATTGCAAGTGATACAGTTGTTGATAGAAGTGCAGTTAAACAATACATAATTAAAAGAAATATCTACTAGTGTAGTAATAGTTGAATGAATACTAGGTTTGTATAAGACCTGACATAAATCGAGGTACGAGGTGTTTATGATAATGAATAGTAATTAATATAAATTAAATTCTATTAAGGCCTAGAATGTTATAATAACAGAAAATATTTTATTTTAACAGAATATTAATATGTATTAAAAAAATGACTTTTTAACATGTATAATCTAGCAAAATATTATAATAGAGTAATTAGTAGTGAGTTTATTGTTGCCTTCAAAATTAATTCTACTTGGAATAGCTGGGCAAGTATCGCAATTTGGCTTTAGTAAAATAGGGCTGTCAACGATTTTGTGATACTTTTGGATAAGAAATAATATTTTTTAATAAATTGTTTTATTATTATTGTTTTGTTTCCCGACTATGCACCGGTTCCGAAGGGATTAATGATGCTAATTCCTTACCAGTAGAACAACTATGGCATTTCCACACGACGCTTGTAATCTAAAATCTAGTCTTCCAATAGGGCCACCCATTTATGCAGAGCATTGATTCAGGATTTTCAAATTATTTTGGGGCCCCAGAACATAGGTGACTACTAATTCAAGTTATACATGTTAGTAAGTACACAAATTAGCCTGAAAAGTTATACATGTTAGTAAGTACACAAATTAGTCTAAAAAGTTATTCATGTTAGTAATTACACAAATTAGTTATATAATATATTATTACATGCTTCGTTAAAGTTAAATCTTAACAGAACTGTAATTCTGTACGGCAGTTTGCTCAAGTAATTAATTAATCTGATTTGATTAAATGTCGATTTCCAAGAACAGACTTTGCTTCCCAGAATTCGAGTTTACCAACTGAGGATATAAGTTACTTTCAGCAATTAGTATCGTATTACTTGCTAAAAAAGGAAAGATTTACGAACATTATGCCTAGCCGCGAAATTATCGTTTTGGAAAATGGCAAGATAAAAAATTATTGAAATTGTGTTCGAAAAGCTAGTAACACGGAGAAAAATGAGTATTGTTGATTTATTAAAAACCTAACAAAAATTACTGGCATAATTATTAGCCTGAAACTCCAACACTAATTAAAATATCTCCCGAGAAAAATAAACACAGCCGACAGGAATTGAACCCGCAGCCTTCTGATTTCCGGTCAGCTGCTTTACCTTTAAGTTACGTCGGCTTTTTGCGCTTAAGCGTTTTGGAATCATATATGAGCAGGCGTCCATATTTTATAAACGTTTTTGAATTTTTTTCTATCAAGCGGAAAAGGGTTATTTTTGACGTTAGAAAGAAAAATAGTATTTCTTTCCAGTTTGACTCAAATATTTAAATAAAATCCTAAAAAATAGACAAAACTATCAATTCATATTTCGCAACGCAATCGTAACAATGGATTTAACTTCGAAAACTATTTTTTTTATTATATGAACGAGATCAAAGTAAGGATACAGTTTTCTTTTCGCTAAATAAAACGAATGTTTCGAAATATCGAGTTATCTCAATTTTTGTACAATTGGAGTATAAAATTAATTAAATATGTAATGTTTGACAGTATTCTTCATGTTTAATATTAAAAAATTTTACTATTTAAAAAAGTTATGTTTATTATATATGTGTACAGCAAAAAGATAATTTATTCTAGTTTGTAAAACAGTTTTTGTTTAATAAATATAATATTCATTAGGACTTTTACAAATTTCGTTTCAGTAAAATTTTTTTTTTTAAAGTTCAATGTTATGAATATGGGAAAAGACACAGAACAAAATAAAATGGTTGTGACCATAGACATCCAAATTTGAATGTTTATTTGTGCCCTATATACTCAAAAACTACAGTCGATTTCACTATCGAGCCATTTACTATGATCACTCTTTTCGTGTAACAGGCCCGCTCATCTGGAATAGACTTCCCTTAGCTCTTACTAATCTCCAGAATTTGGCTGAATTTAAACTGGCTTTAAAAACAAAATTATTTAAAAAATCTTACTATTTATAAATCTTAACTTCTTTTCGATATTTTATAATAAGCCATATTCTAAAACTTCCGGTAATTTTTTGGTTTCGGTTGCTTCGTTGTACCTTTTAAAATTTCTGCTCAGAAGATTCTCATTTCTGAGCACAAACTGTCTCATGTTTTATATTATGTTTTTAGTTTTAATATTCCTGTTTCGTCCTGTCCTGCTGTTATTGTTATTCTACTTTTTGTCATAACTTTGTATAAACAGTATATTTAGTGTCATAATATTAGATCTGTATTGGGTAAGGCACACTGTAGGAATAATTTTAAGAACATGACCACTAATACTATATTACCTTTTTTTTGTTACAGTTAAGCGCACTTTAAGTGAAATGTCACTAAACTGCGCTATATAAATGCCATGTTATTATTGTCAAAGAGTCCAAAGTTTGTTTTTATAAGTGTCAGGAGTGTTTTAATAGTGGTTTGAAATTTATAAAAAGTCGGGAACGACTGAACTCTGCACTGGCATGATGTACAGAGTCGAATGTTTCTACAGTGACACTGTGGATTTCACAATACAACATGAAGCGAATTATAGAAAAGTCGGGAACGATTTAACTCTGCACTGGCATGATGTACGGAGTCGAATGTTTCTACAGTGACACTGTGGATTTCACAATACAACATGAAGCGAATTATAGAAAAGTCGGGAACGATTGAACTCTGCACTGGCATGATGTACGGAGTCGAATGTTTCTACAGTGACACTGTGGATTTCACAATACAACATGCAGAGAATTATAGAAAAGTCGGGAACGACTGAACTCTGTACTGGCATGATGTACGGAGTCGAATGTTTCTATAGTGACACTGTGGATTTCACAATACAACATGAAGCGAATTATAGAAAAGTCGGGAACGATTGAACTCTGCACTGGCATGATGTACGAAGTCGAATGTTTCTACAGTGACACTGTGGATTTCACAATTCAACATGAAGCGAATTATAGAAAAGTCGGGAACGACTGAACTCTGCACTGGCATGATGTACGGAGTCGAATGTTTCTACAGTGACACTGTGGATTTCACAATACAACATAAATCGAATTATAGATAACTCGGGAACGACTGAACTCTGCACTGGCATGATGTACGGAGTCGAATGTTTCTACAGTGACACTGTGGATTTCACAATACAACATGAAGCGAATTATAGAAAAGTCGGGAACGACTGAACTCTGCACTGGCATGATGTACGGAGTGGAATGTTTCTACAGTGACACTGTGGATTTCACAATACAACATGAAGTGAATTATAGAAAAGTCGGGAACGCCCGAGGAGGACATGGCATTATGAAATGAATCAAATACTTATATATGGCGTACGGAATGAACGAAGGAAGGGGTGTTAGGAGAATGTACTACGTGGAAGTGAATCGTGGAAGAATCCGAAAAGACTCCGTTAATTTTTTTTATCATTTACAATTATATTATCTCCACCTGTTCGAGCAAATATACCGATGGATATTTTCAACAATTATTTCCTACCTTCCCGTCCTTGTAACCCTGTCACCAGGAGGCGAAAGGTTAACCGGTACAGTTTTTACACCGCCCTGTAAGGTTGCACTCCGAGTGTAGTGCAACTGTGTAGTGCTGGCCGAAAACGAGCATGGAGGACACCAGGACCAAGGTAGGACTTTCAATATTCTAGTGGCATCCTCTTATAGATCCCTTTCGTTTCCTTTCGCGATACAATATTATAAATATATCCGGTTATTTCTAAGAGCTATCGAAACACCACCATAAAAATGTAGTTTGTCGGTACACCAGAATTCATCAACTAGAAACCTTAAGATTAGTTATTGATTAAGTTCATTGAATATGAAATTGGAAAATGACACAGAACAAAAAAAATTATTGCGACAATAGACATCCAAATAAAATATTATTTATTTTTTTTAGTAATGGTCTGGACTCGAATGAGCTTACAAATTTAATAAAAAATAATTTACTGTCAAAATTAGAACACACGTAGAAAATACGTTAGAAAAAAACAATATAGACATTCTTAACAAAAACCTTTAAAAATATTGAACAGAAGTAACGCGTACTACTATAAATAAATTCGTGGGTATTGTATGCATATGGTATGTATGAAGCATATCCTATCCTCATCCTTAATTCCTCATCTTTCCCCCTTTAACTACTACTTGGGTTTAATTAAAAATGAATATCTTAGCAGCGTTAGCATAAAAAACTTTCTTAGCTCAACTTTACCTTGTGAATCAATATAAATTCGCAATTCAGATTTGGATATTGGCGCAAGCAAACAAGAGATGCAACTGATGCAAGAGTGGAGAGTGGCGAATGCAATTTTTTTATTATTGCGATTATTTTTAAACATTGTACATATAAAATATGATAGAGAATATATGTATAGTAAATTGTATTTCTTAGCCCTCCTCACTAGGGTGATCTGTGCTGAGGCGAACTAAAGTTATTCATTACTGTTTTATTAGTTTACTATGTCGTTTTTAATGTTTTTTTCGGAGCTTTTTCATTGACCTCTGTCAGCCAGATTTTTATTCTTGATTTGTAATAATCAAACTTTTCTATTCACTTTATATCTGGAGAAAGGATTTTGTGGAATTTCGTCACAAAATAAATGTATTTTCTTTGTCCGAAAGTGGTTTTATGAATTTGTGGCGTCGAGAAAAATCTAGATTAACTAATTAATAATAAACCGCTCGACCTACTTAGTACCTACTCCCGAATTATGTACCTGCAGTCGAAATCGCATCGTAAACAAAGCAACCTACGTACTTCAAGCACCTACTTGCCTATCGACGTCAATAATACTGCAGTCCGTCTGGGATACTACGACAACTCGCCAGAAGGTTCGAGTCTACGGCCTATGCATAATTGCCGCGCTGTCGAAGGTTCCCGAAACACACAGTCCGAGCGAGTGGCCTCGATTTAATTGCAATTTACTACCTACTGTCGCCATCGGCCGTGTAGTATAAATAAGCCCGACGCAGCGAGTCAGCCAGTCAGTCATCAGTCTGCCGCCAACGATTTGCTAATCTCACGAGTGACGATCGGTGCGCCCCCGCGCCCCTCCGCGAAGGACATATACCCGGCTTCGCCCGTACCATCATGGACTCTATCGGGACATCATCATAGCGCCTTGTCCTGATCGCCGTCCCTGGCAAGCGCTACTCGGATTACAAGCACCCTGGTTCCAGTGTCTCTGACCAGCGCTTCTTCCATGCCACCATGACCACCACGAGGACACGCAGCATCCTCACTGGTCTACGCAGTTCCCGTTCAACTCCCTACAAGGTCCGCCGCACCTTCGGCCTCCGTCAGCACTGGAGTATTGATTCCCCAGATCGCCAGTGCCTGACAGTCATCGAGTCCCGGTCACCAGCGCCCGGCGTCGACTCACTGACCCGCGCTAGACCACCACATCATCGCAGCAACCGGAGTATTCAACATTTGTCCTACGTCATCTCCTCGTCACGGCTACACTGACTCACAAATAAACACAGTGACCTTCACCACTCGCCTTTCATTTCATTGCCTCACCTATGATCCCCGAAAATTTGTTTTATTTCATTGTGATTTGATTTAGTGTGATAAATACGCGGTATTGTAGAGGATATTATTTTTAGGTAAGAACGTCTGTGGCGTTTTATGCTAGTGGCGTTAGAAAGACCATCATTCCGAATCGAAACCTTGCTTTAAATGACTTTAGGAATGTTTGGTGACGAGTTCTGAATATCCAGATACTTTTCAACCTTACTTTACCACGTCTCATTCCCTTCCCACTCCCTCCAGATAGTTGGGAGCTGTTTTTACAATTCTATATTCACATCAGATGAAAAAGATCAATATGAAAAACAGTTCTATGACACCTCAACATGGTGACAAATCAACACAACACACCTTTGAAAAGTGATACAAAATCATCAAAAGCGATGAAAACTATAAACCTAACTGCAGTATCGAGCAACACTGAACAGGCGGATCGGAACCGCTCGGAAAGGCCGAGCGCTTCCGATTCAGTCGCGTAAACAACGAGCGGTGCGCCAGACGGAAATTTACCCTGCTAGCGAGCACACGTTACCAAACTAAGATTGTACAGCTCGGTTGTAATAGCATTTTATCGTAATAAATCTGAATACGAACCATCATAGTTTCAATCACACAACGAGCCTTGCGGCTAAGTAAAAAGTGTAGTAAAACACAAAACAAAAAAACACTAAAACACTAACCTAACCTATTTATGAGAAAACACAGCAGCGACCCTATGATAGAATACCCTCTGTTGGCGGCTCGTCCACCCATAGCGGACGCGTTGATTGGTGTTTTGTCTCCAGCACTGCGAAGGGTTGATCTAGCCAGAATCAATTCATGCCGTTCCTGATTGGCAAGATTACGACAGCTCCCATGTTTGCTCTCCACCTTCTCATTAGAATATTAAATTTAATTGTTAAACAGGTTGCAAATAAACTTTAAGTAACTTTATAAGCGTTCTTTTTTGATATGATATCACAATAAACACTCATAAAATGGTGAACCCTACGTGATTTAACCTGCATAAGGCGAAGCTTGATGCCAAATCACTATTTTGATTAATCTTTATAACGAATTGGTGTACATTATGAATACCAAAAAATATGTTTTAGATAAATTGAAGGTTTTCCTGTCGCTTCGCATGAGTAGAATACAAATAAATAAATAAAATTACTCAATAAAAAATATAAATGTAAACTACTAAAAAAAATATTTTTTTTCAATATAAATGTATGAACGCGTAAAGGAAAAAACTTTAAAAAAAATACAGTATTATAGCTAAGCTTATCTGTGACAGTTTCACTTGATTAACTTTTTTGCTTTCTTATAAAATTATGTATAAAATAAATAAAAAACAGTTTTTTGCTTGACATTTTGCTTGCGATTTTAATGCCTATTACCTATGATATAAGTTATACCAAGAATAAACACATTTTCGGCTTGTAGCTTCCTCTTAACATATTTTTATGACTTGAAAATCTGTTGATTTGTCACTGTATTATGTTGTCTGATAACAAAAAACAACATCTTTAAGAAAACACCAGAGGTAAAAAATGTATTGATCTTTCAACATTTGCGTTCTGCGATTCCCAGAAATAATTTCGATGTTTTTCTGTCCTAATTTATTTCGTTCATTTTTATCTTTCTCTGAGAGCCCACGTTTTAAATCTAAAGGCGTGGACAGACTTATAATATGTAGTATATATTTGTTTCATTGTTTTAACTCCAACTAAGTTGATTTTTTTTATTTCAATAGTGGTAATATCATCCTATTTCTCACTACTGAGTCCCAAAAGAAAAGCATAATAATCCAATAATTATAATTTTGGATACAATTTGAGATTATCACGGCCAAAAGTATTATCGGGATTAATTTTTAGGTTATCACACCTCCTTCCTTAGCCAAGGTTTCGAGTAGCGAATGATCTGTAATAATCTGTAATCTATCCTTCAGATGGAGACTGTAACGCTGTCCGGAACGTTGGCTTAAGAAGGAATAAGTGCAACTTGGCATAATAACATAAAAATTAATCACGATAGCATCAACTTCAATTTTCTCAATATTTTAAGTAAAGACAGAAAGTTCTGGGAAGGAAAAACGTATGAGGGGTGGGTAAAAATCTGGGAGTCGGTGTGCCCAGGAGTGACGGACGTATAAATCCATCCCTTACACAGCGGTGCAAGGCAGTGGGGCAAGATAATGCGGCTGGTTAGGTCAAAGTGTCTCCCATGAACCCGGGCACCCCTGCAGACTCGAACCACTTGGGGTTCCCAAACACCCACCTCCAGAATTATACACGGAGAAAAATAAGTATTACTGATTTATTAACATCCGGTTTATTAGAATAAAAACAGGATTGCATTCAGTTTCCTATTAAATCTGAAATATTACATACCGGAACACAATGACAAAATGCGAAAATATTAGAATTTTTAAGAACACGTGCTCCGACGTCGTGATAACATATTCGTAGTTTTCTGAAAGTTTTTTAAAAAACCTACCAATTCATTCGTAAAATCCCGTTTTTAACCTGATTACGAATAATTTGCAAAGAACGAAATATGCTTCTGGTTGAAATCTTTACTTCTAAAACTGAACATACATAAAATAATTGATAATTTCCAAATATCAACCTTTCATCGTAAAGATTTTGTGGCCCATTGCGATGTGCTAAGGGAGACCCAAGGGAGGCAGTAGGATGGATAGAACACTCTCCAGTGCTATCATTACTCATTTACGCGGGGGTAAAACATGCACCCCGTCAAAGTTAAGATTAAGGTCAAAGTTGTACCAGCAGATGAAGTCTTTAAAGCACTGAACCAATAATCCCTAGAGCATCGTTTCTCAATCCTTTTGTGTCGCGACCGTCTTAATAAAAGCCAAAAAAAGTTACTTTTGAAGTCTGTGTGAAGTGCATTTAAATGTTGAACGTCATTATTACCCTGGACGTTTTTCAAAAACAATTTGGGGAAATAGGAAAATTCGCGGCTTCCAATGTGCAATGTTTTGCTTGAATATATTAATTCTGACGAGAAAAGGAACGTATAGACTCTATTTATATACCTCAATTAACAACTTTACGAAATATAAAAATACAAATATCAAATAAGTAATTTCTCAGTCTATTATATTTGTGTTAGGTCTGTAGCGTCGATATTAATCCATTGAATAATTAATAATAAAACGCTCGACCTACTTAGGTACGTACTTGCTACTTGCTACTTAGGTACGTATTTGCAGCCGAAATCAAAACAAAGCAACCTACCTGTTTCAAGACCTACTTGCATACTCGCGACAATACTAACGCGCACTCAGTCCGGGTTACTACGAGAACTCGCCAGAAAGTTCGAGTCTACGGCCTATGCATAATCGCCGCAATGTCGAAGGTTCCCGAAACACACAGTCTGTGCGAGTGCCTAGAATTTAGTTGCCATCCATCTACCTACTGCCGCCGTCGGCCGTCTAGTATAAATAAGCCCGACGCAGCGAGCCAGCCAGTCAGTCATAATTTTGCCGCCAGTCTACAAGGTTCAACGAGTGATCACCCGCGTTCTTCTTACTAGCGCGAGGGACACGTACCCGGCTTCGCCCCTATCATCATGGACTCTATCGGGACATCATCATAGCGCCTCGGCCACGTCCGCGGCCAGCGCTACTCGGATTACAAGCGCCCTGGTTCCAGCGTCTCTGACCAGCGCTTCTTCCACGCTACCATGACCACCACGAGGACACGCAGCATCCTCACTGGTCTACATCGTTCCCGTTCAACCGCCTATAAGGTCCGTCGCACCTTCGGCCGTCTCGTCAGCACTGGAGTGCCTGAAGACCTACGTTCTTCGCCAGTGCCTGACCTCCATCGAGTCCCGGTCACCAGCGCCCGGCGTCGACTCACTGACCCGCGCTTGACCTGCCAACACATCACAGCAACAACCGGAGTATTCTACATTTGTCCTACATCATCTCCTCGTCACGGCTACTGACTCACCAATAAACACATGTGACCTTCAACACCTTCTTTCATTTCGTGCCTTCACCATTGATCCCCAAAGGTCTAATGTGTCATTTACGGAACTCCTAAATGTTGACTTGAGGTAAATGGGGGTCCTCTCGTATGTACCCCCATTTGAATCTCGTGGAATCCCAAATTTTTTTCTCGCTGACATAGACCCCAGCAAGCCGATATCGACCACTTGGGGTCCATATAGACCACTTTGGGAACCTCTGGTATAAACAATAATGACTTTAAAAAACTTAATTTACTACAACTCTCAGATCGAAGAATTATATTCGAAGTAATATCTATGTTCAAAATTGTAAATGGTAGTGTAGACAGCCTTGATTTAATTAACCTCATTGAATTTCATTTACCCATAAGAGCTTCGCGTTATAAAACCCTGTTTAATTGTAAAAATCCCAAGACTGAGCATTTCAAACATTCGCTTGTACCTAGATTACATGCGGTTAGTAATAGGTACGCAGATGTAGTTGTTCTGATTAACTGCACAGAAGCTAGGTACAAGAAGGCTATACTATCATATCTTCTAAATCGTTAATAATATAACGAAAGTCTACTCATAGTTGTTGGTAATATTTTGAATGTATTTGTATTTTGCCATTACTTATTAGTTTTTTTTTCTATAGATACAACAGACATTATTTTTCTTCTTTTTTTAAACATTTATTTTATAATACATATCAGTAAATTAAATGTATTTATTTTCTATTTACCTGACGAGTAAATTATTTTACTGTTTTCAGTATTACTGGTTTTGCAACAAACATGAATAATTAAATTCATATATGAATGTACAATGTACATACTTACTTTATACTTGAAACTTTTCTTTATTTACAAGATTATTTTATTTGGATTTTATGTTAATCTTAGTATTAGCATTTGATTTTTATCTTTTTTGTATTTAGTAATGCTATTATCTATGTATTATGTTACACTTACATACACAAACTGTCAATTTACTCTGTAAAAGCCCGACAGGGCGTTAATGAAAAATAAATAAATAAATCTCCTTCTAGTATTAATTTTATGCTTTCTGTTGTCATTTTATGATCAAATGCCACAGTTGATTGTTATTCTGTGACATCAATTATAGTGTATGGTATATTTATACCGTTGATATTCAATAAATAAATAACTGGACACTTTTGTTGCACAATAATTGCACTTATATATTACTGGAGCTTTTTGCATTTCTCTAATGACCTTACTCTCAAGAAGAGTCTAATTTCGTCAGCGAAAAGTAAGAAAAGGGACGATTTTGTTTTTTTTTCTAATGTTGTTTATAAAAATTAAAAACAATAATGGTCCTGAATTGGATCCCTGTGGCACAACAAAGTTTGTAGGCTATGCGCTAGATTCAAACTCACCATAGAACAAGAATTGTTCCATTTCGTTCAAATAACCAAATTCTTCCAACCTACTTAGGAGCACTAAATGAACGACCTTATCGAAATCCTTCAAAGTCATGGTATGATGTTATTGACGTTATTAAATTTGCAGAAGTTCATTAGCCACCTCTAAATCTATATTGTTGTGGCGGTCTATCCGTTCTGCCTACCTCTCCGGTCAAAAAGGCGTTAGGAAGATTTTGATTTTGAAGTTGAAATAATCGTTTTTTTTATTATTTCTTTTGTGTCTTGAACATTTTTATAATAAATTTTGTTCCTGAAAATGTGTTAAATAATATTATGCTCTTTCGTTCGTTTGTTTTCGTTTATCTCAGTGTCAAAGAAGACAATAATTCGGTCAACAAAACTGAGCGAGTGAAAAGTAACTTAGAATCTGTTGGCAAGCTAATTAGGTTAGAAGTTCTCCCCCCAAACCTCCCCCTGACACCTCCTACTCAGCACCACCCTTATTCTGTACCGCTACTGCTATCTACCCTTTTCCACTTCCCTTCCCTTTCACCAACGACTCGTACAAGTTTACCGGTTATTAAGTAATCTCAATTAATCCGGTATTGCGAAAACTTCTTTGCTTTTTGCACAGGGGTGGATTTAAACCTTCGTCAGAAAACACCTAGTGATGTGGGTAATGTAACACATCAAATTAAATTATGTAGAAAATTTATTATCATCCCTACACATATTTTCTTTTTTGTTGTTGTATGAAACTGTAAAAAATATATTTCAGTAATGAATTTATAAAAAATTAAATCCTGGAACAGCTGTCATAGAAATCGGTGTGTCTCCCTTATTGCCATAGTTAAAGATATCTACTAAACGGCGTTAGAAAGAGAAAATACCAAGCTTTATATTCAAATACAAAAATGAACCACAGAATAATTGAAATGTACAGCTTTATGAATCCAAAATTTCCGACTGCAATTTAACAAAAGAAACTTTGTCAAGATTTTTTTTACAATAATATGAAACAAAAAAAGATGTTAGGTACGTAGCAGTAATGTTCATATTACAAAAATTATAATAAAATAATTTTGTTTTTGATACAATTTTATTGTATATATTTTTAAAATATAAAACCAACCGGTTTCAGTTCACCCTGAATCTTCGTCAGGGTTACATAAAAAACATATTAAATTAACTACCGAGTTACAGTGTATTATTTCCAGGTAAGGGTGACCGGATAAATCATCACAATTATAATTCATCACATCTTTAAAAAGTTATATTAAGTCATGGAAAGTGATGAAACAAAAACATTATTTTTTTTAAAAGGTTATGTTAGGTAAAAAAGAATTTTTCATCGTTTCTAATGACTTTATATCACTTTTTAAAAGTGTGTTGAATTGTCACTGTGTTGAGTTATCATGGAACCGTTTGTCATTGGAAAGATAAATAATACATTATTAAACGGATAAAATTTTTAAAAAATTTCAAAGTGCATGATTACGAATTTCGGCAATTTTTCATCGACGGTTGAAAGTTAAAAAATTATTTATATTTTTTTATTGTATGAGCAATATAAAAAGTGAAGTTACAGCTTTATTACTTATTAACTACACATAAGGAATATGTTTTATAAATTTCGAATTCTTTTAAAATTATGGACGTTCCGAGTCAAAAGATAATGGTAAGTTTTTTTGTTAACATTTTCAACTTTGATATTAAAAACATATTTTTTAGAAAGATCAATGTTGTTTTCAAATGCAAACATTTCAAAGATAATTTAATCTAGTTTCTAAAATAGTTTGTTTTTTCAGCAACAACTTCAAAAATAAGTAATATGTAGCACATTTTCGATACCTCGGTAGCATTCCGAAATTCATGGAAAAAAGTACTGCCATATATGGAAATACTTTAAAACTACATTAATTTTATAATAATTACTTAGATCTACACAATACACCGACATCTGGTGAGCGGATCGAAACTAAACAAAATAACAACACTACAATATGATTGGATTTGTAATAATTTTGTTTATTGATTAGACTAATAAATTATTAAAGATAAATTTACATAAATCTTTTTCAAAAATATATTCAACATTTAATCATAATCTGCTTTACAAAACCTCCGCCCTGTGCACAGATCTTGCCAGTTTCCCCCTAATCCGGCCCTGCCCAGCTACGGGTGTATTATTAACATGACTCTGCGTGGAAAGGAAGTTATTGGCTAAACGAGATTACTGCGAAAAGTTCCAAGTCGAGAAATTTCCCAACTCGGAGAAAATTTCCCATGAGTTCTTGATACAGTCGAAAGCTCGCCAATTTCATACTTTTGGTAATTAAGGTGTTCTGATATTGCGATTTCGTTGATTTTTAATAAATCTATACGAATTTCAATTTCGTTTTGGGTAATGAATGAATTCAAATTGAGCTGAAACTCGGCAGATAGACTCGTCGCGGGAGCGTCAGGAGAGTAAGAGTAATCAACATTGAGGTGATTTTACAGAAAAACGGCGCTAAACAAATTATCCAAATATCATTATAATTATTGAAGAAGAAGGTAATACTAACAAATATAAACAAAAAATAAAACAGAACAATACACAGAAAAAAAACGATCTTAACGGGGAATCGAATCCAGTATAAACTTACCGGGACAACGTCTTTGACCACACGACCATTAGAACCAAATTATTATATGTCATGTTATTATTATTATTATTACGGATATTGTTTGTTCACCAAAAACACCGGAATAAAAAAACTATTGTACTTTTTCCGAGAAGGACAACATTATAAAAGCATTCTAATAAAATTGCAAACGGAAACAGCGTAAATGTTATAATCCTTAAATATATATATTTCAGGATTTTTTTGTGCCTTCCAGTATTGGAGGACGGTAATATTATTTATTTATTTGTTAAGACATACACAGTACAATAAGATACAGTTAGATATTTTTCTATATTACATAGTTGTAGTACCTATTACGTATGTCCATAAAATATCATTACGTAATTTCGCCTGAGATTGTTATAAAAGGAAGGAAGTGTGTGGATAGATAATAATAAATGAATTGAAAACAAGAATTATAATAAGCTCACGACTTGTAATTGACTGTTAATACATAGAAGTTTTGAAAAATGATGTGAAAATATTTTTGAAATATGTCATGCTAAGAAATTCAACAAGTTAGTTTTGTATGTTAGAAAGGAATCATGAAAGATGTCTAAATGTAGTAATTTTTCGTAATGGGTGTATGTTGTGATTGCGCGAGTAATTACTGAGTTGTTTGCTGCATTGGTATTGTTGGCTTCAATATGAAATAGTGTAGTGTGCCTGCTACGCCTCGTTGGAACATTTAAACCAATGACGGATAGCAATTCGGGACTATCTATTTTATTATTTAGCAGATTATGTAGAAACAACAGGTCTGACAATGTGTGTCTTTTTTGTAAAGTTAACAAATTATTTGTAGTTTTGTTGTATTTCTTGAGTAAATGTTTCGAAAATTTATTCTGTATACTTTCTACTAAATCTATGTACACATTATATTGAGGATTCCATATTATGGAAGCATACTCCAGTGGACTTCTGACCAATGAACAAAACAATATTTCTAGAGTCTTTTCTTTTTCGAAATCAAATGTAAATTTCTGCTTTAAGGGATGGGAGAAGAAGTTAGGGGTGGTATTCAGAAATCTAACATTAACAGTGACCTTTCTCCTATTTTAAAATTCAAGTGTGCAAAATTTTATCAATTTCTGAATAAAACTAGATTTTTTTGAAAATTAAACCAACTCCACAGACATATGAATATTAATAGACGAGAAATTAAGGACGAGGGGTTAAAACAAGAGTTGCGGGACGCAGAGAGGAAAGCTGACTGTGATTCGTCAATAAATCAATCTGACAGTAAATAGGCATCTCGCATTATAATATCACCATTTAGTTCTTAAAAGTAAAATCTGCTTTTGAATGAATAGACATTTTTACATGGGAGCGCAAATTACTCGCCACGTTATGAACAAATTTGGGAAGTCCAAATTTGGCAAAATAAATTTCTTCTATTTTCAGAGTCGAATATTTCGTTTACGTATTTAGTTAAGACACTTTTATAAATGTTCGTAATTTACTTCCCAGCAACCAACCAGCTTTGTGTTTCGCGTCCAGACGTATCTCGATGTGATAGTATATGTTTCTACAACTGATCCATATTATACGATGTGAATATGCTTAAAATAAAGTAAAATAATGCTTATATATGGAATGTAATACGACAATTGGGTTTATTCTCTTTTTCACATCTATTTTTACAAGGTTTCATAGCACAAGCCACCATTTTGCCGTGTTATTTCGTAAAATGAACCGATGATCCCTCGACGCTAGTTCGTACAAGAATGATGACGTCACGTTTTCTAAATTCACTTGAGGCCATACGCGAGCACAGCCGGCTCCAATGGAACCGGTATGGGGAGTGGGGATAATACGTTTTTAATCACTTATGGCAGGTCTACTAATATTAATATGTCTATGACCCACTCCTAATTACGTTATAAAGATTTACCTATTGATTTTAATAAAAATTTACTGATAAATATTCTTAAAATATTCAAAATGAAACATAAATATCTCGGTTTGTTTCTCCATTTTTCTCGATTGTATGCTGCTGTAATGTCTTCGAATTAAAAAAATGCATATACGTCCGCGAGTGTATGCGTGATTGGCACCATTAACAAAATTTATAATCATTGATAACGAGTCTGTCTGCCGAGTTTCAGCGTGATTGGATGTCGGGAAGTGGGTTAATTTCCATTTCAGATATTCCACTTCATTCATTCATTCATCCAATCATTCATTCATTCGTTCATTCATTTATTAATTCATACATTCATTAATCGATTAATTAATTCATTCATTCATCCATTATCAATTCATTCATTTATTTATTCATCCATTCATTCATACATTCATTCTATCATTTATTCATTCGCTATATATTCTTTCATTCATTCATTATCTATTCATTCATTCATCCATTCATCCATTCAAACATTTATTTTTCCATTCATCCATTCATTAATTCGTTTATTCATTCGTTCTATCATTATATCATTCATTTATTTATTCATTCTATCATTCATTGATTAATTCATTCTATCATTATATCATTCATTTATTGGCCATTAAATCATTCATTCATTTTTTTCATTTATCCATTAATTAATTCGTTCATTCATTAGTTCTATCAATATATCATTCATTAGTCATTTATTCATTCATTCATTAATTCATCCATTCATTCATTCGTTCATCCATGCATTAATTCATTAATTCACTCATTCATCCATTCATTCATTAATTCATCCATTAATTAATTTATTCATTCATGTATTCATTAATTCATTTATTATATCATTCATTCATTCAATAAAGAAAAAAAAATCAGATTCAAATAGATGTATTTGAAAAAAAAAACATTTATTACCCCTGAAATGAATTTCACAAAGACATAATAACAGTACTATAACAAATTATATCTACGATAAGCATTAATTAATCCCATGATATCTACGTGGTTTAATCTGCCTGTTTACAAAATGGCTTAACATGTTTTTCTTATGGTATCAAAAGCTTGCATGAACATTTAATACTAATATTA
The DNA here is from genome assembly GCA_026573805.1 of Hesperophylax magnus. NCBI lineage: Eukaryota > Metazoa > Arthropoda > Insecta > Trichoptera > Limnephilidae > Hesperophylax > Hesperophylax magnus. Next base: position 734,821 of record JAIUSX010000119.1, read on the forward strand.
GTGCGGTATATTTCGTTTAATTTATTCCAAGATTTGCGCTTCGAATTTCTGTTCATATGAAAGCTGAATATTTCAAAGATAAATTTAATGAATATATTTTATAAATTGTCAAAATTCTTGGCGATTAATCTTTTTTCATGTTTGTATCAAAACTTTTTAAAATCTTGGAACCAAATTGTTGGGGTTTCTTTGCATAAATTATATAGTAACTTTGTCGTCAAATGTCCAATCGAACTGCCAATCAAATGGCCAATCAAACGGCCTCCCTTGTCGAGGGGTAAGGTCCTTGACTAGCAACTCGGAGGTTTATAAAAAATAATATATAGTCTACTTGCAGCACGTACCAGAGTGGATGATACTCTCAGTATCACCACGCTTACATCAACCTTGCACTCTTTGCGGATCTCCACATTTTTCACACGATCATAATTACCTATAGACAGTAATATTACAATAAGCGGTGATTAAAATATCATGAAATATGTTATTATTACATTTATACAAAAACGTTTATAAACTAACAAATGTATGTACATTTTACGAATTCATACAACAGAGTAACAAGCATGTCAAAATAACAAAAAAAAATTAAAATGGCTTTTTAAAAAAATATTTCGTTATTAATAACATTAAATTGGCTGTCAACATTGTTTCAAATTTATTTCAATGTTATCTAAGTGTAAACCCATTGTATTTGTGTGTAAAATAATTTGTTTCCAAAATGTGGTTGGCAATACCAGAATAATTATTATTATTCAAACAAACTTGGGTGCGGAATTCAATTCGATTTGGGATGCGGTTATGAGTACCGCCGCCACGGGAACCATTTATAGGATAACCAACATCTCTGCCAAAGGTTACTATGGTTCGCTATGTTTTCTGACTTAGCAGAGGTGCCTGCGTTCATGGGAAGAGGTTTGTACGGGTCTTGAAGACGGATGCGTCTATTCACCAACTGCGCGTGATCAGGAGAGACTGGTCAAAGGAGACCCTTTTGACCTCTCCAACAGGACTCTCTCAGAACATCACATTGCACCGCAGTGGGAGGGATAGATTCATGCTTCATCACTCCTAGACATGCTGATCCCCACATTCCTCATGCTTAAACATATGATAAGCACTTAGAGGAATTACTTTCCTCTGGACCTCCTGTAAAAGAAGGTGCTCCTTAACATTGGTTTTAACATCTCTAGAAGTCAAAATCGTCAAAAATTAATTTACAGACCCTCATTTTGTTTTAAATATAAAATACTTTAAACGTATTCAGTTTCTGAATGCTCTGCCCCCAAACTTATAAAAGTTCGTACGAGAGGGTTCAACTAGTCTATTCGACGCATCGGACTTATTAATGTTTGAGACAAAGTTTAAATATAAATGAAGCCAGGAGTATGTTTTAAGACACAGTTGTGTGGCTGTCTATCTTATCTGCGTAACTCTGCGGAGAAAGAGCTCGATGGTTAGTTTTAAATGCTCGTTTTAATTGAACGCGTCAAATAATTATAAATATTCTACCTAATTTTCTCAGGAATTAAATGAAGCTCCGAACAGTATTTTCCGTATCAATTATTATTTTTCTTTGTTCGAGAAAATCCATTGTATCGAGGAGCAGGCTGTTCGGGGAAAAAGATTATGCGATTCGCTGAAATTCGTGGTGGCTCCTTTGAAACCGAATATAGGCAAAATACACAGCACTGAAATTCATCGATTTCGAGCGTTGACATTCAAAACACGAGATTGCTAGATTGATAGCATCTAACCTAACCTAACATAAACTAACCTAACCTAACCTAACCTAGCGTAACTTCACGCAAATGTGAGTGTGCGCTTTACAACGATGTTGAACTATGGTATTTTATTTTATTTTATATTATACAAACAGACAGTACATGATTTACATAGATGAAACAATATACAGGAATAAGATACTTCATGTTGTGTACCTATGATGTGTTTCCTTGTAATGTCTGCTAAGTGGTATGTTTATTCCTTAATTACCAGGTGACTTGTGTAGTTTATAGCTGTATTTAATAACAATTTTTTTATAATTATCCTGTTGATGGTAAGGAGGTACCGAAACCGGTAGACATAATTCAAAATTCAAATAATTGGTAATCTAATTAAAAACGGGTTTGCAAACCGATACTTTTAATAAATTCCTAATATATCGGAACACGTGTACATTGCTAATATATATAGTGACGAAATGCAAAAATATTAAGACATTGTAATGACACATTCGTATTTTACTAAAAATTTATAAGGAAACCTATCAATTCATTCGTTAACAGCCTGCAATCCATTTTGAAGAGATTCTTAATAAATTGGCAACATTCACATTTTTTCGAAATGTGCTCAACTTTTCGATTTGAAATTTATATTTATAGTTCTTTTTCTGATTTTATGTCCGGATTAAATCTTCCCCATAGGAAAAACTAAACCCTTATGGAAGGACACTTTTCCACAAATGATCATCTAGTCAATCAACATTATGCAAGTGCATTATATAAGCAATATAAATGTAAAACAATACAAGAACAACACGTCAACCCACCAGAGATCAAATGGGAAAATAATTCACCGACTCCAGATATTTTCATATCAGAGGGTTCGGCTCGGTAGAACTTCTAACTGGACCGATAAATCCTACTGATCCCTCAACATAAATATTTAAAAAAACTTTCGTTATCCTACATGTATTCAAAATGACCGACTTTTGCATCTTTATATATAAATTTTTTGATAGATCTAATACGCCTAAATTTTTTATGAGAGAGCTAGGTATAATGCCAGTAGCCGAAATAACAAATGGTAATATTTTTATAGTTTGAGAATGCCAAATTCTCTTTATCTAATTTCCTAGATCTGTGTATTTTCTTATTTTTTTATTAACAGATTTTTGAATTTTATAGGAATTTGGAATATGTATAAGTTGTATTGTAAACTTCATTAGTTGTATTGTAAATTTATTTGAACTGACAAAGTCGTTCAGACTTTTAATTACGGCGCTTTTCATTGTTTTTTATTTAGGTCATTACATTTATCAGTAGCTCTAACTAACCAATTTGGTTCCTGATCAACCCACCTAGCGTATTTTAAATCAGAGAGGTGTTTGTAACACTATACAAAGAGCGACCAGAGCACTCCCCACGGCCATTTAGTGAACTAATCATCCCCCGCCGGGAATCAAACCAAAGCCTTCATTATGCCGCGAAGGTAGTTCCACATAATTGATTTATGGCTTGGCTTCACCTAAAATGCGTAATGCGTTGGGTTTGTGATTTAATACCCTTAAAATGTAAGAAATTCTTCAAACTTAAAATAGGTTAACCCTTAGTGTACTTGGAATGGCATATACTTTTGTAATAACTTATTTGCTTTCTACAAAATTATATATTTTTTAAATTTTACCATCTTACAAGATGATGTGTTAATTAATTTATTTATTTCATATTATAAAAACAAACAGTACGTTGGTTACAGTGATCAAACAATTTACAGAAAGATATTAAATATTTCAATGTGGGTAGCTATGATATGTTTCCTTGTGATGTCTCATATGTGGTATTTATATTGAGTCATTACCGAGTGACGTGTGTAGAGTATAGGTGTGTATGTATGTGTGGTGTTTATGTATATGTATGAGCATTGAACAGTTTATATCATTGACATGATGCTCTTTCTAAATTTTGGAAATGAATCCCGAAAAAATGTCGATGTTAGAGTTTAGACAAATATTATTGCGTGGGTGATGAGCAGAATTTATTAGGGAATTAGATGCTGCATTTTTGAAGTGAAACTTCTTTACGCGCGTTATGCATTTTCGAGGACCGGAGTAAAACCGACTCATGACCGTCACGAAAAACCGTGATCATTTCGCTATAGGAGCCTAGCTAATATTATATACCTAGTTTAGGTCACTCTCCAAACTCAGCTTCGCGGTCTAGTTTATTATTTTTTTTTATTTTGAATCATTAAAATTACTAATCAAGGCCGATAACGCGACTAATTACCCTCGCAGACGTGCGTGACAAGTTTTTTTTAGTAAAAAACACAGCCGTGAGTGAGTTTTTCAAAATTTTGAAATGTTTTTCAAATTCAGACTCCATACGGGTATGAGACTGTTAAAACACGATAGATCTTTTCCAAAACGGACAAATATACGGAAATATTTTGAAAAACGACAGATATGACTTCACACTGCCGATATATCTTCGATTTGACCCTATATAAAGCGTTAACGAGACTTTATGTGATATTATTCATTTGCCGTGTTTGAAAACGAAAATTTGCGCGGGACAAGTCAATTGAGGAGTACACGTTGTATACGCGGTTCTCGTCACGCGAGATACCTCTCCTCGCGGTCTAGAGGCAGAGCGTTCGACACTCGTTATGCAGGACCCGGGTTCGAATCACATATTTTTATCATTTATCACAAATACAATTTACTACTCATACCTATATTTAACATCATATTTTATATGTAGAATGTTTAAATAGTTAGTATAATAAATAAATACATGTCTCCTTATATACAAAATAAATAATTAACTCATACATACAGAACTCATTAAAACGTCCCAAGTACAAACACACTTATGGCAACACGATAAAATACATTTAAACACCATACATACTCACTTTGGCAAGCAATCCATTGGTTACGAGGGGGGCAACACATATAATTGCCTTACAGAAAAAAAAATTAAAATGAAAAAAGTGAAGGCAAAACAATTGTTTTACAAGCAATAATTATTCGCCTGAAACACTCATCCACATTGAAAAATCTCCTGATAAAAGATACATGACGCCAACGGGACTCGAACCCGTGTCCCTTCGATTTCCGGTCGACAGCTCTGACCACTGAGCTATGGCGGCTTATCTCTTATCCGCGAAATAAAGTTCAAGTATTTCACCTAAAAATGTAGACAATTTGTCTCGACGCCATCTAGTGAGAGAGTTAGCACTTACAATGCCTTTCTCATATAAAATAAAGTTGGTTGTTTTCAGGTGAAAAAATGTAACAAGCAGTAATTGTTGAATGAAACACTAGTATATATTGAATTATTTCGCGGATAAGAGATAAGCCTAAAAAATCTTGTCTTAAACGTTAGTCTACCAAAAAAAAAAAAATAATTAATATTTGACAAGTTCAAGTATTTCACCTAAAAATGTAGACAATTTGTCTCGACGCCATCTAGTGAGAGAGTTAGCACTTACAATTCCTTTCTCATATAAAATAAAGTTGGTTGTTTTCAGGTGAAAAAATGTAACAAGCAGTAATTGTTGAATGAAACACTAGTATATATTGAATTATTTCGCGGATAAGAGATAAGCCGCCATAGCTCAGTGGTCAGAGCTGTCGACCGGAAATCGAAGGGACACGGGTTCGAGTCCCGTTGGCGTCATGTATCTTTTATCAGGAGATTTTTCAATGTGGATGAGTGTTTCAGGCGAATAATTATTGCTTGTAAAACAATTGTTACCCTTTGTGCTATGCATAAAAAATCTTGTCTTAAACGTTAGTCTACCAAAAAAAAAATAATAATTAATATTTGACAAGTTCAAGTATTTCACCTAAAAATGTAGACAATTTGTCTCGACGCCATCTAGTGAGAGAGTTAGCACTTACAATTCCTTTCTCATATAAAATAAAGTTGGTTGTTTTCAGGTGAAAAAATGTAACAAGCAGTAATTGTTGAATGAAACACTAGTATATATTGAATTATTTCGCGGATAAGAGATAAGCCGCCATAGCTCAGTGGTCAGAGCTGTCGACCGGAAATCGAAGGGACACGGGTTCGAGTCCCGTTGGCGTCATGTATCTTTTATCAGGAGATTTTTCAATGTGGATGAGTGTTTCAGGCGAGTAATTATTGCTTGTAAAATAATTGTTACACTTTGTGCTATGCATAAAAAATCTTGTCTTAAAAAAACGTTAGTTTACCAAAAAAATAATAATTAATATTTGACAAGTTCAAGTATTTCACCTAAAAATGTAGACAATTTGTCTCGACGCCATCTAGTGAGAGAGTTAGCACTTACAATGCCTTTCTCATATAAAATAAAGTTGGTTGTTTTCAGGTGAAAAAATGTAACAAGCAGTAATTGTTGAATGAAACACCAGTATATATTGAATTATTTCGCGGATAAGAGATAAGCCGCCATAGCTCAGTGGTCAGAGCTGTCGACCGGAAATCGAAGGGACACGGGTTCGAGTCCCGTTGGCGTCATGTATCTTTTATCAGGAGATTTTTCAATGTGGATGAGTGTTTCAGGCGAATAATTATTGCTTGTAAAACAATTGTTACCCTTTGTGCTATGCATAAAAAATCTTGTCTTAAACGTTAGTTTACCAAAAAAAAAATAATGAGTGAAGGCATATTTAAAAAATAATTGTTCACTTTTATGCTCAATCAGCAAAACACTGAAAGTGAATAATATTGATATGTTATGTATTTATGTGTAATGTATTAGTTATTTCTAGTTAAATAAGTGAAAATTTAATTTTGTAAAAACCTAAAAAAAAGTTAATTACTGAAAAACATCGCATATATGTAGTAGCTATTTACATTTGAGGACATTATTTATTCTCCCTAATGTTTTAAAAAATATTATACATTGATGACATATGAAAATATTTTATGATATACTCCTGCTAAATAAGGGTTGTTTTTATGCTTTCTTGCAAATAAATACAGTAGTATATATTTTGAAAATACAAAAATTATGATATTTAAGACGGAATTTGCGACTCGCTTTTTTACAGAAAACAATATTGAACATTTTATAAGCATTTAAATTTTGCCGACTTGTCCAAAATATTTAAGTAATATCAAATTATATTCAGTATTTATGACCTTAAATATCAAATACTGTGTGGGATATTAAAAAAAAAAAACAGTTTAAAATAAATAAAAAATATTATTAAAAAATGATATTCTTACCTTGGCCTTTTTTGCAGTTCAAAACAAATAACACTTTAAATTTATTTCACTTCGTTTTAGAAAAAAAGTATTTAAAGTTTTATTCTGTAAAATAAATAATTAAATTAATATTTTTATTATTTAAAAATCACTCTTAATAATAAATGTAATTTCTTGAAATAATAATTTTTAACGCGTTTAACCAATTCTAAAATAACATTTAAAACTCAAAACACGACACATCTCTAAAAAGATAGATCAGATTGAAGTTAAATCTTTCGGGTGGTAAATGTTTGAAAGCATCTGTTTGGCTATTCGTTCCTCAATATCCAAACCTTCCACTTGCTTATCTCTTTCCCTTCTCCACTCGCTTCAACCTCACATCATCTCCGACAGTTGGGAAAAGTTGGTATGTTGTAAGGAGAATAAGGATAAAGGCAAGAGAATAATTGAAAAATACTTATCTATTCAGATCTAGTCATTAAACTTTCGTGAGGGCGTTATTTAGAGTAACACTCTCTAATAAGGAAATCCACTTTCTATTTTTCTAATCTCATTTTTCATAACATTCAACAGGGTAAAATGCAATTTTTTAAAAAGGTACAATTTTAACACTTGTTGCCAAAGAAGCATATTTGATTTTTAATAAAAAATAAATAATATATTTGAGTAAATTTCAAAAAATTCGATCTTATAAAATTGCATAAAACAATAATAAAAAATATTATTTTAAAAAATAAAGACAATTAAAAACACTTTTTTTATCTACATTCAAACAAACTACCACAATATTAGCACAAAAACTGTCAATAAAAAAAAACACTTGAAATATAAATTGATAAGCATTAAAATTACCAACGGAATATTTTTTTATTCTACCCGGATAACAGAACATGTAACGGATAACGGTATGAAATATTAGGCAGCTGATTCAACAGGTAATATATTGTTAGTTGCTCGCTAAGGGTAGTTTTACTAAGGCTCCAGCGACGAGGCGGGTGGGTGAAGCGAGACTGGGAACTGACTGAGGCTTTCAGGCACCGTCTGGCTAAAGGATACAGCCTTAAAAGCGGAGCCTCTCAAAGCGTGGGGTGGTCACAACGAAAAACAAATATTCAGAAAATGGATTCACTTTATGGCTTATCATAATAATTATGTGAACACATACATTTTTTTACTGAGCAGTGAGACCTGTTTTAACTTCACTATTTTGCATTAAACCTGTATGTAAAAAAATTACGTACGTTTCCGGTTAACGATGACGTCCGTTCAAATGGCTAGAATATTATTAAATACATCTATTTGAAGTTACGATACGGCAAATACGGCTAGAATATTAATAAATACATCTATTTAAAGTTCAGATACGGCAAATACGGCTAGAATATTATTAAATACATCTATTTGAAGTTACGATACGGCAAATACGGCTAGAATATTAATAAATACATCTATTTAAAGTTCAGATACGGCAAATACGGCTAGAATATTATTAAATACATCTAGTTGAAGTTCAATTTTTTTTCGTTATGAATGAACGAAGCTCGGAAGTGAAAATCAACTCACTTCCCGATATCCGATCGAGCTTAAGTTTGGCAAATAGCCTCGTTGGCGATGACAATGCATTCTTTCAACTTTTGGTGCCAATCGCGGACATTTACGCATTTCTCAGAAATTGGATGAGATTAAAGTAGTTGGCATTCGAAATAAATGTCGGACGTACCTATTCATGATTTGGTGCAGTTGTTAGTGCAGTTGATTTCATATCATAGGGAAGAAGGTTCATTACTAAGTGAAAACAAAAAAAATATTTTTTGTTTAAACTAATGAGTTAGAAAAGACATTTAAAAGGGTCACAGCAGTTTAAGAGCAAGTCAAACCAAAAAAAAATCCAGCTACTAGCCCGCCCAAGAGACGGCGCGACTTGGTCGAAAATTGAAAATTGATGCATCATAAAAATTTTAAACCCTTACAATCTTTGTCCGATTGTACGGAATTATATAGCGATCTTGATCATTGATACGCAAACTTGTCCCTAAACATCCTAAAGTGTCACTCGATTACGTTTACAAGAAATAAAATTATCTATTCTTGGCAATAGACTTACAATCTAGTTTTTGATTCATCACTTTTCATGACTTTTGTATCATTTTTGTAGGTGTTTTGAACTTTCATTTTGATGAGATACCCGGTCACCCATTATCAGATCTGAGAAATAGTAAAATAGATGGTCCATAATTGTTATCTGTCATTGGTTTAAATATTCCGATGAGGCGTACCAGGCATACTACGCTTTTTAATATAGAAGCCAACAACACTAATGCAGCAAATAACTCACCAATCACAACATATACCCAATACGATAAATTGCTAAGCCTGGACATTTTTCATAATTCTTTTCTAATGTATAAAACTAATTTATTAAAAATTTTGGAGCGATAAATCATTTAAAAACTATTTTAACTTGACTTTCAAAAACTAATAGTCGATTACAATTCGTGAGCTCCTTATACTAATTGATTTTGTTCTAAAAATCTTCCAATCTCTACACACATTTTTACTATTTAGTATTCTTTGTAATATTAATAAGTTTTTGTGAAAAATCACCTCAAGGGCGATGTACAATTTATTACGGATTAAAGGCCTAATCTTATCTTATTATCATTTGCAAACAGACACAAAAAACCATACTTACCTGGCTGTTCACTTCAGATAAACACACTTTTATTAAAATAAAGTTTACGACTTTCAACACTGGACATTGATTTTAAGTTTGCTATTTTACCTTCCATTAATAATTGTTTTTATATTTGCTATTTTACCCTCCACTACTAATAGATTTTTAATTTGCTATTTTTCACCCTCCATTACTAATTGATTATATATTTGATTTTTTACCCTCCATTACTAATTGATTTTATATTTGCTATTTTACCCTTCATTACTAATTGATTTTATATTTGCTATTTTACCCTCCATTACTAATTGATTTTATATTTGCTATTTTACCCTTCATTACTAATTGACTTTATATTTGCTATTTTACCCTCCATTATTAATTGATTTTATATTTGCTATTTTACCCTCCATTACTAATTGACTTCATATTTGCTATTTTACCCTCCATTACTAATTGATTTTATATTTGCTATTTTACCCTCCATTATTAATTGACTTTATATTTGCTATTTTACCCTCCATTACTAATTGATTTTATATTTGCTATTTTACCCTCCATTACTAATTGACTTTATATTTGCTATTTTACCCTCCATTACTTATTGATTTTATATTTGTAATATAGGGTACTAAGTATGTTTAATTTTTATTTTAGATTGGTGGCCAGAGTATAGTTTATATAAAACTAGATAACACATTGGGACTGGGTAATTTTAATGTAGTGACCTTAAAAAGCTTATAAGATATATTAACATTTCTTGACTGTGACTGTCTAAAAAGGTGATTTGTAGGTTAAGTTCTGAATAATTTCGAGTCTGTGATCATTCATAACTAGAGATGGCAAAATTTAGCATTAATTTTCAGATTTTTTAGCATTAAAAATTGGAAATTTAGCGTTTTATAGCATTTTGAGGCATAATTTAGCGTTTTGTAGCAAAATAGAAAAAAAAATATTTCCTGAATGTTTTTAGCGCGTATTTTAAGTATTTTTGGTAAAATATATGTTTAACCTTCATTTGCAAGTGTTTCCATGTAAAAGATAATAAATAATTAATTTTAATATTAAATTAACAAGGAAGGAAACTCTAAGTACGGGTCGAACACAAACACAACAAATGCAGATTGCGATTAACATCAATAGGCGTAATTTATTTCGCACAATTTGTGTAATGTCAAAAAGCAATTTTAGCCTACAGTACAAAAATATTAAATATTTACTCATAAAATAGTAACAAAATTATAAAAAATCGTAATGTAAATATCGATTTTTTTTTAATTCTCACATATTATTTTAATACCCGGTATTTTCGGGAAATTCGCGCCTATTTCGCTAAATAGAATAATTTAGCTGAAATACGGCCAAAATCACGTTTTTCGCGTTAATTCGCGAAATAGAAATCACTGGAAACACTCTCAAATGCCTTGAAACGCAAAGAAAACTTATAAATGCCCTATTTTCGAAACATAAATATTTTTTCGCGTTTTTAGTTAAAACGAAATTTTGCCATCTCTATTCATAAGTCATGTGGCAGTCCATTCAGGACTATAGACTGAGTATCTGGTGTGTGCTTTAGTTCCTTCAACCTTCCGATAGCTGATGACGCTGCTGTCCTAAGGGTTGACTATTTTGAATTAGCAAATTAAATGTACTAATGTACAAATAAATTGTTAAAAAAAATCTTTTAATACAGGTTGATTTTTTCAACATTATGGTAGGTACCTATACTATTAAAATCAAGGCAAAATCAAATGAATAAGTACTGCGCCTTTATAAAATTTTAAATCATGTTTTAAATTTTCTTGACAATTATCATGACAATTATCATGAGAATATTTTTTTTTTGTTAACCAAATAGAGACGATCACAAATTTAACAATTTCGATTAACAATTTTAACAAAATAAATTCACATTTAAAATTAATTATTAAATCATATTTTTCGCATTATCAGTTCAAATTTTGAATAAAATTGACATAAATTCGAAGCGAATTTGAGTTCATTGAACGTGAATAATTTCACATACATATGTCGAATTAGTTAATACAATAGGGATGACGGCCTCCAAGGTCGAGAGGTAAGGCTCTCGACTAGCATGCTGTAGGTCGCAGGTTCAAATCCCGGCGTGCGCAAGTAAATTTTATTTCATTAATTTGTGTTACATCAAAATATACTCATTTAAAATAATATATAGTATACTTGCGGCACGTTCCAGAGTGGAGGATACTCTGAGTCTCATCCTGATGTAAGAACACCATCCAGGATTTTTTTTTTTTTTTTTTTTTTTTTTAATACTTTATTTATTTTCATTTCTTTACACATATTATACATATTAATAGATAGTATATAATAACACAATATATAATACCAAATAGTATACACAAGAAATGAAAACCCACTAAGGCACTGCCTGAGTGTGGGTAATATAAAACGATTACTATATTTCAAGTACCTAAAGTATAATATACATTAGTAGAAGAGTTTTTTTGTTTATAGTTATTATAAAAAGTAAAGAGAAAACATTATGTACAATAGTTTATAAAGTTTCAGCAAGTGAGTTGAAGAAAGGATCAATAAATTTATAGTAAAAGCGTTTCAATATCTGCCTCATTTAGCCATAATTTTACCTCTTTAATATATTCTATCTTTTTATTTATCATTTGAGTTTGTAGTGGTAGAAGGTTAAATGTACGAGGACCAATGAAACTGCTATGTGTCTGCATTAATTTAGTATTGGTTTGGGGGGTGTAAAATATATTATTTGTTCTTTTGCTCATTCTATTTTCATTTATTTTGAAATTATTTTTGTTTTTAAATAAATATTTCATAGTTTGTAATATAAATAATTTACGAATGTTAAATAATTTAGATTCCTTGTATAATAGGTCGGTCGAGAATGTTTTATTTTTGTTATATATGACTTTAATTATGTGTTTTTGAATTATTTGTAGAGGCTTAATGAACGTATCAGGTGCACCACCCCATCCTATTATGCCATAAGTGATTGCAGATTGCACCAGAGAGAAGTAGATCATTTTCAATTTTTCAGCGTTTAAAATTTCCTTGAGTCTATAAAATATGTAGGTAAGATATCTTAGTTTAGAAGTGGTTTGATTAATATGTGATTTCCAATTAAGATTAATATCTATTGATACTCCTAAATATTTTATATTTTTGACATTAGCGAGTTCGTTGCACAGGAAGCACAATTCTTGATTGCAAGTTGTATTATGGATTCTAATTTTAAGGTTGTCTTTTGGTTTGTTTTTCATGTTTTTATAAAAAGGTAAGTAAAATGTTTTGCTGTAGTTTAAGACAAGTTTGTTGTATTTTAACCATTTTGAAACGAGTGAAATACATACAGTTGCTTTCGAAAAAGTTTCTGTCCAATTATTACCATCCACTATTATTGCCGTGTCATCGGCGTAAGAAACAATTTTACCAGGGATTTCAAAATTACATAAATCATTAATATAAATTAAGAATAAAATCGGGCCAAGAACAGTTCCCTGTGGAACTCCGTTTTTTATCTGTGTCTCTGAACTATAATTATTCCCAATTTTTGTTTTTTGTGTTCTGTCTTTAAGATAGTTTGATAGTAATTTTAGTGTGTCTTTTTTGAAGCCCAGTCGAGTTATTTTTTTAATGAGTAAATTATGATTAACGGTGTCGAAAGCTTTTCTTAAATCTAGGAATATGGCAAGACATTTCTTTTTTTTATCGATAGATGTATAAATATTTTTTGTCAATTCATATATGGCATCCTCAGTGCTTAGATCTTTACGAAAGCCGTATTGGTTTTTCGATAGAATTTTATATTTTTCTAAGTGTTCAATGACTCTAAATTTTATGCATTTTTCGAATATTTTTGATAGGTTTGAAACAAGGGATATTGGTCTGTAATTGTCTAGTTTATGCGTATCCCCAGATTTATGAATAGGTATTATAGTGGAGATTTTAAATTGTTCTGGAAAATGACCATCTTTGAGGCATATATTAAAAATATGTTGTAATGGCGTTAATACATGTTGTTTTATTTTTTTTAATGTATCACATGATAGTCCATCATTTCCCTTAGAGTTGGATGGTTTTAGGTTATCAATATATTTTTCAATTTCTTTAAATGTAATAGGAGAAAAATATTCTATAGAGTTAATTGAATCGTTATTAGAATCTAATTGAGGAGATGTCTCCATATAATCATGATTAACATTAATGCCGGAGGATTCAAGTACCTCGTCTACTATATTTGTAAAAAAGTTATTAAAACGTTCTGCAATGGTCGATTTGTTAGTTATTATTTCATTATTTATTTTAACCTCATTTACAATATTTGAAGAAATAATTTTTTTGTTGGCAATTTCATTTATAATATTCCACGTTTTTTTAGTATTATTTTTAGCATTTTCAATTTGTTCACAATAGTATTTCTTTTTGCAGTTTCGTATCAGTCTATTTAGTAAGTTTCGGTACATTAGATATTTTGTTTTCAGATAAGGCATTGTTCTGAGATTATTATTTTGGCAATTCATTTGATATTTTATCATTTCTCTATATAATTTATCCCTTTGTTTAATTGATATAATTAATCCAACTGTAATCCAAGGTTTAATTTTTTTATATTTTCTGTTAGTGACAACTATTTTACTTTCACTTTTTAGAATATAATCTCTAAGAGTATTATAGAAATTCTCTAATGCTAAATGTGGATTTTCTATTGATATTACATTTTCCCAGTTTTCTGACTGAAGTAAAGAGTTTAAAGTTTTATAATCAATGTCTACTTTTTCTAGAGTTACAGAATTTTGGTTTAAAGGTGTATTTTTGAAATGGTGTCCATAAAAGGTCGGGTAATGATCTGTGATATTAGTTTCAAGAATTGAAGAGATAATATTGGTCGCCTTGTGCGACTTGACAAATATATGGTCTAAACATGCAGAGTTATTTAAGGTTACTCTAGTTGGTGAGCTAATATATGACATATATCCAGAGCTTGATAAACAATCTAGATACTCATTTTGACAATTTACATTTATATTGTTATCATTAATATTTATATTAATGTCACCTGTCAAAATGGAAAAAGTAAAATTGTTTCTGTCAAGATTTCTAACAAAAGATTTTAGTTCTTTTACAAATAAAAAATCATTTAATGATGGGGATCTGTATATGGCTAGTACGTGATATTTATAGTTGTTTTGAAAAAAGGTTAATTTTATTGCATTGGCTGACTTAAATTCAATAAATTCAGTGGCAACATTTTTCAGAGTATTATGATAGAAGACAGTGACTCCATCATGACCAGTATGTTTACAGGCAGAGGAAATTGTGGTATAATCTGATAAGTTATATGGAATAACATTTTTCATTTGAGTTTCAGTCAAAACAATTATGCTTGGAGAAAAATCTAGGTTATTAATAAGGATACAGAGCTCATCGAAGTGTTTCCGTAAACTTCTAATATTCATGTTTAAGATAGAGAAATTAACATTTTTAAAAAGTAGATTTAGTTCATATGGGTTGGTACATTTATAATTTTCATGTATGTGGTTTTCTTCAGCCATGTTAAATGTTGATTGGTGTTTGCTATGTGGTGTTATTATTATTTATTCGGAGGGGATGTCTTCTGAGCTTCTTATTTGTATGATTGGAGATTTTTCATTTTTTCTCATCCAAATTTTTCCGTTCTTTGCCCAAATAAATTTATACCCAAGCCTTGACGATTTAGCTAGGTAAAGTAGGTGTTTATTGTGTTGGGTCAGTTGTTCGTTAATATATATTGTGCTGTTTTCTTCAAAATTTATGTTTTTTGCATATAAAATACCATATATTTTTTTATGTGTTATGATTACGTCTTTACCATCTTTGTTTTGTAGAGAAACTACTATGGGAGGATTTTTGTTCGGGTTTTTATTTTTGATTCTGTAAATATTTGCCACTTTAATAGTTTCTATATCGCATTTGAGTGTTTCTAGTATCTTATTAAACACTTTTTTAATATTTTCATTTTCCTTAAAAGGAACACCCTGTATTTCGACGTTGTTTTTTATTTCATTTTGCTCCATTTTATTAATTTGTAGTTTAATTTCTTTATTTTCTACTTGGAGTTGTTTAATCAATATTTCTTTATTTTTGTTTTTTTCTTCATATTCGTCTAGTTTCTCGCAACAAAATTCAACGGACTTCTTAAGTTCTTTTATTTGTTCATTAAAAGATTTCATAAGTTGAGTGGTTAATTCATTAAATTTTTTTTCAATGCATTTGATCATTTTATTAGTCATTGTGTCTTCTTCTTCTGAGTCGCTAGATGGCGCCTTTTTTTGAGGTTTCTTTTGCTTATTCATTTTGAAGAAAGGTTCGATGATCGGATATTATTAGTTTAAAAATAAAGATGTATGAATTTAAATAAAATATTTTTTTTCTTTGGGCTTCAGTAGGATTCGATCTGATTTCACCAGAATGTCTGCATAAACTCGTCCGGCCGTTTATACCACTGACCCACGAACGCCGCAAGGTGATCCGTGGATTTATCAGATTATAATAGGAACCGAGCAGCAAAGACAATAAAAATAGTTGTTTATTATTTCGGCAATAATGATACTTCACAGTTGAATTAAACACTTGTAAACCTGGTTAATTAAAGCGTTAAGATTTCACAAACTTTGATGATTCGTATTAATTGTTTTTATTTTCGCACAGGTATGTTTACAGTGATTAGAATGACAGGTTATTATTTCGGCAACAACACTCTGACACTTCACAGTTTGAATTAAACACTTGTAAATTCTGTAAAATTAGAGCGTTAAGATTTCACAAACTTCGATTATTCTCTACACTGATCTTCGGGGACATGTTTATAGATAAATTTTATGGATATTAGGTTTTGTAGGCTTTAGATTTTGTATTATTAAGTGGAGCGAATTTTTGACATGCACTCTGATTGAAATGTAATATAATTTTTAGGATTGAAACGTTGGCTTTGGTAGTGTTTGGTTTCCCCACTTTACTCTTCCTCTTCCTTCCACACTACCTTCAGCCAGCGGCGTAGCTACCTAGGGGCTACGCGGGGCAGTGCCCCGGGGCCCTCAAGCTCAGGGGGCCCTTGAATCTTTACCAGAAATCTCGATCGAACTGAACTTTTGGAAATTTCTCCCATTTTCAAAATAAATATGACAGGTTGCAACTTGCAACCCCACTTTAATCATGACAACTCAGTTGAGAGAAATTCAAAAGTTATGCATAGGGAATTCCCCTAAATTCTTTCTGTAGGTTGGCAGTGATAGTGATATGTGCGTCATTCCCCAACGACACTGGTAGCGTATTAAAATATGGATAAAAAAAAGAAACCCAGTGGTGCATTTAAACGCAAACAACGCCAAAAAAGAGAATATAGTAAACAAAAATTGACAAGTTATTTAGTCAGCCTTCTGCAAGTACATCTGGCCAAAATATTTGTATTGATAGTGACTCAAATAATGTGGTAACTGCAGTGTTGGTTGAGAAGACTACTGAAGAAGATTCGACAATTATTGCAGTTGGAGATACCTCCGCCGCCGATCATGTGAACGTGGATGATGTTTGCATGACACACATAAGAGCGGAGGGTTTGGAGGAACCACAGACCTCAAATCTTCTTATGACTTGGGAAACTTCACGAACAAAATATTAAGTGATAACGAAAAACGTCAAATTCTTGATATGGGGCCTTTACAGCCTTCAGGACCTTTTCCAACAGACATCAACCAGAACAATAGGTGTTTTTCAAAATCGTACTACTTTTCGTGTTCTAAATATGGGCCAGTTAATCGTTTTTGGTTGTGTTATTCCAAAATACTAGACGCTGCCTATTGTCAACCCTGCTGGTTATTTGCTTCACAAAGGAATAATGTTTGGAATTCGAGATTGGAAGCATTTATCAGAAAGAATCAAACAACACAGTTGTTCCAGTAGCCATTCGGAAGCATGTGCTGTGTATGAATTTTGGATAAAAACGATACTAATACTATCGACAAGGAACTTGAAAATGAAATCCGCAAAGAATCATCATTTGTTCTTCAAAGGTTATGCGATATCATACTTACCCTAGCAAAGAGTTCTTTGGCTTTGAGAGGACATCAAGAAGACTTAAGTCAGAAAGGATACCACGGAAATTTTCTGTCCTTTGTAGAGCTTGTCGCCCGATATGATCACATTTTGCGGCAAGTTTTGGATATGCCCAAAGATAGTAATAATTATTTCTAAGTTTTTTATCGTTTTATTTTGTTTATTAACTGTTTAACTTGACTTAACTTTTTTGAAATTGTGTTTTTTTATGTTATGTGCAACAATTCAAAATGAAATGATTGAGAACTTGGGGACCAAACTCGAACCCCATCTACTAGAACAAAATAGAGCGTTACCGTTTTGCCATCATAGTGGATACGACACAGGACATATCGAGGGTAGATCAGCTAAGCATTGTTGTGAGGTATGCAGTAATAACCAGATCGGAAAATGGACAGCCAATTGATATAGAAGTAAAAGAAGTGTTTCTAGGCTATGATGGAGCCAGTTTGATGAGTGGTGTGTATAATTGTGTACAAAAACATATTAAGGATATCCAGCCTAACGCAGAGTACGTGCCACTCATTATTTAAATTTGGTGATAAATTATGCCGTTAGCAGTTGTGTGGAAATACAGATTTTTTTCGCAACGTTGCAAGATTTGTATAACTTTTTCGGAAACAGCATCAAACGTTGGGATCTACTGTCAAAATTCACTGGCGAATCGGACACCACTCTAAAAAAAACTAAATCCGACTAGATGGTCCAGTAGGGTCAATACGATATCTGCTATAAAACTTCGTTATTTTGATATTATCAAAGCATTATCAGAAATAGTTATAAAGAGTCCTAATAAAGATGAGCGTAGTGAAGCAGAGAGTATTAAAACAAAAATGCAAAATATCGAGTTCGTGTTGCTTTGCGAATTCATGCACAGTGTATTGAACGACATCAATTATGCATCCAAAACTTAACAAAAATGCGACATCAATTTGGGCGAGGCGAGTAAAGTTTTAGCAGAGACCAAAGCAAAGTTGCAAATTTATAGAAATGATTTCGAATTATTCAAATGCAAAGCCAGTGAAACTGCAAGAAAATATGGTATTGATACCCATTTTCAAGAAAAAAGGCAAAGAAAAGTTAAAAAACATTTTGATGAATTAGCTGCTGATCACCGATTTCTAAACCGAGAAAAAATATTTAAAATTGAGATTTTCAATAATGTACTAGACACAGTAATATCTCAATTAGATACACGTTTTATTGGTATGAGTGCAGTCTGTCATATATTCGATTTTCTAACACCAACATTTTTATTACATGTTGATGAAGCAACTTTATTACAAAAGTGTGACGAATTCATATTCAGATATAATAGGCCCTAGTTTTTCACTTTAATTTATTAATATTTACCATCTAGTTTTACCTCAACTAACTCAAGCATGGACTGTTCACCAATTATGTTATGAAATAATGAGCAAATATGGAGTGCTAGAATGCGACCTAACGGAAGTATTTACAGCAATGTTATTATTCTTTACAATTCCTGTCACTTCTGCAGAAGCTAAAAGGTCATTTAGCAAATTAAAAATATAATTATAATAATATAATAAAACATGGGCCAAACACATGTATCGCTAATAGCAATTGAAAACAAAACCGCATCAAGCCTGCATTTAAACGAAGTCATTGATACTTTTGCGAAAACTAAAGCTAGGAAAACATTGTAAATATAATAGTTATTTAGTCAGTTGGTAAGCCAGACCTTTATATAATAAACCCTTGAATCTTCTCTATTTCGTTTTATTAGCCAAACCTACACTAAGTATTAATTGTAATTTATGTTGTTACTGTTTAATATTTTTATTACCTGCCCTGCAGTCTGCAGTGCACAAAAAAGAGCTTAAGTAGCTTAGCATTTTAAAAGTGTTATTTGATAAAACTTAATCAGTTTACATAGCAGTGGGGCCCCATTTTTTTAATTTGCCCCAGGGCCCTTGATTACCTAGCTACGCTACTGCCTTCAGCCTCCCAATTGTGGTTGCTATAGTCTCACTGGCTCCAGATGGTTGAGAGCAGTTGACAGTTGGAGGTTTTGTTGGGCACATTCAACAGATGTCATAAAACGTTGCTGCCCACAGTTGAAGAGCCGTTGAGAAGGTCCGGACCTGCGCACTAGGCATGTCAGAGCCAGGGACGTGAAAATACAACATCCCTCTCCCATATAATCCTCTTTATAATGTTCTACTGGCCTACTCTCATAATTATATACTGTTTTATTATTCTAGTTGGGTCTTGTGAATATTCCTGACAAACTAAATATTACTTTTTTTTGTAAAAAAAATTGTTTTAAATGTTTGTGGCTTTCGCCTTTCAGGGGTGTTCTATGCCATCATTTAAAATTATGGAGAGAGGGAAGGTGAATTTAATTTTGTTTAAATGAGTAAATTTCAAAATTATATGGAAGATTCGAATTCAGACTTGCAAGAGATGAATAAGTCTTGATAGAAGAGAGGATATTTGTTTAGACAGGGACAATTAAAAATTATGTGATCTAAAGTTTCAACTTCTACACCACAGCATTGACGGCCCCCGTGGTCGAGGGGTAAGGCTCTCGACTAGCAAGCTGTAGGTGGTGGGTTCAAATCCTGTCGTGCGCAAGTTAATTTTATTTAATTAATTTGTGTTATTTAAAAATTAAAATAATATATAGTTTATTTGCGGCACATTCCAGGGTGGAACGTAACAGTAACAGGGTGGAAGATACTGTCAATATCACCCTGGTGTAAGACCATCATTCAGAATTGAACCATTGCTCAAAATGGATTTTTTTTAAATTTCAACAGTAAAGTACTATTAATTTTTTTTTTAGATATAAACTAAATTTTTATACGAGTTGAATATTGAAACGGTATTTCAAAACTTTAGTATCTTATTTGTATAAATATTTGTTGAATTATGTGACAATATAAACAATAACTAACTCGGTAGGTTCATGACAAGGTAAAGTCCTCGACTACGAATTCGGAAGTCGGGGAAGTGCGCAAAATATCTAATGAAAATTTGTTATTTCAGAATTTTAAAAAATCGGTCGCTGTGAGTTTTTTATGATAATTTTTAGGTTTTTTATGTGATGTAGATTCACCAGTTTCCCGATTGCACTACGTGTTTCTCGACACCGTGTATAAATTATGTTATTTGACATAAAATCATTTATAGTACCGTTCAGTGGTAGATACTCTCAGTACCGCATTTGTTAAAGACCACCATTCAGAATCAAAACGTTGCTTGAAATGGTTTTAGCTCTGTTTGGTGACCAGATCTGAAACTTTACCACTTCCCAAACTTTCTTCATCTCCTTCCCTTCACCATACCCTTCAGCCTCACAATATACCCCATTTTGAGAAGTCCGTAGTCCGTCATTGGCTTCATCCTTTTGGGAGCAGTTTGGACTCTTGTGCGGCAATTCACATAAAAAAATATATGTATGCATATTATGACCTTTGGACTCCTAGGCTCAAATAGACAAATAGACTCAGATCGAAAAATATACTTAGATAGACAAATATACTCAGATAGACACAGATAGACAAATAGACTCAGATAGACAAATAGACTTACATAGACAAATATACTCGGATAGACAAATAGACACAGATATACAAATAGACTCATATAGACAAATAGACTTACATAGACAAATATACTCGGATAGACAAATAGACACAGATATACAAATAAAGTCAGATAGACAAAAAAACCTCAGATAGACAAATAGACTTACATAGACAAATATACTCTGATAGACAAATATACTCAGATAGACACAGATATGCAAATAGAATCAGATAGAAAAATAAACTTACATGGACAAATATACTCGGATAGACAAATAGAGGATCAGATAGACAAATAGACTTACATAGACAAATATACTCGAATAGACAAATAGACACAGATATACAAATAGACTCAGATAGACAAATAGACTTACATAGACAAATATACTCTGATAGACAAATATACTCAGATAGACACATATATACAAATAGACTTAGATATACAAATAGACTTACATAGACAAATATACTCGGATAGACAAATAGACACAGATATTCAAATAGACTCAGATCTATCAACATTATAAGATAGAAGAGATATATCCCACAAAAAAAATTTATTAAAAATTATCCACAATGCTGTTGACAGCGACTAACTTCTGGAAAAATGTCCTTTCCACTGTCCAGTTGGAAACACACGGTCAAATAAACAATTCCACATCCCACACTCAAAACTAACTACACACAACATTCATTTTTCAGAAGGACATGCACTAAATACAATAATATTTTCTCCATTTGTCCTTAGTTTAGTTAACTTAATGAATATTGGAGGAAATGTTAATTACGTACAATGATTTTATGTTCAAATACAAATCAAATTGTTAATTACGTACCCTCTCCCTCTGCTGTGTTTAAGATATATCAGTTATTTTCATTAAGGCGATGCACTACGTACTAATGCAAAATCATATGTTTTTGGTTTGAAAATTTGGTGACCTAGAAATGTTTCAGATGCTTTAATTGAATACTGCGAGTAGAATACAACTTGGCCTTTGAAATTGTTGAGTATTTTTTAGATAAGTCTTTTTATAAGCCCAGAAAAAAATAATGTATAAGGCCTATAAAAACTGCTTTAAAGTTCAAAATCTCCTACTTACGAACTCATTTTCAGTTATGATTTTATTGTATAATGTGGCAAATTAAGTTATTTATAAAATGATATGAAAAAAATAAATATTTACGACTGAACATTCACAAAATAAAATAAAAGGCACTTTTTGGCCAAGTTTTTTTCTTGCGTAAATCAAAACTGCCTGATGGTGTTAAGCGGGAATTTAAACCTTATCGGCATTTACGTAAGGGCTGTTATTGATGGCGGCTCGATTTAAAATATTACACGACGAAGTGCATCGCATTGAAGTATTTTTATGTTTTTCTGTTTATTTATGTTATTTTATGTATGTTACAGGAATTTTATGTAGAAAATTTATTGGTTTATGCAACATGTAAAATTTAATTATTTACATAAAATTGAAAAGCTTTATATTTCCCCAATACACTAAAAATAAAAATAGACTCAGATAGACTAATAGACTCAGATAGGCGAATAGACTAAGATAGACAAATAAACTCAGATAGACAAATCGACTCCACATAGACAAATAAAATTGACTGTCTATTCAATGTTTTTATTTACATTAACCTACCTCAAGCAGGCCCCGAAGAAATGAATTTCCCTCTGAGTTAATGTCATTTTTGGCGAAGCTGTATGGAGGGTCTTTTTGTGGAAAGGAAGAAGTCAACCTGCACGGAGAAAAATGGCTGATTTATTTAAATTCTGTTAAAAACGTGATTGCAATCCATTTCGTGATAAAACATGAATCCGGTGTTCTTTTTCTGATAAGTATAATGACGAAATGCGACAATATTTGTATGTTTATGAACATATGCTCATAACGCAAGAAAATCTGTCAATCCCTACAGTCCCATTTTAACATAAATACGAATAATTTTACCTGATTTTGAATAAATTAGTAATACTTCATTTCAGTAAGTTTTCTCCGTGTGGTTCTTGAAGAAACCCATGTCGTAGAAGGGAGGAAACAAAGAGGCTGACAAATCGTCCCAAAGCCGAGGTTTTGAACCACGAATCGTAGAAACGACCCGTTCTCATGTGACAAGTATCAACTGCGTAAAAATTTTGGGCACGCGTTTGGCATTTTTTTTAACTGTGCACCGGTGCCGAAGAAGTCAATGAAATTCTTTCACATCTTGAAGCATCTTCCATTGAAATACCGGCAGAACAAGAATTTGATCAACGAAAGTTTGAATAACATTAAAATCCCAAAAGTGAACTCCAATCACATTCAAAACACCTGCCTCTATCTAGGAATTACTTATTTGAACAACCTTCCTTTAAATATAAAACACCTACCTTTATCAATGAATTACTTATTTTAACAACCTTCATTTAAATATAAAAAACCTACCTCTATCTAGGTATTACTTATTGTAACAACCTTCATTTAAATATAAAATACCTACCTCTATCTAGGAATTACTTATTTGAACAACCTTCATTTAAATATAAAATACCTACCTCTATCTAGGAATTACTTATTTGAACAACCTTCATTTAAATATAAAATACCTACCTCTATCTAGGAATTACTTATTTGAACAACCTTCATTTAAATATAAAATACCTACCTCTATCTATGAATTACTTATTTGAACAACCTTCATTTAAATATAAAATACCTACCTCTATCTATGAAATACTTATTTGAACAACCTTCATTTAAATATAAAATACCTACCTCTATCTATGAAATACTTATTTATTTATTTATTTTTTATTATTACACGCCCTAATGGGCTTTTACACACTACAAAGTTTAATAGTAGAGTATCACAGTTATTATAGATTCTACAAAATTAAAACAATAAAGGAAACATAATACAACGAAAAAAGAAAAAAAATATTAAATGTTACAACAAAAGCATATAATAAAATAAGATACATTAGTAAAAATGATAAGAAGTCTGACATAAATAGATATTCAAAATAAAAATAAAAATATATATATTGCGGAAATTATAGATTTCTATTTGTATTTGAACAACCTTCATTTAAATATAAAATACCTACCTCTATCTATGAATTACTTATTTGAACAACCTTCATTTAAATATAAAATACCTACCTCTATCTATGAATTACTTATTTGAACAACCTTCATTTAAATATAAAATACCTACCTCTATCTATGAATTACTTATTTGAACAACCTTCATTTAAATATAAATTACCTACCTCTATCTAGGGATTACTTATTTTACCAACCTTCCTTCAAATATAATAATAATAATATCTTTATTTAGGAAAGTTTACACATTACAACTATACATACATATTGTGGTGTACATTGATTTGTAACTTTTATATTTAAGGTTATAAAATTAACAAAAATGAAGAACTATTAATACAAACATAATATTTTGAAGGTCAATAGAAAATAAAAGTACAGTTGTGGTTTCTCAAATACCGCCTCACTAGGCTAGCCTGTGTTGAGGCAGAATTTTTCGTGTTAGTTCCTAATACCATTGAACATACCTATACTTGTATTAAGAAGTATTCGCTCAATAATGTGGTGGTAATGTGGTGGTAATGTGGTGAATCACATTGTTTTATGCTGTCTGGAAGAATGTTGTAGAGTCTTGTCGCAAAGTATTTAAAGTTTCGTTGACCAAACGTAGTATGTGTTATCGGAATTTGTAGTAAGTTTTTGTTGTTGCTTCGAGTACATCGTGTATTTGAACTTTTTACGTAGTAATTATGTATATTTGAGTATAGATGAGTTAGGATAGTTTTTTCATATAGCTGCCAAACATCAAACACATTCATAATATTAAAAATTAGATTCGAGTCTGTAATTATAGGTAGCCTTAGAATTATTTTTAAAATTGTTTTCTGAGCCTTTATGATTGGTTCTAGTGCAGATGAAGTGCCGCCTTCCCATGCTATGATACCATACTCAATAATAGATTGGCAGACTGCAAAATAAATCATTTTCAGGTGTTGAAAGCCGAGAAAGTTTCGTATGATTCTAAAAAAGTGCATGGTTTTTCTTATTTTGTTTGCAATTATTTGGGTATGAAGGTTCCATTTGAGATATGGATCAATGGTGAGGCCGAGGTACTTCATCTGAGTAGAGCGCTCAAAGTAGGGGCACTGACAACATTCATCGGAATTCAAACACGAGTGTATTCTGATGGAGGCATCATCAGGAGGTTGACCAGTAATATTAATACTAGGTGTGACATATTTAGTTTTCTCTGTGTTCAGTGTGAGCGTGTTTATATCCAACCATTTTTTTACCATGCTTATGTCCGTTTCAGCTTTTTTGTAGACAGCTAGCCAAGTGTCAGCTTCAAACAGTAAGACGGTGTCATCGGCAAAACTAACGATTTTCCCCTGAATATTAATGTTGCATAAGTCGTTAATATACAACAGGAACAAAGACGGACCTAATATACTACCTTGTGGTATACCGTAGTTAGTTGAACAAGTGTTGCTAAGTATGTTATTTATTTTAACTTTTTGCTTGCGCTCATTAAGGTAACTTTTAAAAAAGTTAAGTTCGTTTCCCGTAATACCGATTTGTTCAAGTTTTTTTATTAATTTATTGTGTGATATTGTATCAAAGGCTTTGGAAAGATCTGAGAAGATTGAAATACATTTTTTCCTTTTATCAAGGCGTTTTACAATGAAATCTGTGACAGCGGCAATAGCGTCCGAGGTGCTCTTGTTTTCTTGAAACCCGTGTTGATTTTCTGAGATTTTTTTATTTATTTTTATTTAGTAGCTATATTATACATTTTTATAAGAATATATATATAAAAAATAGATGTTGATTATATTCATAGTCCTCCTCACTAGGAGATCCTGTGCTGAGGTCAGTTTATGGCTCACGAGGAATCTTACCAGCTGTGAGTTGATGACTTTTTCTAACACTTTTGATAGGCTTTTTAGTAGGGTTATTGGACGGCAATTATTTTTATCAGTCTTGTTTCCTGTTTTATGTATAGGAATAACGATACCTTGTTTAAGATTTGAGGGGAAGTGGCCCTAAGTGATACTAAGGTTTATTAAGTGTTCTAGGGGCAATGCAATTTCCGTAGACAGCGTTTTCAAGATCTTGGTTGTTATGCCATCAACCCCGGCTGAAGAAGTGATTTTTAGGGAATCGATATTTTTTTAAATTTAGAATCTCTTCTTCTGACACCGTTTGGAAATTGAGTCTTCTGTTGGAGTATTGAAGTCCTGCTTCAGTAGGTTGAACATTCCCATAATTTGGTAGACGAGATGCAAGATTTGAACCAATATTAATAATGAAATTATTGATGTAACCGAACGAGCTTAGGATTTTTTGATGTGTCAATAATTTTTCCATCAATGCAGAGTTTTTGTATGTCCTGTTTGTCTTTGGCATTTTGAGTATTTGGGGCTTCTCTTAGAATTTGCCATATTTTTTTGGGATCGTTATTGTTTCCTTTGATTTTGTCTCCATAGTAGATTTATTTTGTCTTTCTAATGACTTCCCCGCACGTATTTCTGTATCTTTATAGATGTTTAATGAGATTATGTCGTAAGGATTGTCTTTCACTTTTTTGTGTAGTGCATTTCTTTTGTGAATGCAGTTGATGATTGAATGACTTATCCATGATTTCAAGGGTTTAATTTTGTTTGGAATTTTTTTTGACAAAATTGTGGTATTATTACTTAATTCATTTTTCAAAAAGTCAACAAAATATCTCCATGCATCATCTGAGTTTTTTATTTGGAAAAGCTCTTGCCAAGATTTATTTTTAATTGAGGTTTTTAAATTTTCAAAGTTAAGATTATTGTAAATAAGAGACTGATCTCGTCTATTTTTTGTGGTGTCGGATTGCAAAGTGAAGATTGTTGTGCAATGATCTGTAATTGTTGATTTGTAAACGATACTTTTGTTTTGTTTATTAGTTTTGACCATTATGTGATCAATACATGAAGTTTCTTCATTGACTATTCTTGTTGGTGTATTGATGGTACTCATTAATCCATGGAATTCTAACATGTTCAGGTAGTCGTGACATTGGTGATGTGGATTGTTTGGGAGTATGTTGATATTTAAATCTCTCATAATTATCAAATTTTTAGTATGGGAAAGATTGGATAATATGCTATTAAGACTGTTTAGAAATGGTGTAATATTACGATTCGAATGAGAGCGGTATATTGCTAGAATGCAAGTGTCATTATTGTATGTTATTTGCAAACAGTTCGCGCCAATAATGTCTATTTCCGTTACAATAGGGTTAAGATCATTTTTTGTGTATACCACGACTCCATCGTTCTGGCTATCATGTTTTGTCGAATTGAAGGAAGAGTAGTGATTTATTAATTTTGGAGTATAAATGTTTGACAACCAACATTCCGTGAGAATAATTATATCAAAGTCTATATTAAGGTGGTTAAGCTGTATCTGGAGTTCATTAAAGTTTTTATTAATTGACCTAATATTTTGGTGCATAATTGTAGTGTTTTTTACCTCTGCTATAAGGTATTTGCAAATTTTGGTATGTGAAGTAGTAAAAGGGTTGATTTGATCACCATGTTCTGCATATACGCGATTAAAGTTAATAGCCATTATAAAATTTATACTCAACAAAAAAAAAGAATTGTTTAATTCCCTTGAATGAGAGCTCCACTAATCCGTGGCCATCACTGGGGGTTTCAACCTTTTATTGCTAGTGCAGGAGTTCATTATTGTTACAGTGCGAAAATAAGCATAAAAGATATGACTCACCAATATTGGGGGAATCGACCCAGTGAATGACCGGTAAAAGTGGGACTCTCAATCAAAGAAACTAATCATTTTTTTTAAGATCATCCGAATGTTTGATGTAGTGTATTTGCCTGTCGCCGTCATTTTTCCTAATCATTATTTTACAGTCTTTGTACCAGACATATTTGAAGCCCATTTTTTTTGCCTTTGTTTTAGACCTCCACAAAAGATCTTTGAAATAGGGACCAAAGATTTCACTAGCAAAAATCTTCTGGAATCCGTTTCCTTGTGCTGTAATTGTATTAAGTTGCCTTTTGTTCAGTAGAATTTGTCGTCTTTTTTGGGGGTTAGTAAATCTGACATGGAGTTTTGGGGGGACTCCAGGTCGTCGGTCCAGAATTTTCTTGATATCGTGAATGTCATCGCTTTTTAATTCGATTCCTGAGACTGCGGCGACCCGTTTAATCATTTCTGCAGGCTGCTCACCCTCTTTTACTGCGATCCCTGCAAAATTCAAGGGTGTCTTCATGAGTTTCTTGCTCCACTTCTGCCAGTCTTACTTCCAGACTCTTTATTATTCTGTCTTTTTCCGTTAGCTCCTTTCTCATTAATTCAACTTCCGAAACCAGTTTGATAATGGTCTCCATCTTAAGATGAATGTCATCGTACTGACGGCTGATGAAGTCCCTTGTGTTTCTGTTCTGGTAACCACAAGTTTCAATTTCATTTGATACATTTTTCACATAATTGATTATATTTATTTATTTCACATATACGGCACAACATGTGCCATTCACATACTAATTTACAGAGAATAATACAGCAACATAAGGAATGCAACAATATAAATGTAAGTATAATGGTATAATCGTAAATAGTAAGCAAGGTTAAAAGTATGAAAAAAAGAGATAAAAATATAATATAAATAGCAATCTGTAGTATAGTAATAAGTCACAGTAAGAAATTATATGTAATAATATACAATAAAGTAGTATAAGGAAGAATGAAGTGCTTATAAAATGTCTAAAAGGCATTAAGAGTTTGTAAAAAATAAAATAAAAGATATAAGAAAGGTATATTATTATACTATTAGAAAATGAAAGGAATAAAATATATACTATTATAATATGAAAAGGAAACAAAAGTAATAAATTACGTAAATCTACCGGGAGAATCGCGTGTATAATAATAATGTGCGACACTGCTTGACAGTCCGATAAAGTTTTACATAGTACCTATGATGACTATGATATATAATAATATAATGCACTGATATCAGCTTCTTTCTACCTATCGAGTACTTGTTTTTAATCTGAGTACATAATCATTATGATGGTATGGTATTACTCGACAATTTTTGTTTTATGCATCTTTTATATGATAATAGACAATCAGCGTGATCGATGTTGGAATATTCATTGCCTAATCTGTGCAAGCTATGGATTATTGAATTTTGTTCTGCGTTAGTTCCAGTATTGTTGCAATAATAAGGTGACTTGAGTCTAGTTGGTCTACAGGGAACATGGTAGTTTATCAACGAAGTTAATTCAGGAGAGTCAAACCGGTGATTGATTATTTTAAATAAAAAAAATTAGATCATTAAGTATTCTTCTATGTTTTAACGATAAGAGATGCATTAATTGTAATATAAACCCATTTGTAATTTTTATTGATTGAATCGTGTTATGAATTTAAGGATAATTGATTAATAATTAATTATAAAAATATTAATTTAATATTTAAAAAAAAAAAATACGCTTTATATATTTTTTTACATATCCTCTAAAGTTATTTTATGAACTTCCAAACATACGTTTATTGTAGTTGCATTTTATTAAGTACCCATTTCATACAATATTGCCATCTCGGTCTTTGAACAATTTACAACCAGTTCTGTACCTACCTTCTACTATTTCTTACTTAATAAGTACATTTTTATATCTCATGTTTTCTATGTTTTACAACTATTATATTATTTAAGTTTGTAATTCAATTTCTTAATTATATTGTGTTATCAAATTTATCATAAAGTTTTTTAAACTATTTGTTAATGTTTAACTTATATAGCATAGTGACGCCACTCCCCAACTCAAACACGAGAAATAATTTCTCAATTGAGTTGGGCAGTCTCGTTAAAAAAATATAAATTATTTCGCAATCAGCCTCAAAATATCAACATTTTTAAAATATTGTAACGTATTTGTATATTTAATAAATAAATTCTAGATAACAACAATTTTATAGAAAAATCATTGCAGATTTAAAAAACACTGTTGTTGAAGTTATAAGAAATGAATACAAAGAGGAAAATGATGAGCCTAAAAATAAAGTAATAAGAAAATGATGATCAATATAATCTCTAATAATAGATGAGTACCTAAAATTGAATATGAGTCGCAATCAACATTTAATATCTCAATCTTGGTACTACTTCTTACCGTTCATATCCGTTCATACAATTTCTTTAATTCTTATTCATTTCATTTAAATCTTCTAATTAAATTACCTTTTTGTCTTATAAACATTAGTTTATCATTAAACCATATTATCATTGTATAAACATTAGTTTATTATTTTATAAACATTAGTTTATCGTTAAACCATATTACCATTGTATAAACATTAGTTTATCATTAAACCATATTATCATTGTATAAACCTTAGTTTATCATGAAACCATATTATCATTGTATAAACATTAGTTTATCATTTTATAAACATTAGTTTATCGTTAAACCATATTACCATTGTATAAACATTAGTTTATCATTTTATAAACATTAGTTTATCGTTAAACCATATTACCATTGTATAAACATTAGTTTATCATTTTATAAACATTAGTTTATCGTTAAACCATATTACCATTGTATAAACATTAGTTTATCATTAAACCATATTATCATTGTATTCTTTAACAAATTAATGTAAATATTATTAAAAAAACACAATAGTTTTAGAAATAACATTTTGTATTTTTATTAGTACGAAGATATATGCTAAATATCAAAATGGGAGGAATCACGAAAATAAAGATAAAGCTATTTTTTTTAAATTACGCTGTAAAATTAATTGTTTGAAATATTCATACAAAATGAATTATTTACTTTGTCATATTTTAAATAAACACAAATAATAAAGATATGATTGCTTATTTTATAAGCAATAATTATTAGCCTGAAACACTCATCCACATTGAAAAATCTCCTGATAAAAGATACATGACGCCAACGGGACTTGAACCCGTATCCTTTCGATTTCCGGTCGACAGCTCTGACCACTGAGCTATGGCGGCTTATCTCTTATCCGCGAAATAATTCAATATATACTAGTGTTTCGTTCAACAATTACTGCTTGTTACATTTTTTCACCTGAAACAACCAACTTTATTTTATTTTTTATAAAATATAAATGTAATTATTAACATAAATGATTAATATTATTAAAAATATTATATAAATTTTATATAAATATAAATATATTATATAATTTATAAATATTAAGTATATTAAATATATATACATATATTAAATATATTATATAATAAATAACTCTTCTAATGGAGGAACTCTGCCAAATCAAGGTGGAACTCCAAGAGTTCAAGAGCATCCAAACAAAAGTGACAGTTTTATATGATGAATTCAAAGAATTCAAGAATTCAATGACCTTTTTCAACTCAAAAATGGAGGGATTTGAGGACGAATTGAAAAAAGTAATGCATAAAATGATTTTTTTTAAATAAATTTAAGATAAATCAAATTTAATAATGTTATAATAATTATAATAATAATTCAAGATAATAATAATAATTATAAAATGAAAATTTAAGATTCCGTCGAAAAGAAAAATATGGAACTCGAAGCAAAAGTAACAATGCTCGAGTTCAAACTCGACAATCAAAAACGCCAACAAAAAAATTTCGTTGCCGAAATAAGAGGAATATCGGGGGCTGAAGGAGAAAATTTACATAACATTGTTTTCACCATAAGTCAAGAAATACGCACAACCACCACTAAAAATGATATCGAGAGAACCTTTAGAGCTCCTGGTAGGCCAACCCCAACAAAAATCCGGCCTATAATTGTACGATTCAAAGACATTCACTTAAGAGATGAATTCTTAAGTTGTGTAAAAAGATACAATTTGAACGCCACAACAAAGGAAGACAAACTTAACACGAGCTCCATAGGCCTCTCCGGACCACGTACGCCAGTCTATATATATCAGAACACTTAACAACAACAAATAAACGCTTACTTTACCTGGCGAAGAAGACGGTTACGGAAAAAAAGCTAGCTTACGTATGGGTGAAAGCGGGACGGGTCTACGTACGCCAAACAACAGAATCACGAGCTATCCACATTACCTCGGAAAATATTCTTCTCACACTATGACTCACTAATACAAGCATACTCACATTATTTTACTCAAACACCACACACACATCTGTACGTTCCCAAATTTTATCATTGTGGGTATACTTAAATAACTTTAAAAATGAAAATATAAATGATTTAAGTATATTTTGATATCCCCGAAGAAACCATACTCACATGTAACAAAAATGTGTTTGATAATCCCGAAGACATGAATAAATATTGTTTTGAATCGCACGGTCTGAAAATTATTCACCAAAACATTAGAAGTATTACCAACATTGATGACTTTCTCGTATTTCTTGACCATCTTAATTTCACATTCGAATTGCTAGTTCTAACTGAGTGCTGGATTAATAAATACTTCACTGCCAAAAACATACAAAATTATACTGAGTACCACACAACCAGTATAATAAATAAAGCTAGTGGTATAGTAATCTATGTCAGGGACGGTATACAGACGCAAGTTGATGAACTCATTTTAACACAAGCTAATTGTCTAAAAATTGTGCTTAACAAAAACCTATGCATTTTTACAATCTATAGATCACCATCATTTCACAACATCGATTCATTTTTAAATTCACTCCACTCTATCATTAACAACACAGAAAACCCAGAACACCAAATAATCATTGGAGACTTGAATATTAATACTATTCTTGACAATCTTCGCCAATCCGATGATTATTTATGTTTTCTCACTGAAAACGCTTTTAATCCGATAATTGACACCCCCACTCGAGTACAAGGCGCAAGTAAATCATGGTTGGATCACATCAACGTTAAAAACATTGATTTCGCAGACTCATTTTTTATACACACAACAATTTCAGATCATTATACCACAGTGCTCGGCCTAAGAAATAAACCTTCCTCTCCTCCTAAAAACAAATATATTTCTAAAATAAATTATCACGCACTAATTGAGGAGCTGACAACAGAAAAGTGGCAAAACGTAATAAACCAGACTGACACTGAGCAAGCAATGCAGCAATTTATCACTAAATTACAATACTACATATCTTATCACACTACTAACAAAGTTATACCGAACAAACAATTTAAACTCATGCCATGGATCACCCCTGGCCTAGTCAAATCCATCCACAGATGTAATCAAATACATAAAAATGCTAAAAGACAACCAGATAATATTCTAGTTCAAGAACAATATAAGAAATATAGAAACATATGTAAATAACCAATATTATTGGTTATTATTAAATCTGGTGACCCAGAAGAAGTTAGCAATTACCGACCCATATCAGTAATCTCGAACATAGCGAAAATTTTTGAAAAGATAGTTAAAAAAAGGATAAACCAATTTGTAAAATGTAATAAATTAATTAATGAAAATCAGTTCGGTTTTATGGAAGGTAGAAGCACTCAGGATGCAATTGCAAAATTAACTAGTCTTGTTCATAATTCATTAGATAAATCATTAAAATGCATTGGAATTTTCATAGATCTTAAAAAAGCTTTTGATAGCATATCACACGACAAACTTATAAGTAAATTAAGAAACATTGGATTAAGTGGTACAGCTATAGAATGGATAAAAAGCTACCTTTTCAAACGCCCTCAAGTCGTAAAAATCAACGATGTACTTAGTCAACAAAAAACAAGTCACTTCGGCATACCTCAAGGTACAGTCCTGGGACCGTTACTGTTTATCATTTATGTAAATGACATATTCAATCAAAGATTAAATGGAAAAATAATATCTTATGCTGATGACACTGTCATAATAATTGAAGGTACTGATTGGAATAATGTTAATAACTTAGCAAATACTGATATTAATATACTGAAAAATTGGTTCGATAAAAACCTCCTCTCATTAAATACTGAAAAAACAAAATGTATCCCATTCTCTATCAACATAATATATTTAAATCAATACCAGAATTAAAAATTATAATACATCAACTTAAATGTAACAGAACTAATTGCAATCAAGAATGTTCTATACTTAGTCTAACTTCTGAAATTAAATATCTTGGTATATATATAGATCAACATTTTAAATGGAAAAAACAAATTTGTGAACTTGTCAAAAGAATTAGAAAATGTATTTATATATTTATAAGACTTAGAAATATTCTTAGAATAGAAAACCTAAAAAGAGTGTACTATGCAATTGTACAATCTATATTACAATATGGTATTATTGGCTGGGGAGGAACTTATAACAATATATTAAATCCACTTAAAATAGTTCAAAGATTGATAATTAAAGTAATATTGAAAAAACCATCCAAATTTTCTACTGAGATTTTCTTTTCAATATTCAATGTACCCACAATAGACAATATATATAAAAAATATTCAATTCTACAAATTTATAAAGAAATACAGTTAAACAACTTACAATTCAATTCATCAGCAAGATATCAAAAAACTATCAAAATCCCAAAACTTAATACAAAGCACACACAAAATACCTATCTCTATCTAGGTATAACATATTTTAACATCCTTCCATTATATCTAAAAAATATTGAAGATATTCAGGAATTTAAAATAAAATTAAAAAATTACCTAAAACTACTATAAAAGTCCATATCTTACTCTTATTATTATTTCCTTCAAATCTTGAAACTGTATTATTGATAAATCTTGCCTATTTCTTACTTATCCCTTTGGTTTTGCAAATATGTATATTATTTACTTACTTACATGATTCCATACAATTGAGCTAGGATTCACTCACCAAACACAAGAGCCTCGTCTCTTTATGGTGAGGAAAAGCTATTATTATTTACCTTTATAAAACTGTATAATATGTATAATTGTATATTTATTGTAAAAAACATACAAATATTAAATAAATAAAAAAATAAAAAATAAAAAAAATGTAAAAAACTAATTATTTCCACTAAAGAAAATTTCTACAAAAAACATATATACGAAAACACCATAACTCCAAAACGTTTCTGGGAAATAATTCGTCAAATTACCAAAACAAAAAAACAGCAAATCGTCTTTCATACAATCATTTGATATGAAAAACACAAGTACTACTAACCCCAAATTGATGGCTAATTTTGCTTATCAATATTTCACTTCAGTAGGAGCCTCTCTCGCAAATAAAATCCTTGAAAAATGTAAGAAAACTGAATCTGAACTAGCCAACATATCTTCAACTGATCTAAATCTTAAAACAGACGAGATTCAAACAACGATTAATGAAGTCATGAAAATGATAGATGAGCTGAAGTCATCGAATGCTTGTGGGCCAGACAAAATTTCCTCAAATCTGCTGAAATTATTGAAACCACTTATAGCGAGTCCCATTGCATACATTTGTATTCTTAGTTTCAAGACAGGCACATTCCCAAACCACTTAAAACAATCAGTTGTTATATTGATTCATAAAAATGGAAACAAATCGGATATACATAATTATCGGCCAATATCTCTACTCAACTCATTCTCAAAAATTATCGAGAAAATCGTAAAAAATCGTCTCACCCTCTATCTTGAAAGACATAAAATCTTATCTAATAACCAGTTCGGCCTTGACGGCCGGCATAGTCCAGTGGTAACGCATTGGACTGCCATTCCGAAGGTCGCGGGTTCGAACCCGGCGTGCGCAAATAAATTTTATTTGATTAATTTGTGTAATTTCACAATTAATTAATTAAAATAATATATAGTATATTTGCGGCACGTTCCAGAGTGGAAGATACTACCAGTATCGCCCTGGTGTAAGACCACCATTCAGAATTGAAACGTTGCTCCAAATGGCTTTAGCCGTGTTTAGTGACTAGATCTGAATAGCCAGGTACTTCCCCACCTTCCTCTTTCCCTCCCCCACTTACCTTCAGCCTCACAACATCCCCCAATTGGGGATGCCATAGTCTCACTGGCTCCAGACGGGAGCAGTTGGGACTCTTGTGAGGTATTCACTATAAAAAAGTTCGGCTTTCGACCAGGTCTAGGAACAGAAAATGCTATTGCTAAGCTGACGGATATTATTTCCAATAACATTGACAGGGGTAATAAATCCATCGCTCTCTTTTTAGAACTTGCCAAAGCTTTTGATACCATCTCGCATAAAATACTTCTAAAAAAACTAAGGGCTATAGGTATTCAGGGACTGCTTTACAAATGGATGGATAGTTACTTAACTAACAGATACCAAAAAGTAAAAATTAATGATACTGTTAGCGATCCAGCCCTTGTAGAATTTGGTGTACCCCAAGGGAGTACCTTAGGACCTATTTTGTTCGGTATTTATATCAATGATCTGTGTAACAGCAATTTTTCCAATCATATTATAACATTTGCAGATGATACTGTCCTAATATTTGAAGGAAAAACATGGAATGATGTACACTGCAAAGCAGAAAGTGGAATAAAACAGCTAAAACTTTGGTTAGATTATAATCTGCTGACACTCAATTCGGAAAAAACTAAATTTATACGATTTAGTGCGACAGAAGCGGGCCAACCCGAGGAAGCACATAATATTTTTATACATAAATGCATTGACTCCACTAACTGTAATTGCTATAAATTGGAATGCGTAGACAGTATAAAATACCTTGGTGTTATATTAGACAAATATCTTAGATGGGACGGACACATAGATCTAGTTGCCACAAAGGTTAGAAAGCTTACGTACATGTTTATGACAATCAGAAATATCTTACGTAAAAAAGAATTGAAACTCATCTATGATGCTATGTGTGGGTCACTTCTAGACTATGCATCCTTAGGTTGGGGTGGGTGTGCAAAAACTGTTTTGGACAAATTATCAAAAGCTCAAAAATCACTACTAAGGGTAATCCTCAAAAAACCATTTAGATATCATAGCGATGCACTATTTGAAGAATTCCGAGTTCTGGATGTTAGACAGTTGTCTAACCTTCTAACCACAGTTGTCTAACCAATGAAACCAAAGTGGTCAATTTATGAAGAATAGCTGTGTTTTCCTTTTTCCAAGCATCAGGCATGACATTGTATAGTTTTGGACCTAAGAATGAGAAGTGTCTTTGAGCGAGAGATGTTTTAGTTGTGAGTGGTTCAATTGGATTTCTCCGTGAGTGGCGGGTGTCGTGAGAGTGGTTAATAGATGGGTAGAGGTGGCGTTTTTGATGGGTGTTTAAAATTAATTTTCTCATGTATAGTTTATACCACTCTCACGACACCCGCCACTCACGGAGAAATCCAATTGTACCACTCACAACTAAAACATCTCTCGCTCAAAGACACTTCTCATTCTTAGGTCCAAAACTATACAATGTCATGCCTGATGCTTGGAAAAAGGAAAACACAGCTATTCTTCATAAATTGACCACTAATTGGTTTCATCAATTAGGTAGAAAGGAGAGTGAACTTTTACTACACAAAAAATGAAATCAAACACAAACCAAAAACAACAACAAAAACTCCAACAAAACCGTAAAAGATACCTTTATGTTATAATCTTTATCATTATATGTATATATGTACCTACCTAATACTTTTAAATTAGAATGCTACCCAAGCAGCAGTTAATTTTATGTTTAATGTAATATTTTATTTTATGGTATTTCTTCTCTTTGTTATTCATATTTATACAAATATGTTAGTAGCCTTAGGCACCAGTTAAAAGTACAAATACCTATTATTTCATTATTATTTTAATACTATACTTATCAAACAACTTATCAAAATGTTAATACTCATCCTAATTTGACTGTCCTAAAACGGGAATCCTCCTAGTTGGGCAGTCAAAACATTTCTTAAATAATGTATATAAATGTATAATCTTTTACTAGATAAAAGAAAAAAAATAAATATATATATATATAATAAATAATATATTATATAAATATTATTAATATTAATATAAATGTAATTATTGCTTATAAAATAATTGTTACCCTTTGTGCTATGCATAAAAAATCTTGTGTTAAACATTAGTTAATAAAAAAAAAATCTTGTCTTAAATCATTAAATCTTGTCTTAAACATTAGTATAATCTTTTACTAGATAAAAGAAAAAAAATATATATATATAATAAATAATATATTATATAAATATTATTAATATTAATATAAATGTAATTATTGCTTATAAAATAATTGTTACCCTTTGTGCTCATAAAAAATCTTGTCTTAAACATTAGTTTACCAAAAAAATAATAATATGATTGCTTTATGCCGATTAATTGTATTAAAGTGGGTGGCACAAGTCATTTCCTATTGGAATAACAAGTATAATTATAGCGGTCCATGGTTTGTCATCTGCCGATAGGGTGATGACTTTAGCGCCATCTTGTACCATCAATAAAACTATAAACATGTCACTAGTAAGTTTATTAGCCTTATTGAGAAGATGTAATTTCTACTGATTCTATCGATGTATTGTGTATGTACCTATCATCCCATACAATCTTACTTTCTATTGATGTACCTACCTACAGTTGGTCTGTCTCTGAACTTAATAACTATATTATGCTATTTTTGTTATTATTTATAAATTAAATCAATATTTTAAATACGTCTATTTGAATTTTACGTATATTTTCGATAGTGAATGAATGCATATCTTGGATGCTGAAATGAACCAACTTCAAGGCATCCGATTTAGCTGAAACTTGGCAGTTAGAATCGTTGTCGGTGACAATGCATCCTATCAACAGTTGGTGTCAATCACGTACATACACGTGGACCTATACGCATTTGTCTGAAATCGGACGATATGACAGTAAATAATACACATGTCGGTCTTACTCAATCGGGATTTGATTGAGTTGGTAGCGTGGTTGAGTCCACTCCCCGCATTCGCAAGCTATGTTATGTGTTTCCAACTGTTAGGAATATCCTTACTCTGCTCTCTGCCAATGCATATTAGCATCATCATTTGGGGTGGCTGTGCTCAAACTCTATAGACAAGATATTCCGTCTTTTTATCATTTCTTAAATATACGTCAAATTTATACAGATACAATAAATACACTACAATGTACCTCAACTACATCAGCACTAAGCAATCATATCCTCAACTCAACTCCATACTTTCAAAACACAAATAACTCTATGGATCCATTTCAATTACAACACTCTCATCTCCATCCACACATCTCTCACATTCCTCAATTGACTTCATTTATACAGATACAATAAATACACTACAATGTACCTCAACTACATCAGCACTAAGCAATCATATCCTCAACTCAACTCCATACTTTCAAAACACAAATAACTCTATGGATCCATTTCAATTACAACACTCTCATCTCCATCCACACATCTCTCACATTCCTCAATTGACTTCATTTATACAGATACA
The DNA here is from genome assembly GCA_026573805.1 of Hesperophylax magnus. Classification (NCBI taxonomy): domain Eukaryota; kingdom Metazoa; phylum Arthropoda; class Insecta; order Trichoptera; family Limnephilidae; genus Hesperophylax; species Hesperophylax magnus. The sequence goes on from JAIUSX010000119.1 coordinate 774,526, forward strand.
ATAAATACACTACAATGTACCTCAACTACATCAGCACTAAGCAATCATATCCTCAACTCAACTCCATACTTTCAAAACACGAATAACTCTATGGATCCATTTCAATTACAACACTCTCATCTCCATCCACACATCTCTCACATTCCTCAATTGACATCATTCATATAAATATAATACTTACTGATTATTTGTCACATCAAATATTAACTACATCGGAATTGGATAATTTACCAACTATTATGTATATTATTAAAATCTGTGAACTTCACCCGCCCTAACACAGGGCACACCTACATCCCTGCATCCCTATATCCCTACATCCCTACATCCCTACATCCCTACATCCCTACATCCCTACATCCCTACATCCCTACATCCCTACATCGCTACATCGCTACATCCCTACATCCCTGCATCCCTACATACCTGCATCCCTACATCCCTACATCCCTACATCCCTACATCCCTACATCCCTACATTCCTACATCCCTAAATCCCTACATCCCTACATCCCTACATCCCTACATCCCTACATCCCTACATCCCTACATCCCTACATCCCTACATCCCTACATCCCTACATCCCTACATCACTACATTCCTACATCCCTAAATCCCTACATCCCTACATCCCTACATCCCTAGCATGGCGGTTGAAATAACATAAAAACGTTTCATCCAATGTAATAATAATAGTAGCGCTCCTCCACACCAGCGGACGTTTAAAGTAAAATAATGTTAATATTTATCTCCATTAGCAAATATAATATTTTCTAATAAAGCCGACAGAAGTTTGAATTTTTTCCATAAAATTAACAAATAATATTAAAGTTAGATAAGCCGCGGATTAAGAGGGTATTTATCAATGTTGACGCACAGTAAGATAGGCGCACCTATCCATCGATCAATATATTGATGGCGCACCTAATCCCCGATGTAGATCTCTTCGATTGGTATATTATTACTTGCCGTACTTTGCCGAATTTGTTCATAACGTGGCGAGTAATTAGCGATCCCATGTGAAAATGTTTATTCATTCAAAATCAGATTTTACTTTTAAGAACTAAATGGTGATATTATAATGCGAGATGCCTATATACTGTCAGATTGATTTATTGACGAATCATAGTCAGCTTTCCCCTCTGCGTTCCGTAACTGTTGATTTTACCCCTCGCCTTTAAGTTCTAGTCTATTAATATTATGTCTATGCTGATCCTTGTTCAATATCAACCCAACTTGTTAGAAGTACCTACTCCGTTCGTTTTATCCAATTAATCCTCTGTCGACTTCATCCGAAGAATCCTTACAGGAGAGAGTATTTGGTTGGATAAATTAAGATTAATTAATTTGTAGAAAATATACGCATCCGAAAATTTCAGATCCGCGTTTTCAGTAAGAGAAATGGACTCTCATTCATACTTCGCTAGCGTCAAAAATGAACTGCCCGTTGGGGAATCTGCTATATCTAAGTACATACATAACCTAAATAACGCCTTTGATTGAACATTTCAATAGTTTTGATGTACCAAATGTACAAAAAATATATACCAAAAATGTACTTTTGAAACAATTATCTCAAAATACGGAATCCACACTAGATAGAATCATACGTAAAGTGCGTGAATGGGATTAGTCATGTGCCCGTTGGAAAATATGTTCAGTTCTGAAAAGCGGTAGATTTTTTTTTTTTTTTTTTTTTTTTTATAGTGAATACCTCACAAGAGTCCCAACTGCTCCCGTCTGGAGCCAGTGAGACTATGGCATCCCCAATTGGGGGATGTTGTGAGGCTGAAGGTAAGTGGGGAAGGGAAAGAGGAAGGTGGGGAAGTACCTGGCTATTCAGATCTAGTCACTAAACACGGCTAAAGCCATTTGGAGCAACGTTTCAATTCTGAATGGTGGTCTTACACCAGGGCGATACTGGTAGTATCTTCCACTCTGGAACGTGCCGCAAATATACTATATATTATTTTAATTAATTAATTGTGAAATAACACAAATTAATCAAATAAAATTTATTTGCGCACGCCGGGTTTGAACCCGCGACCTTCGGAATGGAAGTCCAATGCGTTACCACTGGACTATGCCGGCCGTCAAAGATAGGCGCACCCACAGATTATAGATTAAAACATATACTCAATGAATAAAATTTCGGTAAAAACAGAGTTGCAACAAGATAATTAAATATAAGATCGATTGTGCGATTTGAAAGTATTTCGTATTTCAAGATTTACTTTCTGATTAGATTCTATTTTATTAATATAAAATATTATATTTTAATATATAATGCATAGAAGAAACCGACATATTCGATGCATACTCTTACTCCATGGATATACAAAGTATAGTTTATTTGAAATGACAATGTTTGTGAAGCCTTTTGTATGTCTTGTTTTTGATCCGGGTATTTTAACTGCCTTGTTTATTATATGATTGTGTTACATTTATATTTTCCCTTACTAAAGTTCTCACTTAAGAGATTATTGATTTTCTTACAATTTTACATTTTTCTTTTTGTCTGTTCTTGAACCAAACAAAATAAGTGTTTATTTTAACAACAAACAGATAGCTAAGCTACTTAAGTCACCTGTAATTTGGTATAACGGTTATATATGTACACATTGCCATTTTTATCTCTTGCCTCTTTTATTTTTATATTTTCTTACACCTCATAAACTTTGTAACTTTATAACTATGTTAATGGCAAATTTTGTGACATTAACATAGGTATAAATAAATAAGACGATCTATGAATATGATTGAAGCGTGGAGTATGTCCAGACCGCCTTGTTTGGCGCTCCATCCTCTCTGGCTACCCGCAGAAGAATCTATCTGATGGTATTATAGTCTATTGCCATGAATGACATAGTGTAGGTACCTATAGACTTGTATGTATAAGACGATCTACGAATGTGATTGAAGCCTGGAGTATGTCCAGACCGCCGTGTTTGGCGCTCCATCCTCTCTGGCTACCCGCAGAAGAATCTATCTGATGGTATTATAGTCTATTGCCATGAATGACATAGTGTAGGTACCTATAGACTTGTATGTATAAGACGATCTACGAATGTGATTGAAGCCTGGAGTATGTCCAGACCGCCGTGTTTGGCGCTCCATCCTCTCTGGCTACCCGCAGAAGAATCTATCTGATGGTATTATAGTCTATTGCCATGAATGACATAGTGTAGGTACCTATAGACTTGTATGTATAAGACGATCTATGAATGTGATTGAAGCCTGGAGTATGTCCAGACCGTCGTGTTTGGCGCTCCATCCTCTCTGGCTACCCGCAGAAGAATCTATCTGATGGTATTATAGTCTATTGCCATGAATGACATAGTGTAGGTACCTATAGACTTGTATGTATAAGACGATCTACGAATGTGATTGAAGCCTGGAGTATGTCCAGACCGCCGTGTTTGGCGCTCCATCCTCTCTGGCTACCCGCAGAAGAATCTATCTGATGGTATTATAGTCTATTGCCATGAATGACATAGTGTAGGTACCTATAGACTTGTATGTATAAGACGATCTACGAATGTGATTGAAGCCTGGAGTATGTCCAGACCGCCGTGTTTGGCGCTCCATCCTCTCTGGCTACCCGCAGAAGAATCTATCTGATGGTATTATAGTCTATTGCCATGAATGACATAGTGTAGGTACCTATAGACTTGTATGTATAAGACGATCTACGAATGTGATTGAAGCCTGGAGTATGTCCAGACCGCCGTGTTTGGCGCTCCATCCTCTCTGGCTACCCGCAGAAGAATCTATCTGATGGTATTATAGTCTATTGCCATGAATGACATAGTGTAGGTACCTATAGACTTGTATGTATAAGACGATCTACGAATGTGATTGAAGCCTGGAGTATGTCCAGACCGCCGTGTTTGGCGCTCCATCCTCTCTGGCTACCCGCAGAAGAATCTATCTGATGGTATTATAGTCTATTGCCATGAATGACGTTGTGTAGGTACCTAGAGACCTGTATGTATAAGACTGGAATAAGAATGGAAAACAAGTGATAGTGGTTTCATTGTTAATGAAAGTCAAAATGATCGTGCACGTGAGATATTAGATATGACAAATTTTTGAAATCTTTTACAACATAACTTTATATACAACATAAATGATCGCTTACTAGATCTAGCAATATCAAATTATCCTAAATTGTTCATTGAGAAATGTAATGATCCTCTGTTACCTGTTGATAATCATCACCCCCCTCTTTATATTAAGTTAAATATATGTGGCGTCGAGCCGAAACCCGTTGAAAAAACTCTCAACTACAAAAAAGCAGATTTTGAATCTATAAATTCTCATCTTTCGCATGTTGACTGGTCTCTTTTGTCTGACGTTAATACCGACGATTCCTTAGAAAATCTATATTCAATATTCTCCACCACTATCAAATCATATGTACCACTATTTACTCCTAAAAAACATACATATCCAACTTACTTCTCATCAGAACTAATAGCCTCACTACAACAAAAAAAAAATACTTCATAAAAAATTCAAAAAAACTCTGAAGAAAATCGACTATACAAATTTCAGTGAAAGTAGGAAAAAATGCAAAGATCTCTCTAAAATCTGTTATAAAACATATATAAATTCTATCGAGAACACAGCCTTAAACTCGAACAATCTCTGGAAATTTATTAAAAAAATAAACAACGACAGCACAGACTATCCTCCAGAAATGCACATGGACGACAAATACGCCAACAATACGCAAGACATTGTAAATCTTTTTTCTGATTTCTTTAAAAATGTTTATGATGATGAAACACTAGAAGAAAATATTCCTTCATACACATTCAAAAAAACCACACATTTAACAGACTGCTACATCACCGAAGAATCTTGCAAAAAAAAATTAAGTTCCTTAGACATAAACAAGTCTGCAGGCCCGGACTCCATCCCGCCAATTTTTCTAAAACAGTGCTCCTCCGTATTGTCTAAACCACTAACCATTTTATTTAACCACCTACTATCCTCTGGATATTTTCCCGTCTACTGGAAATCCAGCTATATTATTCCAATATTTAAAAAAGGTGACGAGACTGACATTTCAAACTATCGACCAATATGCATACAATCTGTATTACCCAAAATCTTTGAATCTTTAGTTTTGGAAGAAATATATCCCACACTAACAAAGTTAATAAATGACAAACAGCATGGCTTCATTAGAGGTAGATCAACTACAACAAATTTACTACTGTTTCAAAACTATATATTGGAGTCTTTTTCTAAAAATAAACAAGTTGACTGTATATATACTGATTTTTCGAAAGCCTTTGATAAAGTGTCCCACAAAGTACTGATCCAAAAACTTCATGCTATAGGAATCAGAGCAAATATGTTAAGCTGGTTAAGTAGCTACATATCTGGTAGAACTTTACTTGTTAAAATAAAATCTTTTTTATCTAAACCATTTTTGGCCACTAGTGGCGTACCGCAAGGTAGTCATCTTGGCCCAATTTTATTTATTGTTTTTATAAATGACATAGTCAACTGCTTTAAAAATGTCAATGTACTGCTATTCGCCGACGATATTAAATTATATAAAGAAATAACTTCCTTAAACGACTGTCAAGTTCTTCAATCTAATATAGACATGCTAAATAACTGGTGTTCACAAAACAATTTATATTTAAATGTAGAAAAATGCAAAATTTTGACCTTTTCCAGAAAAAAAACATCACAATTTTTTGGCTATTCAATAAATAAAACAAATTTAGAAAGAGTAAAGGAAATGCGAGATCTTGGCATAATAATGGATGAGAAACTAGACTTTACGGCCCACATTCAACAAACTGTGAATAAGGGTATGAAAGCATTAGGTTTTATATTAAGAACAATTAAAAACTTTGAATCTTTACAAATCATAAAACTATTGTACATATCCCTTGTTAGAAGCCTGATAGAACATAACTCCATAGTTTGGTCGCCCTTCTACAATGTACATATTCATAATGTTGAAAGAATTCAAAGAAAATTTCTACGCTTCGTCAATTTTAAACTTAACATCCCTTTAGAACACATAAATTACCAGTCATTATTGAATCATTTAAATATTCCGACATTAGAAAACAGAAGAAAAATAAACGACCTAACCTTTTTATTAAAATTATTGAACTCTAAATTCGATTGTTGTGAACTCCTGCATTTAATAAATCTACACATACCTACACGAACAACTAGGCAAATATCAACATTTTACATACATACATCTCATTCCAACTATAGTTTTCACTCTCCAATACAACGTTTACACAGTCTTGGTAACAAATACTTAAATAATATATAAATGTATTTGACAATAATTTGAACTTGGCCAACTTTAAACGGAGTATGTGCGAACTATTTTTAACTAATTTGTAAACTATTGTTATACTTTCTTATTATCATTATGGTTGATTTTGTGGATTTTGGCAGATTTTATATTTTTCGTCTCACTTACTCTATCCATACCTATATTTTTAAAATTCTTATATTTTATATAACATATTTTGTCAACTCTGATATTTTTTTATGTAACCTGTATTTTGTTAACACTGATTTTTTTATTTTTTTATTTTTTTTTATATGTAATCTGTATAACTAAAAAATAAAGATGTACATTATTATAGGTAAAAGCCCTATGGGCGTTTAAATAAATAAATAAAATAAAGACGATCTACGAATGTGATTGAAGCCTGGAGTATGTCCAGACCGCCTTGTTTGGCGCTCCATCCTCTCTGGCTACCCGCAGAAGAATCTATCTGATGGTATTATAGTCTATTGCCATGAATGACGTTGTGTAGGTACCTATAGACTTGTATGTATAAGACGATCTATGAATGTGATTGAAGCCTGGAGTATGTCCAGACCGCCTTGTTTGGCGCTCCATCCTCTCTGGCTACCCGCAGAAGAATCTATCTGATGGTATTATAGTCTATTGCCATGAATGACGTTGTGTAGGTACCTATAGACTTGTATGTATAAGACGATCTATGAATGTGATTGAAGCCTGGAGTATGTCCAGACCGCCTTGTTTGGCGCTCCATCCTCTCTGGCTACCCGCAGAAGAATCTATCTGATGGTATTATAGTCTATTGCCATGAATGACATAGTGTAGGTACCTATAGACTTGTATGTATAAGACGATCTACGAATGTGATTGAAGCCTGGAGTATGTCCAGACCGTCGTGTTTGGCGCTCCATCCTCTCTGGCTACCCGCAGAAGAATCTATCTGATGGTATTATAGTCTATTGCCATGAATGACATAGTGTAGGTACCTATAGACTTGAATAATAATAATAATTGTTTATTCCAGAATGTGGGGAGGTTAGTGCAATCCCACACAATCCATAAAATATAACTACAATGTTATATACAGATCGTATGTATAAGATGATCTACGAATGTGATTGAAGCCTGGAGTATGTCCAGACCGCCTTGTTTGGCGCTCCATCCTCTCTGGCTACCCGCAGAAGAATCTATCTGATGGTATTATAGTCTATTGCCATGAATGACATAGTGTAGGTACCTATAGACTTGTATGTATAAGACGATCTATGAATGTGATTGAAGCCTGGAGTATGTATGTAGTATGATGAATATGTAGTATATAGGAATCAAGAAAGGTGTATATACTGTTATTTATAGATCACCAAACACGAGTAAATGCGACTTCTTAACATATTTTCAAAGATGGAGCATGGAAAATTTGCAAGATGAAAATATTAACATCATAGTTGGAGATTTCAATATAAATGTTAAAGCAAATGCAGACATATACACAAAAAAACTGAAATCTATTATTCAAACTGCAGGTATGAAACAATTAGTTAAAGATTTCACACGAATTACTAATACCTCTAAAACATTGATTGATCTGGTTATCTCAAATAAATTTAACCTATGTGTAAATGTATTAGATAAACATAAAATTACCGACCATAATATGATTCAAATTCTATTAAATGACAGAGAAAACTACAACTCCAGTAAAGAAACACAAGTAATAACATTTAAAAATTACAAAAGATACAATAAAGAACTCTTCATTCAGACCTTAGAGACTATTGATTGGAATGAAATAAATCAAATGGAATATAACAAAAAAGCTGACCAGATGATATTAAACATTAAAAAATCCATTGATGAAGTAGTTCCAGAACAGAAGATACGTAAAGGAAACAATAATAAATGGTTCACAAAAGAACTACGCACAATGCAGCATGATAGAGATACATTTTACAAGAGAGCACGCCTTACTAATAATACTATGGATTGGAATAACTACAAAAAAATGAGAAATAAATACTCTAAAGACATAAAAAGATCGCATAATGAGTACATAAAAAATAAAATAAAATCGGAAGAAGGGGATCCCAAAAAAATTTGGAAAAGCATTAAAGAATTAGTACATGGCGATAACAAAAACGACATAAAAATAGTAAACTTCCCAAAAGATATAAACGAAGAAAACATGGCTAATAGCTTTAATAAATATTTTATAGAAAGCATCACTCAAATTAACAAATTAATACCTAACATTGTTTTCAACCCCACAAATGATAATAACAACTCAAACAAAAAATTATTGGTCTTCAGAAAAATAACTGCAGAATATTTATTTAACATTTTAAAGAAAATTAAATCAAAAAATAGTTCAGATGGATTAACTATTAGTCTGATAAAAGATGCTTTTCCAGTAATTGGATCTACTCTATTAAATATTATTAATCAGACAATTGAAGAGGGAAAATTTCCACAGTCATGGAAACTATCTACCATTATACCGGTCCCAAAGGTTAAAAATACCAGAAAATGTGAAGAATTTCGACCAATAAACACCTTACCGAAATATGAACAGATTCTTGAAGTAATAATAAAAGAACAAATATTGCAATACTTAGATGAACACAATATTTTATATCAAGAACAATCGGGATTCAGATGTAATAATTCTTGTGAAACAGCGTTAAATGTAATCGTTGAAGAATGGAAAGAAGGAATGAATAGTAATAAATTTATCTTAGCAATATTCTTGGATTTTCAAAGGGCATTCGAAACCATAGATCGAGAAATATTGATAAGAAAGCTTAAAGAAATTGGTTTCTCAACTCTAGCCATTAAATTAATAAAAGAGTATTTGAAAGACCGAATACAGGTAACAAAAATTAATAATCAATTTTCAAAACCAATGGAAAATAAATTAGGAGTACCACAGGGATCAGTCCTTGGACCTCTATTGTTCATACTCTATATTAATGACATGGTGAAAATATTTTCAAAATGCAAAGTACGACTATTTGCCGATGATACACTTATATATATAATTGGAGAAAACTATGAAGAACTAATAAATATTTTAAATAATGAACTAGATAATGTATCAAGATGGCTAAAAATAAATAAGCTTAAATTAAATACAAAAAAAACAAAATGTATGGTAATTGGTTATAAGAAGACATCCAGTGAAAGCAAAATCAAAATTGATGGTGAAATTATTGAAAATGTTACCGATATAAAATACTTAGGAGTTATAATAGATTCCAAACTCAACTTTAACAAACATGCGGAATATACCCAAAAGAAAATTGGAAAAAAGATATCTTTTTTGGGAAGAATTCGCCAAAAACTGTCCGAAAAAACTGCAATCACCATTTATAACTCCATTATTGCTCCACATTTTAATTACTGCTCAACTATCCTTTTCCTGTGTAACGACCGAGAGCAAAATAAATTTCAAATTCTCCAAAATAGGGCAATGAGAACAATACTCAGACGAAATAGATATTCAAAAGTAAATAAAATGTTAAACGAACTAAATTGGCTAACGGTGAAACAGATGTTGACCTTGAACACGATGATATTTTTACACAAAATAGTAAACAACCTGCTACCCAAATATTTTTCGAATAAAATTGTATACAACAAGGACATACACCAACATAAAACTAGGACGTGCAATGAAATCAGGCTACCAAAGAAGGACAAAGCGAATACCCAGAATAGTATATTTTATAAAGGGATGAAATACTATAACGCGCTGCCGGAAAACCTTAAGTCTGCCCCAATTGAAAAGTTTAGGATGTTGTGTAGGAGCCATATCAAGAAAGAAAAAAAAAATAGTATATTTAAATGTAATAATTAATTAGTCATTTGTAATCTTAAATGTACAAATTACTAAAATAAAATCAATAAATAAAAAAAAATAAAAAATAAAAAAAAATGTCCAGACCGCCTTGTTTGGCGCTCCATCCTCTCTGGCTACCCGCAGAAGAATCTATCTGATGGTATTATAGTCTATTGCTATTCAGATCAGGTAACCAAACTCGGCTAAAGCCATTTCAAGCAACGTTTCAATTCTGAATGGTGATCTTACACCAGAACGATACTGAGAGTATCTCCCACTCTGGAACGTGCCTCGAGTGTACTGTATATTAATTTTAACTAACTGAAGTGTACCCGGCGTTGGTCGGGGATGTTTTGAGCTTGTGAATTATTTCTAGAATACCTGACAACTGGGTGCATTTTTAAAGAGGAAATAGTATTATTGTTGTATTGAAATAAGTATTTATTTTACTTGATCGTGCCATGTATTCCTAGGGCGTCCCCGACCTCTTTAACCATTCACTTCCAAGTTAAACAGCCTCCCTACACCTCATTCTTCATTCCTCACTAATTCCAGAAATGTATAAAAACAGACAGAATTTACAAAAATTCAAAGTAATGCTTTAAAAGAATATTTTATAAAACATATTAAATCGAAAATAAGTAATTCTTGTCGTGTTGTTTTTTGTCTTGTTTCTTTCTCTCTCCTTTATCTGTATTTGTAATCGATCCTTATCTATTTTTACCAATGTGTTAGTGGATAAGTAAATGTTTTTATTTTTTTAATGGTAAACTTATACTTATAAGACAAAGTTTTTATGCATAGCACAAAGGATAACCAATTATTATTGCCAGTCGCCTGCAATATCAATACAAATTGAAAATATCTCACGACTTAATAAATACCACTAAATAAATTAAATAAATTGAACCCGCGCCTTCTGATGTCCGGTCAGACGCTCTGGACCACTGAGCTACGTTGGCTTATTTCCAACCCGCCAAATAATTCAATATATACTAATACTTCAATCAACAATTACTGCTTATTATATTTTTTCCACCTGTAAACAAACTACTTTATTTTTGTAGGAAAGGCTTTGCTAGTGCTAAATTTTTCACTAGATGGCGTCCTAGTGTCTATATTGGATTATTTGGTGGGTTGGAAAAAAGCCGACGTGGCTCAGTGGTCCAGAGCGTCTGACCAGACATCAGACGGCGCGGGTTTAATTCCCGTCGGCGGCATTTATTAAGTCGTGAGATATTTTCAATTTGTATTGATATTTCAGGCGACTAATTATTGCTTATAATAATTTAAGTATATGTTTGTAAATTCCTACCATGGCTTTGTGCTTATGTGTATATCCCTGTCTGTTTCCCTTTCTGTTTTCTCTACTTAACCTCCTTTTTCTATGTTTGTACTGTTTGGTGTGTGAAACATATAATTTTGATATCAAAATACCAATGTAAAATTGTACCTATCAACTCATCCAAAATGATCTACTTCCCTTATACAAATTAAAATATAGTCACGTCACCCTATCCCCAACAATATTTGAAGGGATCGGAATCCTTAAAAGTCATTCCAATCTCCCGGCCCGAACTGTCAATAATATTTTCAATGACATTATTTCATCTAAATGGCCCAACTTTTCTCTTTTATTTACTGATGGATCCAAATCTCCCAACTCTCCCAACTGTGGTTTAGGTATTAACGTTTACCACAATAATTCTAATGACAGAATATTTCATTCAATTTCAAATCAATTTCCAATATTTTCAGCCGAGTGCATTGCAATAATAGAATCTCTCAAATATATAATCAAAAATAATTTTGAACATTCCCTCGTTCTCTCTGACTCTCTCAGTTCCCTCCAAAAACTAAAATCCAGTCCTCTTCTTCATCCTGATGATCACTTTGTATGCCTTATTCGAGAGATGATAGCCTCCATTCAAAGCTCTGGTAAAACTGTAACTCTGATTTGGATTCCTGGACATGTTGGTGTCATGGGTAATGATATTGCGGATGCCTTGGCAAAACAAGGAGCGTCCAACCCTGTTAAAACCCTCCCTGTTTAAACCCTCGTAAACCACATTCCCCTATCTGACATTTTTTCCATAATCAAAGATAGATTCTGCAATGTTTGGTCGGAGTATTGGCACATTGCTAGTCAATCCAAGGGAGCCTGCTATGCCTCAATACAAAAGACTATTCCATCAAAACCGTGGTTTCAGCAATTCCCTCATTTTTCCAAAAAAGAAATTTCTTCACTCATTCGAATGAGGATCGGACATTGTTCCGTTCCTTCCCATCTTTTTAAAATTCACGTCGTTGACTCCCCAGATTGTACATTCTGTGGTCTAGAAGAGGGAACTTTAGATCACATATGTTTTGATTGTCCCTCTCTAAACAAATATCCTCTCTTCTATCAAGCCTTTTCTAAAATTGCCTCCCTTCCATTCAACATCTCATCTCTTCTAAGTCTGAACTCGACTCCAATTTTCATTATAATTTTGAAATTTGCTTATTTAAATAAAATTAATATTTAAATTCACCTTTCATTTCTCAATAATTTTAAATGATGGCCAAGAACACCCTTGAAGGGTGAAAGCCAGAAATAATGGAAAAAAAAACTCCCACTTTGTATTGTAAATTCCTCCCGTCCTACAATGAGTTTTTTTACTCATGGGAACACAGTGACACGACATTTTTATATATTATTAACACATTTTCTTCTAATGATATTGCGTTGTAGGGTATAAAGTTCATTCAATTAATTTTACATAAATAATAGTTAAAAATACCGTCCATGGCCACCTGTATTATTGGATTACTAGAAAACGTCTCGAGATAATAAAATGATTGATCCAAGACTTAAATTGACTTTATTATTGTTGAAACGTTTTCAGTTATGCAAAGAAATACTGAATTAAAGCGGCCCCATTTTATTCGTATAAATAAATAAAAATTTATATTTTTATTTTATATTTGGAATTACTTATTGAGTAAAACCTCAAATTGTAACATTTAATAATTGAAGACAATATTAGCAGCTGGTAGAGAAGCGGCCCGGCAAGTCTTGGGCGAAAGTTCGAGATGCGCCATTATTTTTTTTATTTCAAATTTTTTCCTTTGTGAATTGCTAATATTGTCTTCAATAATAAGATGTTTGTTCATACCGATAGCCGTATCGGGACACAGATGTGAATTGCTAATATTGTCTTCAATAATAAGATGTTTGTTCATACCGATAGCCGTATCGGGACACAGATGTGAATTGCTAATATTGTCTTCAATAATAAGATGTTTGTTCATACCGATAGCCGTATCGGGACACAGATGTGAATTGCTAATATTGTCTTCAATAATAAGATGTTTGTTCATACCGATAGCCGTATCGGGACACAGATGTGAATTGCTAATATTGTCTTCAATAATAAGATGTTTGTTCATACCGATAGCCGTATCGGGACACAGATGTGAATTGCTAATATTGTCTTCAATAATAAGATGTTTGTTCATACCGGAATTTGATTGTGAAATGACATTAGAGAGTAAGTAAGTAAGTAAACAAGAGATACAAGTACATAAGTTTCTATACTGCAAATAAGGTAGAATTAGATTAAATTAATATTGATTGAAAAGATTTGATAGCATAGCCCTCTTGTACCTACCTTGCGTGCAGTTAAATAGATCTGCCACTTCTGCGTATCTATTACTAACTTCATGCAACCTAGGTACAAGCGAGTGTTTGGAATACTCAGTCCTGATATTGTTGCATTTAAACAAAATTTTAGAACGAGTAGCTCTCGTGGGTATATGAAATTCAATGAGGTTAATTAAATCAGGACTGTCTATACTACCATTTACAATTTTGAACATAAATATTAAGTCGGATATAATTCTTCGATCTGAGAGTTTTAATAAATTTAGATTTTTCATCAAGTAATTATAATTTATATTTTCAATGGGAATACCGAGTTTAAAATTAATGTGTCTTAGGAATTTATGTTGAATTTTTTCGATTAAATCTGAATGTAATTTGTAGTGGGGGGACCAGATCGAGGAGTTATATTCGACTTGACTACGAACCAGGGATGTTTACAAAATTTTTAATGTTGAAATATTCTTGAAACCTCTGGAATTTCGAAGAATGAAGCCTAGCATTTTCATTCCTTTATTATTAATATTATTTATATGCGATATAAAGTTTAATTTAGAGTCGAAAGTTATCCCCAGGTCATTAATTTCTTCGACAGAGGTAAGGATTGAGTTATTGAGTTTATATGAATGAATAATTGGTTGATTTATTCTGTAAAATTTAATTGAATAACACTTATTTATGTTCAGATGAAGTTTGTTAAGAGAACACCAATTAATTAACCTGTTCAAATTATTTTGTAGACAGATACAATCTTCAGCGCTTTTGATAATTTTAGATATTTTTAAATCATCTGCGAAAAGTAACGTATTAATATCTTCATCAAATATATTTACAATATCATTTATGAACAGTAAAAATAATATTGGGCCTAAATGAGACCCCTGTGGTACACCACTGGTAGCTATAAATTGATTGGAAATGAACAAATTGATTTTTACAAGTAAAACTCTATTAGTTAGATAGCTAGCAAACCATTATAAAAGTTTTCCGTCAATACCGAGCTTACGTAGTTTGATCAGGAGAATTTTATGGCATACTTTGTCAAAGGCCTTGATAAAGTCCGTATATATGGAATCGACTTGAGTTCTGTTAGCTAATGCGTTTGATATATAGTTTTCAAATAACGAGAGATTTGTCAGAGTTGATCTACCTGACAAAAATCCGTGTTGATTCGGAACAATGAGATGGTTAATACATGGTGAAATTTTATCAAGTAATAGTTTTTCAAAAAGTTTAGGAATTACAGATAGCTTACATATTGGTCTATAGTTAGTAACATCACTTTTATTACCCTTTTTAAATATAGGAGTTAGATAACAACGTTTCCAAATATAAGGAAAGCACCCTGTGTCAAGGGATTGATTAAACAATAGAAAAATCGGCTCAGCCAGTGTAGTAATGCAATTTATCAGGATATTGGGATGTACATTATCAGGTCCAGCCTTTTTGTTTTTGTCTAAGGATTTGATTTTACTTATAACGTCGTTTAAGTTGATGTGTATGGCAGGGATATGTATGCTCTCGTTAAGCGACGAAGGTGGTATATAATTGTCTGGGATATCTTCGTCATAGACGCTTTTAAAATAATCAGCAAAATAGTTAACTTTTACATTCATGTCAGTACTACTCTTTTCTTTGAAGTGCATTGAAAGGGGTAAACCTTGTTTGTTTTTTCTAAGAGAGTTAACGTGAGTGAAAAAGTTTTGTATATTAGAAGATATAGAGTTTTCGATTCCATTTATATAATTGATATATGAATTTCTTGATAGTTTTTTACATTGAGTTCTATAGTTGTGAAATATCTTGTAGTCGATAAGAGAGTTCGATTCTTTAAAGTTTTTGTGTGCAATTTTTTTACAGATAACTAGGTTAATTAGCTCGCCACTGAA
The DNA here is from genome assembly GCA_026573805.1 of Hesperophylax magnus. Taxonomy (NCBI): domain Eukaryota; kingdom Metazoa; phylum Arthropoda; class Insecta; order Trichoptera; family Limnephilidae; genus Hesperophylax; species Hesperophylax magnus. The sequence goes on from JAIUSX010000119.1 coordinate 790,192, forward strand.
CCATTTTGGGAACTTCGCTTCCTTGAAGTGTGAAAGTGGTACAAAGCTTTCAATGGCCTTATTAATAATTTTGTAAAATAATTCAAGATTATAGTTAATAGTATTATTATGGTGAAGAAATGACCAGTCTTCATTTGCAAGATATTGATTCATGTTAGAATAGTCAGCTTTGGAGAAATTATAAGTTAGGTTAGGAAGAACAGTTGTGTCATCTGACGATACTGCATTGGTGATTTCTCGCAGTGATTTGCAATTATGTATTGAACTATTACAAAAAGATTACATTGAACTTTTGAAATTTTCTCACGACTCTGGTTTAATTATAAATGCCAAAAAAACTAAATTGATACATATTAGATGACCCAATGCTAAGGCAAATATTATTACACCTGAAATAAAGACACACACTTCAAATTGCTTACATGTTGGTATTCCTGCAATATGTAAAAATCATTTGTTTGCGCCCGTATATACGCTATATGAATATGAATCAATAGTTTTGTTCGTTTAAAAACTCAATTCTTTCGAGAAAGGCATACAAATACAATATTGTACCGATTATTCAATCCAATATTGTATTTGCATGCCTTTCTCGTTAGAATTGAGTTTTTATATAGACAAAACTATTTATTCATATTCATATTGCGTATATGCGGGCGCAAACATATAATTTGTCTTAATACTGTAAAGCAATACCTTGCAAAAAGCGAATTTTGATCAAATTAATTAATTACGCCATCTATGAACACGTAGAATATTACGAGCGTTGCGTTTAACCTTAACAGTATATATTTTGTTACATATTTCTTATGCATTTAAGTATACGTAGTTTTTATTGTTGTAGATACTATTAATGTTGACCTCAACGATTTTATAACGATTTAATTTTCATATCTTTGAAAAACAAGTTTTGTTTTCTTTTTATCGTTCAAAGCACCCTTTGACAAACTACTTCAAACTAGTTTGTTGGGACTTTACTCTTTTGTTGTATTATTTATCATATGTTTATACATGTTGAAAAAAATATATTTGTAAAAATACACTTCAAGATCGTACAGACAGTTGTCATTAAGGTGAAGATATAAGTGAAATCACTATTTAGATTAATCTTCACTACGAATCGGTATAGGTTATAAATACCAAAAATATACTATGGATACATTGAAGCTTGTTCTATCGTTTGATTTGATCAGAATTAAAATAAAATTGTTAATTACGTCATGAAAAATATAAGCGTAAACTACTAAATAGTTTTCTTTTTCAAGAGTTTACTATGAGCTCGTATAAGGAAAACTTTAAAAAATACTGCTTTATGGCTAAGTTTATTTGCCACCATTTGACTTGATTAACTTTTTTCCGTTACTATTTAATTATTCACAAAATAATTAAAAACCGTTTTGGCGCTTACGACAACCATTTTTTGACTGAAACATTGTATTAAATTTAAGTATTTCTTTTTTTAGAAGCCCGCGGAGAGTGGCAACGAACAGACGTTAGATCTTTGCCAGTTTTTTTAACGGTTTTTTCCGTGGTGACATAACTTTGTCTAGGAGCATTTTTAGTTCTCAAACCGTGAGGATAAGCGTGTGTTTTTTGAGATATTATTATTTTTCGTGACCAAAATATTATACCCTCTCAATACATCTATTTGAAATTTACTTTCGTTTTCTTGAGAGAATGTATCAATGAAGTGGATTCTTGGAAGTAGAAATTAACCCACTACCCGTCATCAAATCGAGCTGAAACTCGGCAGATAGACCCGTTGTCGAAAGATAATGCATTTTGGTGGCACATAAGTGGACATATGTGCATTTATCTGAAATTGGATGACATTACAGCATAAATTTCGGTCCTACCAAATTGGGATTTGGCTCAGTTGTTAGCGTGGTTAACTCACCATCATCGTCATCATTCCAGTCCCCGTCAAAGGGTCATGATATTCCAAATATCCAGCTGTCAATGTCAAATGCAGTTCATATAATTATTTTGGTCATTATTCTAAATTCTGTTTTAAAAATATATATTGTCGCTGAAATGTCAATGTATACTTAGAGTCATCGTTAATTACCCAATGATGAAAATATTTATTGCCCTGAGGGTCGTCATAATATTGGAACAATAAGAAGTATAAATAATAAATTATTATGTATCAGACAGAAGTAGGATACATAAGACTGTAAATGGGCCGGTGATCCCAATCCGTGGAGGCGGAAGATGTCGTCCTTCAGTGGCGTGGGGGAGTGGAACGGGCCGTCTCTGTAGCCGTTGTAGAGCTGGTCCGAATGCTGATTCTCGTCCTTGTCGCTGAGTCCGGCTCTGGTCCCTAGAGGCAGAGAGGTCCGTAGTCCGGGGTGAGGCGAGGGCAGAAGAAAAGAAGGCGAGTAGAGGCAGAAGTCGGAGCGAGGTAGAAGGCAGAGCAGAGAGAGAGTTGTAGAGCTGGTGATGGTTGCTGGCTATCTGCCTTTCTGAGGGACTTTTTCCCGTTTTATAGGCCGCCGGCGGTGGCACTACGCTCACACGGGTCCCACTTTCTCTTTGATTCTTGGAATCGAGAGCCGTGTTGTGACGCGATATCGGCGCCCCGCCGGTCCGTTTACCGCCACTCGGCCGGTAATTTCTGGCCGTGGTCAAACGTGACCACGGCTTTCCTTTGTTTGGGCACGATCCTCAGAACCGTGCCCGTGGGACGTAATGACGGCGTACCACCGGTCATTTGTAACGCTATGACGGCGCACGGCCGCTTTCTTTGGGCCGTGGCCGAACGTTCCCACTACGTTTAGGCACGATTCTAACAATCCTGCCCGAATTAAATGTCATTATCATGTTATTTCCCCAGCTCTCACACTCTATACTTCTCTGCCCTTATTCCTCTAGCCAAGCTCCGAAGATTCATTTATTATAACAACTTAATATTTACATACTTTGAAATTTTATATTTACAAATTTCTACATGTTACATATACATTTTCGGGCAGTTTACTCAATTTTACAATAGATTTAAATATGGGGCAACCGCGGCCGAGCCCGGAGCATGACACTTAGATATTAAAGTTAAGGAAAATCTATAGTGAAATCACTATTTAGGTAAATCTTTACAACGAATCGGTATAGGTTATAAATACAAAAAAAATATGATATGGATACATTGAAGCTTGTTTTACCGTTTCTGTTGATCAGAATTAAAATAAAATTGTTAATTACGTCATGAAAAATATTGTCGCAAACTACTAAATGTTTTTTTATGACTTTAATATTAACTGATATAAGAAACAACTTTAAAAAAATACTCTTTTATGACTAAGTTTATTTGCGACTGTTTCCCTTGATTAACTTTTTTTCGTTCTTATTAAATTATTCACAAAATAAATAAAAACCACTCTGGCGCTTACGTCAAACATTTCTAGATCCAAATATTGTATTTTTGAAGAGTGGCAAAGAACGGTGAGGGTTTGTGTTTTTGTTGAAGTTGAAGTTTGTGTTTTTTTTGATATTTGTTTTTTATGTGACCAAAATATTATACTTTTTAAATACAGCTATTTGAAATTCATTTTATTGAATGAATGAATGAATCAATTGGATTCTTGGAAGTGGAAATTAACCCACTCGAGCTGAAACTCGGCAGACAGACTCGTTGTCGATTATAATACATTTTAGTGGCAATACACACACTTTGTTATGTTCTTTGAATACGATATATACGACGTATACGATGTTATAATAATAAAAACACATCCTCAAAATTCGCAGAACATCTCTTGGTGAATAATCATACCCCACTTAACAACAAGGGTCCTAAATCATTGCATATGGAAAAAAAGGCATTAGATTAAATTTACTTGAACAATTAGAAATCAATAAACGAACGAATGACCCAAATTTAACACTAATTAATAAAGTACGGAAAATAATTTACTCACCACTTCTCAGTATTTTCACAAAACCCAAGCAGTATAATGCACCCAAATAATTCATAGCAATAAAGTCATTAGTAAATAATTAAGAACTCATTACCATTTACTGAGGGGAAAACATAGATTGGTTTAACCAACAATAGATCATGTCATCGGTTTAACCAGTAATAAATCAATGTATGCACCTTCAAAATTTACATTTGAAATAGTATAAATACGTCGTCTCAATGTGGACTAACCACAGTTTGATAATGGCCTTGTAAGCCGAAACAGCTGTCACAATAATAAAAAACTAAAACACTTGCAGAACTTAATAATAATATTATCAAATTTAATCTAAATTAAATTTATAAAAAAAAATTAAATGGAGTTCTACGAATTAAACACAAAAACAATAAATGATTTTTTAAATGTCATCATCAGGGCAGATGTGTAATTTACAAATTAACAAATTACACATCTGCCCTGATGATGGACACTGCAATGCAGTCCAAAACGTTGGCTAAAGAAAGAGGTAGCGCAACACGTCATAATACCCCAAAAACAAATACTTTTGGCCTTGAAAATCTCAAATCATACCATTCTATTGTCCGGTTTTCCAAAATTTCTAAACCGGACAGCCGTTCACAAAACCGCACTGTCCGGTCCAAAAGCGGACATCTGGCAACCCTAGTCATATCTGATGATCCGTTGCTATAAAATGTTTGCAACAAGACTTATCGTCCCTAATAAAACGGTCACATGACGCAAGCCTATCTATAAATAGCAATAAAACTAAATGATTCACATAAGATCTCCAAATGCCTCAGTTTCTATAACACCTGAAATTATAGCTCGCAACTTTACATATATTCATCAAAACATTTTGTAGCCTGCAAATGAGATTAAATTGAAATTGTAATTGAATACGTTTATTTCGGAGTGACATTCAAATAAACAATATTTGTAAAAGACTGAGAGCGATTGTGGGTAGATTATATAAACTGAAGTGTTTCGTTCCTGTGAATATTTTATCATTTACCTATCACTCGCAGAATCAACTCTACGATATGGAATAACCACTTGGGGATATTCTAGCTAAATTTATTTCAATAACCTACAATCAGTACTAAAGTCTATGGTTAAATTACTAGTTTCGAAACATGATTTTTTTAACAAAGACGTAACATTTCATTGCTAGATCGAAACTTAAATATCTCGCTTGTGCAGAGCTTACTATGGGATAAACTATTGATTCAGCGTATATCTGCTTGTGCAGAGCTTACTATGGGATAAACTATTGATTCAGCGTATATCTGCTTGTGCAGAGCTTACTATGGGATAAACTATTGATTCAGCGTATATCTGCTTGTGCAGAGCTTACTATGGGATAAACTATTGATTCAGCGTATATCTGCTTGTGCAGAGCTTACTATGGGATAAACTATTGATTCAGCGTATATCTGCTTGTGCAGAGCTTACTATGGGATAAACTATTGATTCAGCGTATATCTGCTTGTGCAGAGCTTACTATGGGATAAACTATTGATTCAGCATATATCTGACTATGAATATAAAATAAATAACATGAACACAATACTAGGTTCACAATGAATGAAGGCTGTTCGTTCCAAAATATAACAATAAATACGGACAGCGAACCCTAGAAGATAAGGTGCCCAAAATGTTCAACTTAAATTCCCAAATAGATTCAGATATATGCTGAAAGCATGGCTCATAAGTAGAAATACGTTATACAAATCATCACTATCAATCAATAGCCGTTATTCATTGGCATGTAGATTAAGTGTTATTTTAGATTACGTGTGCCAATAATAATAATCTGAATATCTTATAAGTACCTACAATAATATGTATATTTACATTGTAATTGAACATGTACATCAGGGCGGAACGATTTTTTTTTTTAATTTTGTTTTGGAATAGTTGTATTAAGTTGCTAATTGCCATCAATTACCTCAATTAAAAATATAAATAATATCAGACAACGGTAAAAGCGACGCCAAGACATCGAACATTTACAAAAACGACAGTTAGGGGCTATTTGCGAGGCCTACAAAATAGTACAGAATTTATTGAAATAGGTTTATTTTATTTAATAACATGTTCAAATAAAGTTAACTAGCTATTGCAATCAAATATTTCTTTATTTTAATATACTTTGGCGCTGTTATAGAGGAGAAAAGTGCGGGACGAAGCGGGGGGGGCGGCACCTGACAATCTACGAAATGTTGTTGTGTTTTGTTTAAACTAGTGTTTTGTTTAAACTAGTGTCGATAATGGTCTCAAGGTGAAAGGTCGCGCGTCAATTGTATTTGAGAGTACTTAATGATAGACGTTTTTTAAGTGAATTAACATGACTTCTAGAAAACAAAATTTAAAATGTCCGATATTTGGTGTAAGTGCAGAGTTGAAAGAGAATATCCTACCTAAGTATGAAAAAGTGATGAAATTCTACTAATGGTTTCGACAAGACTTAAAATTAAGGAATAACACAACAAGAAAACCTACTTTTTTGGAAATTGCCGAAATAGTTTGAACGAAAATTGAAGAATTGTGGATAAAATCTTCTATTCCAATTGTCACACACAAAAGAATCTTTCAGTTACTAAAAAGCTATCACTCGAAGTGTTATAATTTGAAAAAGTCTTTGAAGAAACTTAAGGAAGAAAAGTTAGAAGAGGTCAGAGTACAAAGTAGAAAGATTTTTGACACAGCTGCAAGTAAATGTAAAGAATTTGTAAGCTGTACTTGTTTGAGAGAAAAAAAGTGCCTAAAGAAGAACAAATGTTTTTAGAAGACCAATGCACTAACTGACTAATGGCTTTAGGAAGAACGGATCTTATCCAGAGTAAAAAATTGCTGAATGGAAGATTACGTACTCTAAAACAAGAAATGATGCATAATAGATAAGATGAAACTAAGAAGAATAAGACAGAAATTACGCGAGCAAATTTTAACCAAAGAAAGAGTAACAGAAATTCCTTCATTATATTTCGATGGAAGGAAAGACAAGACGGCTAAAACTGTTACAAAGAGATCGAAGAAGCTTAGAGTGATTGTACAAGAGGAACATATTTCAATTATAAAAGAACCAGGTACTATTTATGTTGGGTAAGGGGTTCCAACACCGGGCAGTGCAAAGCATATTGAAAGAGCTATCCACAGCTTTTTAACGACTGCAAACATATCACTAGATGGTTTAATGGCTGTTGGCTGTGATGGAACAAATACAAATACAGAAAAAGGGGGAGTCGTGATTCGTTTTTTGGAAAACAGACTATCTCGACCATTGCAATGGATAATTTGTGTCTTACACGCCAACGAGGTACCATTGAGGTATTTGTTTACGCTAACTTAACTCGCTGCAAGACGCATTTTAAAGGCTCGTCAAGTTTATAAAATATATTTTTCGCGCATGTTTGAGGTGCCAAAAGTGGACTTAAATGCATGTTCTTACATAAAAATGATTGACTGGCAACAAAATATATACGAACCCCCAATACTGATGAATATATCCGATGAGCAGTTACAAGTTCTTATTGAAAATGGAGAAGATACAGTGTTGGAGTTTATGAGACTGCCTTGCCACACCCAGGCTGTGGAAAGATCTGTAAAAGTTAAGACAGAAGCAGCTCTAAGTGTATTCAACAAGACAAGACGGGAGGGATTCATAAAATCTAAATTAGCATCTCGAAAACTCATGCCAAAGTTTGAGCCGAAAAAGGATTTTTGCTATAAAAAATGATTTTATTCATACCAACATAACTTTCTGAACCTGTGTTTACTTTTGAAAAAAATGTTTTTATTAATTAAAATCTACTTTTATTTTATCATTTAATGCATAATATATGTATAACATTTACTTATTATTTTGTTTATAGGGTGTTTAATACAAAACGTCTATAAAACCTAAGAAACTAAAATTTCAAGTCTCTGGCGGGACCTCAAGCTGTCGAGCTAGAACTTCCAAATCGAGAAGTGTTATTTACAATTAAATAAAGCAACTTTTACCTGATATTACAATTAAAATTTCCAAAAAAAAAATTTTTTCATATAAAAGTGTTCCATCCTAATGTACATCCTGTTGACAAACTGCTTATTTGTAGTTTAACGGAATAATACTTTACACAACAGTAAAACATCGTTATTCCAATTGGATTTCCTGGAAACTCAAAAACCCAGGAAAACGTCTTGGAAAGAGTAGAAATGTATTATAGTAGATTATAACATGTATATGGTTTAAGTTTAAAGTGTACCTATATTTTATTTGAAGATAAAAGATATAAATAAAAACTCGACATACAAATATGGTATCTAGTTCCCACTGATGTTTTAGAAAGAAGAAGTTTTATAAAAATATGTATTGAGCAATCAAAACAAAACCAAGGGCAAGTAAAAATAAGGATGACTGTTGATTTATAAGAAAAATCTATCTTTTTCAGTGTATTTTAGCCAAGATTTGTTGTGTTTTTTATAATAGGTAGTCAATATCTCATGAAAAGTTGTAATTAGTGTGTTGTACATTTGAGGGGCAATAAAATGAATATGCCTTTTGGCTAATCTGGTTTTGCAATGGGGTACTGCAAATACAAAAGTGCTATGTCTTTAGCTAAAACGGTTATCATTCTTTGTGAAATTGTTAGAACGCCCATAAATAAATTTTAGACATTGTCCAAAATATGACTTTCTTGGAACAATTGTTTGAAGGGAAAATGTTGAAGTTTTTATTATACACTCTGCATCTGTGCAGATAAAGAAACAATAGCGCGTGTTGATTTTACGTCCAATAGATGGCGCTGAAAAAAGGTGACATATCTATAATATAGGTATATAAAAACACACGCTTATTCAAATGCAACGTTGTGTCAAAATTTGAAAGCAACGGTGAAGAACTTTCGTTTGTTTAAGATTTTGAACAAACGAACATTTATATTTTTATTTATACATAATATATAGAAGATAATCTTCATATTTGATTTTTGGTAAATTTCCAACGTTTAATACTCGTATAATAATAATTATTGCCACATTGACTTTGAACTCCCAACAAATATCCATCGAAGGAATAAAATCAATATTGATAAGTTGATAAGGTAGTTGATGGAACCATTCGCTGATAATATCGTGTATATTTAGCACTTGTTAACATTTCATATTTGATTATGTACCTGCCGTGTACATGTTATTTGTATTTAATTAAATGGTCAATTTTATTGGAATTACTTTGATGGTTTTATGGATTATAGGTTTTAAATCATTGAAGAAGAAGATAATACTGATAAATCTAAACGAAATATGAAACAGAACAAGACACAGAAAAATTAAAAAGTTAACGGTCTTAACTTGGAACGACTTGGTCGAAAATTGAAAATTGATGCATCATAAAAATTTTAAACCCTTACAATCTTTGTCCGATTGTACGGAATTATATAGCGATCTTGATCATTGATACGCAAACTTGTCCCTAAACACCCTAAAGTGGCACTCGATTACGTTTACAATAAATAAAATTGTCTATCTTTGGCAATAGACTTCTACAATCTATGTTTACATTTTAAGGTATAGGCGTTTACTTACAGGACAAACAATTAATTTATGGTTTTTACCTGTGTAACCTATTTAACCTATTTTTGGATTCATCACTTTTCATGACTTTTGTATCACTTTTTGTAGGTGTTTTGAACTATCATTTTGATGAGATACCCGGTCACCCATTATCAGATCTGTTGTTTCTATATAATCTGATAATTAGTAGAATAGATTGTCCAGAATTGTTATCTGTCATTGGTTTAAATATTCCGATGAGGCGTACCAGGCATAGTACGCTTTTTCATATAGAAGCCAAAAACACTAATGCAGCAAATAACTCACCAATCACAACATATACCCAATACAAATAATTGCTAAACCTGGATATTTTTCATAATTCTCTTCTTATGTATAAAACTAGTTTATTAAAAATTTTGGAGCGATAAATCATTTAAAAACTATTTAAACTTAAATTTCAAAAACTAATAATCGATTACAATTCGTGAGCTCCTTATACTAATTGATTTTGTTCTAAAACTCTTCCAATCTCTACACACCTTTTTACTATTTAGTATTCTTTGTAATAATAATAAGTTTTTGTGAAAAATCACCTCAAGGGCGATGTACAATTTATTACGGATTAATCTTATCTTATCTTATTATCATTTGCAAACAGACACAAAAAACCATACTTACCTGGCTGTTCACTCCAGATAAACACACTTTTATTAAAATAAAGTTTACGACTTTCAACACTGGATATTGATTTTACGTTTGCTATTTTACCCTCCATTACTAATTGTTTTTATATTTGCTATTTTACCCTCCATTACTAATTCACTTTATATTTGCTATTTTACCCTCCATTATTAATTGACTTTATATTTGCTATTTTACCTTTCATTACTAATTGATTTTATATTTGCTATTTTACCCTTCATAACTAATTGATTTTACATTTGCTATTTTACCCTCCATTACTAATTGACTTTACATTTGCTATTTTACCCTTCATTATTAGTGATTTTACATTTTTAATAGAGGGTACTTAGTTACTTTTATTGTAGATTGGTGGCCAGATTATAGTTTATTTAAGACTGGATAACACATTACGACTGGAGAATTTTAATGAAGTGACCTTAAAAAGCTTACAACATTTCTTGACTGTGACTGTCTAAAAAGGTGATTTGTAGGTTAAGTTCTGAATTCTGCCGAGTCTATGATCATTCATCATGTGGCAGTCCATTCAGGACTATAGTTCCTGACACTCCTAAAGCACGCTCACCGAACTGAGTATCTGGTGTGTGCTTTAGTTCCTTCAACCTTCCGATAGCTGATGACGCTGCTGTCCTAAGGGTTGACTATTTTGAATTAGCAAATTAAATGTACTAATGTCCAAATAAATTGTTAAAAAAGATCTTTTAATACAGGTTGATTTTTTCAACATTATGGTAGGTACCTATACTATTAAAATCTGGGCAAAAGCCCAGTTGGGCGTAAAATCAAATGAATAAGTACTGCTCCTTTATTAAATTTTAAATCATGTTTTAAATTTTCTTTTATTTTTACTTGAATAAAAAAAAATGTCAATTTTTTTAAGAATATATTTTTTTTTGCTAACCAAATAGAGACGATCACAAATTCAACAATTACGAATTACAATTTAAACAAAATAAATTCACATTTAAAATTAATCAATCGTATTTTTCGCATTATCAGTTCGAATTTTGAATAAAATTTACATAAATTCGAAGCGAATTTGAGTTCATTGAACGTGAATAATTTCACATGCATATGTCGAATTAGTTAATACAATAGGGATGACGGCCTCCAAGGTCGAGAGGTAAGGCTCTCGACTAGCATGCTGTAGGTCGCAGGTTCAAATCCTGGCGTGCGCAAGTAAATTTAAATTGATTAATTTGTGTTACATCACAATATACTCATTTAAAATAATATATAGTATACTTGCGGCACGTTCCAGAGTGGAAGATACTCTGAGTCTCATCCTGATGTAAGAACACCATCCAGGATTGAAACGTTGGCTTTGGTCGTGTTTGGTTTCCCCACTTTACTCTTCCTCTTCCTTCCACACTACCTTCAGCCTCCCAATTGTGGTTGCTATAGTCTCACTGGCTCCAGATGGTTGAGAGCAGTTGACAGTTGGAGGTTTTGTTGGGCACATTCAACAGATGTCATAAAACGTTGCTGCCCACAGTTGAAGAGCCGTTGAGAAGGTCCGGACCTGCGCACTAGGCATGTCAGAGCCAGGGACGTGAAAATACAACATTCCTCTCCCATATAATCCTCTTTATAATGTTCTACTGGCCTACTCTCATAATTATATACTGTTTTATTATTCTAGTTGGGTCTTGTGAATATTCCTGACAAACTAAATATTACTTTTTTTGTAAAAAAAATTGTTTTAAATGTTTGTGGCTTTCGCCTTTCAGGGGTGTTCTATGCCATCATTTAAAATTATGGAGAGAGGAAAGGTGAATTTAATTTTGTTTAAATGGGTAAATTTCAAAATTATATGGAAGATTCAAATTCAGACTTGCAAAAGATGAATAAGTCTTGATAGAAGAGAGGATATTTGTTTAGACAGGGACAATTAAAAATTATGTGATCTAAAGTTTCAACTTCTACACCACAGCATTGACGGCCCCCGTGGTCGAGGGGTAAGGCTCTTGACTAGCAAGCTGTAGGTCGTGGGTTCAAATCCTGGCTTGCGCAAGTTAATTTTATTTAATTAATTTGTGTTATTTAAAATAATATATAGTTTATTTGCGGCACGTTCCAGGGTGGAACGTAACAGTAACAAGATATTACAAAAGATACAATAAAGAACTCTTCATTCAGACCTTAGAGACTATTGATTGGAATGAAATAAATCAAATGGAATATAACAAAAAAGCTGACCAGATGATATTAAACATTAAAAAATCCATTGATAAAGTAGTTCCAGAACAGAAGATACGTAAAGGAAACAATAATAAATGGTTCACATAAGAACTACGCACAATGCAGCATGATAGAGATACATTTTACAAGAGAGCACGCCTTACTAATAATACTATGGATTGGAATAACTAAAAAAAAATGAGAAATAAATACTCTAAAGACATAAAAAGAACGCATAATGAGTACATAAAAAATAAAATAAAATCGGAAGAAGGGGATCCCAAAAAAATTTGGAAAAGCATTAAAGAATTAGTACATGGCGATAACAAAAACGACATAAAAATAGTAAACTTCCCAAAAGATATAAACGAAGAAAACATGGCTAATAGCTTTAATAAATATTTTATAGAAAGCATCACTCAAATTAACAAATTAATACCTAACATTGTTTTCAACCCCACAAATGATAATAACAACTCAAACAAAAAATTATTGGTCTTCAGAAAAATAACTGCAGAATACTTATTTAACATTTTAAACAAAATTAAATCAAAAAATAGTTCAGATGGATTAACTATTAGTCTGATAAAAGATGCTTTTCCAGTAATTGGATCTACTCTATTAAATATTATTAATCAGACAATTGAAGAGGGAAAATTTCCACAGTCATGGAAACAATCTACCATTATACCGGTCCCAAAGGTTAAAAATACCAGAAAATGTGAAGAATTTCGACCAATAAACACCTTACCGAAATATGAACAGATACTTGAAGTAATAATAAAAGAACAAATATTGCAATACTTAGATGGACACAATATTTTATACCAAGAACAATCGGGATTCAGATGTAATAATTCTTGTGAAACAGCGTTAAATGTAATCGTTGAAGAATGGAAAGAAGGAACGAATAGTAATAAATTTATCTTAGCAATATTCTTGGATTTTCAAAGGGCATTCGAAACCATAGATCGAGAAATATTGATAAGAAAGCTTAAAGAAATTGGTTTCTCAACTCTAGCTATTAAATTAATAAAAGAGTATTTGAAAGACCGAATACAGGTAACAAAAATTAATAATCAATTTTCAAAACCAATGGAAAATAAATTAGGAGTACCACAGGGATCAGTCCTTGGACCTCTATTGTTCATACTCTATATTAATGACATGGTGAAAATATTTTCAAAATGCAAAGTACGACTATTTGCCGATGATACACTTATATATATAATTGGAGAAAACTATGAAGAACTAATACATATTTTAAATAATGAACTAGATAATGTATCAAGATGGCTAAAAATAAATAAGCTTAAATTAAATACAAAAAAAACAAAATGTATGGTAATTGGTTATAAGAAGACATCCAGTGAAAGCAAAATCAAAATTGATGGTGAAATTATTGAAAATGTTACCGATATAAAATACTTAGGAGTTATAATAGATTCCAAACTCAACTTTAACAAACATGCGGAATATACCCAAAAGAAAATTGGAAAAAAGATATCTTTTTTGGGAAGAATTCGCCAAAAACTGTCCGAAAAAACTGCAATCACCATTTATAACTCCATTATTGCTCCACATTTTAATTACTGCTCAACTATCATTTTCCTGTGTAACGACCGAGAGCAAAATAAATTTCAAATTCTCCAAAATAGGGCAATGAGAACAATACTCAGACGAAATAGATATTCAAAAGTAAATTAAATGTTAAACGAACTAAATTGGCTAACGGTGAAACAGATGTTGACCTTGAACACGATGATATTTTTACACAAAATAGTAAACAACCTGCTACCCAAATATTTTTCGAATAAAATTGTATACAACAAGGACATACACAAACATAAAACTAGGACGTGCAATGAAATCAGGCTACCAAAGAAGGACAAAGCGAATACCCAGAATAGTATATTATATAAAGGGATGAAATACTATAACGCGCTGCCGGAAAACCTTAAGTCTGCCCCAATTGAAAAGTTTAAGATGTTGTGTAGGAGCCACATCAAGAAAGAAAAAAAACATAGTATATTTAAATGTAATAATTAATTAGTCATTTGTAATCTTAAATGTACAAATTACTAAAATAAAATCAATAAATAAAAAGTAACAGGGTGGAAGATACTGTCAGTATCACCCTGGTGTAAGACCACCATTCAGAATTGAAACATTGCTCAAAATGGATTTTTTTTAAATTTCAACAGTAAAGTACTATTATTTTTTTTTTAGATATAAACTAAATTTTTATACGAGTTGAATATTGAAACGGTATTTCAAAACTTTAGTATCTTATTTGTATAAATATTTGTTGAATTATGTGACAATATAAACAATAACTAACTCGGTAGGTTCATGACAAGGTAAAGTCCTCGACTACGAATTCGGAAGTCGGGGAAGTACGCAAAATATCTTATGAAAATTTGTTATTTCAGAAGTTTAAAAAATTGGTCGCTGGGGGTTTTTTATGATAATTTTGAGGTTTTTTATGTGATGTAGATTCACCAGTTTCCCGATTGTACTACGTGTTTCTGGACACCGTGTATAAATTATGTTATTTGACATAAAATCATTTATAGTACCGTTCAGTGGTAGATACTCACAGTACCGCATTTGTTAAAGACCACCATTCAGAATCAAAACGTTGCTTGAAATGGTTTTAGCTCTATTTGGTGACCAGATCTGAAACTTTACCACTTCCCAAACTTTCTTCATCTCCTTTCCTTCACCATACCCTTCAGCCTTACAATATACCCCATTTTGAGAAATCAAAAAATCCGTCGGCTTCACCCTTTTGGGAGCAGTTGGGACTCTTGTGCGGCAATTCACATTAAAAAATTTATGTATGCATATTATGACCTTTGGACTCCTAGACTCAAATAGAAAAATAGACTTAGATAGACAAATATACTCAGATAGACACAGATATACAAATAGACTCAGATAGACAAATATACTTACATAGACAACTATACTCGGATAGACAAATAGACACAGATATACAAATAGACTCAGATAGACAAATAGACTCAGATAGACAAATAGACTTACATAGAAAAATATACTCGGATAGAAAAATATACTCGGATAGACAAATAGACACAGATATACAAATAGACTCAGATAGACAAATAGACTTACATAGACAAATATACTCTGATAGACAAATAGACACAGATATTCAAATAGACTCAGATCTATCAACATTATAAGATAGAAGAGATATATCCGACAAAATTTATCAAAAAATAATTTAAAATTATCCACAATGCTGTTGACAACGACTAACTTCTGGAAAAAGGTTCTTCCCACTGTCCAGTTGGAAACACACGGTCAAACAAACTATTCCACATCCCACACTCAAAACTAACTACACACAACATTCATTTTTCAGAAGGACATGCACAAAATACAATAATATATTTTCCATTTGTCCTAAGTTTAGTTAACTTAATGAATATTGGAGGAAATTAAATCAAATTGTTAATTACGTACCCTCTCCCTCTGCTGTGTTTAAGATATATCAGTTATTTTCATTAAGGCGATGCACTACGTAGTAATGCAAAATCATGTGTTTTTGGTTTGAAAATTTGGTGACCTAGAAATGTTTCAGATGCTTTAAATAAATACCGCGAGTATAATACATCTTGGTCTTTGAAATAATCTAGTATTTTTTACATAAGTCTGTTTATAAGCCCAGAAAAAAATAATTTTAAAAGGCCTATGAAAACTGATTTAAAGTTCAAAATTTCCTACTTACGAACCCATTTTCAGTTATGATTTTATGGTATAATGTGTCAAATTAAGTTATTTATAAAATGATCGGAAAAAATTAAATATTTATGCCTGAACATCCACAAAATAAAATAAAAGGCATTTTTTGGCCAAGTTTTTTTCTTGCATAAATCAAAACTGCCGGATGGTTTTAAGCGGGAATTTAAACCTTATCGCCATTTACGTAAGGGCTGTTATTGATAGCGGCTCGACTTAAAATGTGTGCATCGCATTGAGGTCTTTTTATGTTTTTCTGTTTATTTATGTTATTTTATGTGTGTAACAGGAATTTTATGTAGAAAATTCACTGGTTTATGCAACATGTAAAATTTAATTATTTACATAAAATTGAAAAGCTTTATATTTCCCAAATACACTAAAATAAAATAAAATAAAAATAGACTCAGATAGACTAATAGACTCAGATAGGCAAATAGACTAAGATAGACTAATAGACTCAGATAGGCAAATAGACTAAGATAGACAAATAAACTCAGATAGACAAATCGACTCCACATAGACAAATAAAATTGAGTGTCTATTAAATGTTTTTATTTACATTAACCTCACTCAAGGAGGCCCTGAAGAAATTAATTTCCCTCTGAGTTAATGTCATTTTTGGCGATGCTGTGTGGAGGGTCTTTTTGTTGAAAGGAAGGAGTCAACCTGCACGGAGAAAAATGTCTGATTTATTGAAATTCTGTTAAAAACGTGATTGCAATCCATTTCGTGATAAAACATGAATCCATTCAGAATATATCGGAACACGTGTGCATGCAGGTGTTCTTTTTCTGATAAGTATAATGACGAAATGCGACAATATTTGTATGTATATGAACATATGCTCATAACACAAGGAAATCTGTCAATACCAAAAGTCCCATTTTTAACATAAATACGAATAATTTTACCTGATTTTGAATAAATTAGCAATACTTTATATCAGTAAGTTTTCTCCGTGTGGTTCTTGAAGAAACCCATGTCGTAGAAGGGAGGAAACAAAGAGGCTGACAAATCGTTCCACAGCCGAGGTTTTGAACCACGAATCGTAGAAACGACCCGTTCTCATGTGACAAGTATCAACTGTGTAAAAATGTTGGGCACGCGTTTGGCGTTTTTTCCAACTGTGCACCGGTGCCGAATAAATCAAGGAAATTCTTTCATATCTAGAAGCATCTTCCATTGAAATACCGGCAGAACAAGGATTTGATCAAGGAATGTTCGAATAACATTAAAATCCCAAAAATGAACTCCAATCACATTCAAAACACCTACCTCTATCTAGGAATTACTTATTTAAACAACCTTCCTTTAAATATAAAACACCACCCTCTATCTAGGAATTACTTATTTGATCAACCTTCCTTTAAATATAAAACACCACCCTCTATCTAGGAATTACTTATTTGAACAACCTTCCTTTAAATATAAAACACCACTCTCTATCTAGGAATTACTTATTTGAACAACCTTCCTTTAAATATAAAACACCTACCTCTATCTAAGAATTACTTATTTGAACAACCTTCCTTTAAATATAAAACACCACCCTCTATCTAGGAATTACTTATTTGAACAACCTTCCTTTAAATATAAAACACCACTCTCTATCTAGGAATTACTTATTTGAACAACCTTCCTTTAAATATAAAACACCTACCTCTATCTAAGAATTACTTATTTGAACAACCTTCATTAAAATATAAAATACCTACCTCTATCTAGGGATTTCTTATTTTACCAACCTTCCCGTAACGTAAATATACAACACCTACCTCTATTTAGGAATTACTTATTTGAACAACCTTCCTTTAAATATACAACACCACCCTCTATCTAGGAATTACTTATTTGATCAACCTTCCTTTAAATATAAAACACCACCCTCTATCTAGGAATTACTTATTTGATCAACCTTCCTTTAAATATAAAACACCACCCTCTATCTAGGAATTACTTATTTGAACAACCTTCCTTTAAATATAAAACACCTACCTCTATCTAAGAATTACTTATTTGAACAACCTTCCTTTAAATATAAAACACCACCCTCTATCTAGGAATTACTTATTTGAACAACCTTCCTTTAAATATAAAACACCACTCTCTATCTAGGAATTACTTATTTGAACAACCTTCCTTTAAATATAAAACACCTACCTCTATCTAAGAATTACTTATTTGAACAACCTTCATTAAAATATAAAATACCTACCTCTATCTAGGGATTTCTTATTTTACCAACCTTCCCGTAACGTAAATATACAACACCTACCTCTATTTAGGAATTACTTATTTGAACAACCTTCCTTTAAATATACAACACCTACCTATATCTAGGAATTACTTATTTGAACAACCTTCATTGAATATACAACACCTACCTCTATCTAGGAATCACTTATTTTAACAACCTTCCTTTAAATATAAAAATTATCGAAAATATTCACGGATTGTAGATTCATTTAAAAAATTACATTAAACCACTATACGAGTTCATATCTGTTATTATTATTTTTAAATCTTTTTTTCTGTTATATCCAAATCATGCGTTTTTCTATTCTATATATATATATATATAACAAATATATATATATATATATATTTGTTGTGTTCGAAATAGAATATATATTTATATATTCAACCAAGCTTCACTAAAAAAGATAATACTAAATGTGTTGGATTGATTCGAGAACAGCTACAGTATCCAGGGATACCAACTGATTATTTCAACCAAGTTTCACTAAAAAAGATAATACTAAATGTGTTGGATTGATTCGAGAACAGCTACAGTATCCAGGGATACCAACTGATTATTTCAACCAAGTTTCACTAAAAAAGATAATACTAAATGTGTTGGATTGATTCGAGAACAGCTACAGTATCCAGGGATACCAACTGATTATTTCAACCAAGTTTCACTAAAAAAGATAATACTAAATGTGTTGGATTGATTCGAGAACAGCTACAGTATCCAGGGATACCAACTGATTATTTCAACCAAGTTTCACTAAAAAAGATAATACTAAATGTGTTGGATTGATTCGAGAACAGCTACAGTATCCAGGGATACCAACTGATTATTTCAACCAAGTTTCACTAAAAAAGATAATACTAAATGTGTTGGATTGATTCGAGAACAGCTACAGTATCCAGGGATACCAACTGATTATTTCAACCAAGTTTCACTAAAAAAGATAATACTAAATGTGTTGGATTGATTCGAGAACAGCTACAGTATCCAGGGATACCAACTGATTATTTCAACCAAGTTTCACTAAAAAAGATAATACTAAATGTGGTGATCTGCCGTGTCGATCACTCAGATAAGATGTAAATAATAGTCGTTTGGATACTCCATACGATTTGGTTTATTTAGTGTTATTACTAATGTACAGTATTCGAGATGTTGTTGCAAAGAGAGGACGAGTTACAACAGACACGCCTTTTTATACGTCTCGGTCATGCTGTCTCACTCAGATATGCCTGTCTCTTTCATACCGACAGACATACGTTCACCACATCCCTCCACACTTAAATCAGCAGACAGTAACATAACATGATTATCATAATAATAATTATAAAACATACATACACATATTTAATTATTATTTTACAACATTTTCTTTTTTATTTATAACCATGTTGATTCGGAGAGTTGACTGCTGCTTATTTTGATTTCTCTGTCCTTGGTCGAAGGCGCTCCTTCCAGTTCCCCGACGTTGACGCCACGGGTTCACTGGAGCTGGAAGGAAAAAGAGGGTCACCCGTTAGATTGTCATCCGAAACAAAGTCGGAGACATCGTACTCATCGAACGATAGCCTCCTCGTCTCAGACTCAGGGATTAAAATA
The DNA here is from genome assembly GCA_026573805.1 of Hesperophylax magnus. NCBI lineage: Eukaryota > Metazoa > Arthropoda > Insecta > Trichoptera > Limnephilidae > Hesperophylax > Hesperophylax magnus. The sequence goes on from JAIUSX010000119.1 coordinate 810,160, forward strand.
CTAGGGTTCTTTTCCCATGATACACACAGTTTGGATAATTGATCAAAATGTCTTTTCCAGTACATGATTTTATCATTCAATTTAACCTCAATTAAATATAGTTTATTTCCCAAACGTTTATGTACTTTCCCTGGTACCCACTTATCATTGTTTTGGTCTCTAAAATCCCTAACCATAACTTTCTGATTAATCTTAAAATTCGTAGATACTTTGTTATTCCTTTTATAATAGAATTTCTGATTTTCCTGACATTTTGACATTTTCATTTTGGTATCTTTATCAATCACATTTTCCTTTACCTTCCCCCCTCTAGGTATAAAATTATTCAAATTTGACCTTAACCTTCTACCAAACATTACAACTGCTGGCTCTAACCCTGTTGTACAGTGTGGTGCATTCCTATAATCTATGAGAAAACATTCTAACTTCTCATTATAACCTGACTGAAATTTTTTTTCTAACAATATTTTCTTTAAAAAAATTTTTACACGTTTTGACTGCATTCTCTGCCAATCCATTTGATTGAGGATGATTTATAGGTGTTGTTAAATGTTTAATGCCATTTCTCTCGCAAAACTGTTTAAAGTCTGCTGACATGAATGCTGCTCCATTATCAGAAACTAAGGTTTGTACACTACCGAAATAACTGAATAATCTCTTTAAGATTTTAATGGTATTATCTGAGTTAGGTGAATTTACTTCCACGCAATCCAACCATTTTGAGGTTGAATCTATGATTACCAAAAAATATTTATTTCCGATAGGCCCTACGTAATCTATATGAACCCTACTCCAAATTTCTTCCGTTATCGGCCATGGAGTTAACTCACTCTTGGGTTGTGATGGTTGAATTTCCGCACAAATTCCGCACTCTCTAACTAAAAATTCAATTTGACTGTCAATCCCTGGCCACCAAAAATAGCCTCTAGCTAGCCCTTTCATCTTGGCAATCCCTAGATGAGATCTATGCAATAAGCTTAATATCTTATCCCTTAAACTTATTGGAATTACTAACCTATGGTTCCAGAAAATACAATCATCAATTATTGATAAATCGTTCCTTTTTATCCAATAAATCCATTTGCAATCATCCTTATTGACTTTATTTGGCCACCCTGTTCTAAGATAATTTTTTATCTCTAATAATAATTTATCCGTATTAGATTCTGCTTTAACTTCCTCAACATCTATTGGCATCTCGCTATTATTTTTGAATAAACACAAAATTCTTGAATCAAAGTTATTATTTTCCTCAACAGGATCTCCTACAGGTACGCGAGATAAGTAATCCGAACAATTTAATGTTGATTTTACGTATTGAACTTTATAATTGAAAGATGAGAGAATTACACCATAACGTTGTAATCTATTACAAGTTAAAACAGGAATTCCTTTTTTTTCACCAAAAATTCTACATAAAGGTTCATTATCTATTTCTAGAATGAATTCCCTTCCGTAAATGTACTCGAAAAACTTCTTAAAAGCAAACACAATTGCACAAGCCTCGAGGTCTAAAATTGAATATTTCTTTTCCGCTTCTGTCAGTTTACGAGAAACAAAAGAAATAGGTCTTTGTAAATTATTTTCATACACATGTAACAATGTTGCACCCAAACCTTTCGTTGAGGCGTCCGTAACTACCTTCAAAGTAACATTTGGATCGTAATGTGCTAACACTCGATTATCACATAAAATTAATTTTATTTTATTAAAAACTTTTACGCAATCTTGATTAAAATCAAAATTCGTATTTTTTTTCAATAATTTGTGCAAAGGATCTAATAACATAGACATATTTGGCACAAAAGATCGGTAAAAATTTACCATTCCTAAAAAACTGCGTAGCTCTGATAAATCTTTTGGTTGCGCGACTTTACTAATTGCGTTCGTTTTATCTTCCATAGGTTTAATCCCTTCCTTCGAGATTTCAAACCCTAAGAAACATACCGATGAAGCGTTAAAATTGCACTTTTGAATATTTACGCACAAACCGCAATCTTTTAACCTATTAAGAACTGCATTTAAATTAGCATTATGTTCCTCTATCGTTTCTCCTGTAACCATAATATCATCCAGGAAAACCGCTGTTTTCTTCAAACCTTGTAGACATGAAGCTATAGTTCTACAAAATATTGCCGGTGCACTGTTAATCCCAAACACTAGCCTAGTGAATTTAAATAATCCTAAATGTTAAAATTAAATTAAATTAAAGGTTAAATTCTTCGGCTTCAATTGTACATCTTTAAAATGTTCCCAATAATCTTTATCCGATAGGATCGATATTCCTGCACCCGTGTCAAATAATCCTTTTATGATGATACCGTTATTAACTTTTAACGATAAATAAATGGGATCGGTATTTCTTGTTAACCTTGAATTTATTTCACTTGAATTCACAAACACAGATGAAACTTCCTCCCGTTTTTTTTCGCGACAATTTTTACTAAAATGTCCCTTGTTTTTGCAATTAAAACACGTCACGTTTTTTAATCTACAATTACTGGAATCATGATTATTTAAATTACAATATTTGCACTTCAACTGTTGTATATGTTCTACTGATTTCTTTCTGGGAATTGTAACATTTTTGTCTTTCGCCCGCGCCGGTGAAGTAGAATAATTCCTACCTGCACTACTATTAAAATTTTTCTTACTTCTAGAAATGAGCCCGACACTCTCGGATTTAATACACGTAATATTTTTATGAAATGAATCCATTCCCGATGCGCACTCTAATGTACTTTTTAAAGTCAGCTTCTCTGCATCTAAAAACATTTTTTCTTTAATACGACCTTCTAATAAACCAGTCACAAAAATATCTTTTAAGTTTTCTTCCAGTCTGCTTTCAAATTTGCAGAATCTTGTTAGACAACGTAACCTAGCTATATAATCATTTATAGATTCCCCAACTTTTTGTTTCGCCGCAAAAAAATTTCCACGTTCCTTAAACACATTCTTTGAAACACCAATGTGGTTTCCTAATAACAAAAATATATTTTCAACCGATAATTCTGTTATTTTTTTTGGAAAACATAAATCTATCAGTAGATTAATCGTGTCTGTGTGTAGGTGGGATATTAAAACCGCCCTCTTTTTATCCTCGGATTTAAATTTGTCATCATTGACGAGGATCAACTGCTCAAACTGTAGCACGAACGTCTCCAGCCCGTCCCTAAGGTGACAAAACCTGGGTAAACCCACTCCCTCCATTTCCACACAGATTACCAATAATCAGAAAAAACAACAACAAACAGCACTCAACTCACGAATCTGATGATTGATGCTGCCGCCGATCGCCGCCCTTCCGCGTCCGACCGTCTTCTGGCTCCGTCCGGATTCCTGGTCGTCCTTCTCGTCCGGTCACCACCGCCACGCCTTCCCGTGTCGGGTCCCCGTACAAGCTGCCTGGATCCGTTTTTCATCCGGTTTCTCGGCTGCTGATTCCTTGAGCTCAGCGCCTTGAATCTCCTCACCAGTTCCTTGCCTTGATGCTCCTTCAATGTCCGATACTGTCCGTGAAGCTGCCCCCAAATTATTTTATTTTTTATGCGACAATAATCCCTTCCGCGGTGCTCGGTGGGATTATAACCAAACTATGGTTCTTTCAGCTGCGCCTACTGTGGTTCTTCCTCCAGGAAGAATTTAATGGCTGATCAGCTTCCTTTTTCGGCTGCTCCAACTGTAGTTCTTCCTCCAGGAAGAATTTAATAGCTGTTCAGATTCCTTTTTCGGCTGCTCCAACTGTAGTTCTTTCAGCTGCGGCTACGGTTCTTCCTCCAGGAAGAATTTTGCGGCCGTTCAGCTTCCTTTTTCGGCTGCGCCAACTGTGGTGATCTGCCGTGTCGATCACTCAGATAAGATGTAAATAATAGTCGTTTGGATACTCCATACGATTTGGTTTATTTAGTGTTATTACTAATGTACAGTATTCGAGATGTTGTTGCAAAGAGAGGACGAGTTACAACAGACACGCCTTTTTATACGTCTCGGTCATGCTGTCTCACTCAGATATGCCTGTCTCTTTCATACCGACAGACATACGTTCACCACACTAAATGTGTTGGATTGATTCGAGAACAGCTACAGTATCCAGGGATACCAACTGATTATTTCAACCAAGTTTCACTAAAAAAGATAATACTAAATGTGTTGGATTGATTCGAGAACAGCTACAGTATCCAGGGATACCAACTGATTATTTCAACCAAGTTTCACTAAAAAAGATAATACTAAATGTGTTGGATTGATTCGAGAACAGCTACAGTATCCAGGGATACCAACTGATTATTTCAACCAAGTTTCACTAAAAAAGATAATACTAAATGTGTTGGATTGATTCGAGAACAGCTACAGTATCCAGGGATACCAACTGATTATTTCAACCAAGTTTCACTAAAAAAGATAATACTAAATGTGTTGGATTGATTCGAGAACAGCTACAGTATCCAGGGATACCAACTGATTATTTCAACCAAGTTTCACTAAAAAAGATAATACTAAATGTGTTGGATTGATTCGAGAACAGCTACAGTATCCAGGGATACCAACTGATTATTTCAACCAAGTTTCACTAAAAAAGATAATACTAAATGTGTTGGATTGATTCGAGAACAGCTACAGTATCCAGGGATACCAACTGATTATTTCAACCAAGTTTCACTAAAAACGATAGGTACTACTAAATTTCTTTCGAATTGTCTGATAACAGCCACATCTTATATTCATGCAGTAAGAGATTAGAATGGTTCAGAAATTTATTACATATCATTTAGGTTGATATCGATTTTCGTATTATCATTTAGTTCTTGATTCAGTAGAAAATCCATATTATCAGAATAATTATATATTATAAAACTTAAATTTCAACAAACATATTCTATTGATAAGATATAAATGATTCTCACTATCTTGTCTGTGTGATGTTCGATGATACAAATTATCTAATCTACTGCAGTGTTTCCAAAAAGGTGGGTCGCTAGGGGGCCATGAAAGTGGGATAAAAAAATGAACAACCGTCTAGACCAAGGCTGCCCAACCTTTTTAGCAGTTGGGCGAAATTGACGATTTTGAATCACTGGCGGGCCACTGAATACCTGACGGTTCCTATTTCCATGTGGGGGGGGGGTTGTTAGAGAATTTCTATAAAACATAATTCCCCACAAAAAAAAATTCTAAATGAGTGCTCCCCACAAAATATTTGAAATCCATGGGGGGGGGGGGTTGTTACGGAACTTCGCTGAGAAAAAATCCTAACATCATATGTGATACCCCACAGCAATTTTTCGAATTCCATGGGGAGGGGGGATGGCTACAGGATTCCATTTCGACGCAAAAAATATTATGTCGAAAACCGGTGTATTTTTATTTCAAAAGTAATTTCAACAGGTTAGATTTTTTCGTCGCTGATTCTCGTTCTGAGTAGCCTAAATAGCGATAAATCGCCGTCGTTGGCAACACTGGTGACCGCGCGTTGTTTGTTTTACCGCGGGCCCGCGACACTTTTTCAAATTGACGAATTGGCGGGTTTTTTGAAAATGTTTCACGCGGGCCACTTATAATTCGTTCGCGGGCCACATTGTGGCCCGCGGGCCTGGGGTTGGGCAGCCTTGGTCTAGACTCTAGAGCCATTGAGTCTGTGGCATTCCCAGTCGGGTTATGTTGTGAGGCTGAAGGTATTGGGGAGGGAAAGGAGGTGGGGAAGAAAAGTGTGATGAAATTCCTGGGTACACCAAACATGGCCAAAGCTATATCAAGCATCGTTTCAATTCTGATTGGTGGTCTTACACCGGGGCGATACTGAGAGTATCTTCCACTCTGGAACGTGCCGCAAATTTACTATATTTATACTTTAAATTAGTAATTTGTGTAATTACACAAATTAATCAAATGAGATTTAAGCCAGCGACCTCCAGCTTGCTAGTCGAGAGGCTTACCCCTTGACCGTGGAGGCCGACGAATTTCCAGTGTTCAAGCCTTATTTTTCTATCAACAAAATTTTGAGTGGGTAGGTAACGGAGTACAAGTTTAAGATAAACCGGGACTGGTTTAGGAAACGCTGATCTTATCTAATTGAAATTCAATTCCATGAAAAGATAACACATTTTAATTTTTCCGAAAAATATATATTTTTGGACACAACACAAAGTTCGGCGACACCCTTCGATTGTATAAATTAAAAACGTAACGAATATGGCCAACCAAGACTACCGGTAATTTGTGTCAGTGTAACTTGTGTTGTGTTGTGTGGTTGGCAGTGCAAGGCAGCAGCAATAGTAGGCAGTGTAGTGTAGTGTGATTGTAACCTGTGACTAACAATGGAAGCAGATGAGATGAGACAGGGTCCATTGAAGCAGAGAGATAAAAGATACAATGACGTGCATTGCGCCATTCGCTCCAGCAACGTGGAGCTTCTCGGCAGACTCCTCGATCCATCGATAAGCCCTGAACTCTTGGAGCGACTCGTCTCAGAATCTTACGAAGAATTACTCTTGAACAATGTCCTTGTGTCAGAAGAAATGCATCTGTTCGTCCAATGCACATTGCTTGATCTACGTTTCTTCTTCAAAGGCGACGAAGCTGATCCTCCCTTCTCTAATAATAATATCCAAGAACGCATCCAAATGCTTGTGGAAAATATTGCCCAAATTAAAACTTATGAAGAAGTAGACAGTCACTTTTTATACACGGCCAAGTTTATTGCTCAGAATATCCACATTCTGAAACAACAACTGAAGTCGACGTACGATATTTTGCCCTGGGAAGAAATAGAGTTCTGCTTGGTGAGCTTTGTATCAGCCCGCATTAAGCGACAAGAATTGAATATATTCTATGTGTCCGTACTGAAGAAAGAGAGGTTATTGAAGGAACTGGACACGTTTGCCTCTGCCCTGCAAGAGTTGCCCTGCAATGAACATATCAGCTCTACAGATATCCAGAAGCTTCCGAACCCGGTGAGTGAAAACCCCGAGGATGTTGCCGCTGACATCAGCAGTACATACCCTGACTTGTACGCTGACTATTGGGAGGTGAGAGACATATCCTCGCTCCATATCATGAAGACATATCTAGACGCGGCCTTGCTGGCAGACTCTGCTACTAGACTCGGCCAGTTGACTATCAAGAGAGCCCTCCAGGTGACGGGAGAACATCTGAAGAACACATTGGACAGCCCCAAGCTCTCCCCAGCCGTGAGTAAACTTCTCCTCCTCTCTGCACCCAAAGAAACCAAGAGAATCCTGATAGCCTTACGGGACTATCTATGCCATCTACACAAAGAGTTAAAAGACTCTGAACAATATTCAAATATTCAAAATGACATAAAAAAGATAGCATCTATTATAACTGAATTAACGTACTTTAAAAAAGTGGATAAAATTAAGCATATGCTTACCGAGTTCATCAATTGTAAGAGTGAAGATGAATTTCACGAACTCAGAAATATGTATAAAAATGTGCAACTCGATGTAGATGTCCAAGAAACAAATGAAATTACAAAATACCAACAGAATATTGAAGATCGTATTAAAAACGTTGAAAATCAAACATCACGTGAGAAGGAACTGTCTGCTGAAATAAAATATGTTCTCGACCAAACAAAATTTCAATGTCATTTAACATTCTTAGACTATTACATTTTAAAAAGTATATTCACTTTTAGGGACATTGACTGCGGTGCCAAAAGTAATGACATCAGGAACTTCGCTAGTAAAATATTAAATAACTTTCCATCACAAAAAAATCAATTAGAATTTGAAGAACAAATGCTAGCGCTAGGTAGCCTATTATCCGAATTTTATGACAGTGTATATATGAGAATTGACCTGGAGATTGCTGACGAAATAAAAATTGTGATAGCTAAAATAAATTACCATCGATCAATTTACACGGATATTAAATGTATCGATGATTATAGTAGACTCGAAAAAAAAAAAAAAAAAAAAAAAAAAAAGAGAAGATAAATATTGAAGAACCACTCAATCTGAATTTAACTGAACTGGAGAGCATCATAGGAGCTGGTGGAATGAGTTCTCAATTATATGAACCTAATATGTTATCACTCAAAGATAAGATTGAAAATAAATTTGCAGTAGAAGCCCTTGTGCTGGATATCATAAATCTATTAGACAGCTCGGAGACTGTTCCCAATAATCAGCTGTACCTAGATGTTTCAGTGCCTCTGTTGAACGGCAGATGTTTGCGCAACCACTTAGCTCACAGGAACGCCTTGGTAGAAATTATGCCAACCGATAATTGGTCTGCCGTGCTTTTAAATGCCATAAAACTGAATAAAAGCAAAAACCTTTTACCGAACTGTAAGATCGGGAATATTGTAAAACACAACATCAATCAATTGAGACAGAGATATGAGCGGGGCTTATCTATTCTTCACTATCAGAAGGAAATGTGGCGGTCTCTGCTTGACGGGAACTTTGAGAATTTTACAATAGCAATCGCGGGAGGAGCTGATATATATTCAAGAATGGAAAATTTGTCTTGTACGCTGCACTATGCTGCGCGGGGACCCAATGTTGAGACTGTCATATTTTTGACTAAACAGAAAGGGATTAGCACTGAAGTGAGAGATATCAACGGTCAAACTGCCCTGCATGTAGCTGCAGCCTTCGGAAGAGATGTCACTTTAAAATTCTTAGTGGTAGAAATGGAAAATGAAATTGATCAAGTTGATCATGATGGAAAGACACCGTTACATCTGGCTTCCCAAAATGGTCACATTATAACTGTTTTAACATTGCTTTTACTGGGAGCCAAAACAACTGTAAAAGATAGAAGTGCATATTCTCCTTTGAATTATGCTGTGCAGGGAAATCATTTAGAAGTGGTCAAAATCCTCTTGGAGAAAGAAGCCACAGTGAATGAAAATACAATTACCAAAAGTTTTAGTCCCCTTCACGTAGCCGCGAGATTCGGTACGGTAAGAATGGTGCGTTACTTGCTGCTGCACGAAGCTGATGTCAATGCTCAGACTCACGGTGGAACCTTCCCACTACAACTGGCAGCAGGCAATGGGCATCTTGAGATTGTCAACATTCTGCTGGAGAAGGGAGCTCATGTGAACTTAAGAGACTGCTATGGAATGTCTTCATTAATATGCGCAGTGCAAGGAAGTCATGAAGAGATCGTCAAGACCCTCTTGGAAAAGGGTGCTTTTGCTGATAACGGAGATTACAAAAATAAAATCACCCCCCTTCACGAAGCTGTTTATGCAGGAAATATAGTTATCGTACAGCAACTGTTGCAATGCAACGTCGATGTTAATGCTGAATGTGAGGATGGCATGAAACCACTTCTAATTGCGGCTAGTTATGGAAATGCGGATATAGTTGACCTTCTATTGCAAAAGGGCGCACTGAAAAATTCCAAAAATAGCGAGAACTTTACGGCATTACATTTTGCTGCTTACTTTGGCCATACTTCAATTGTAGAAACTTTAATAAATAAATGGCAGATGGACCTTCATATAAGAGGAAAGAGGAAATGCACTCCGTTGCATCTGGCCGCACAAGAAGGTCACCTACTAGTGGTAAACATTTTACTTGAGAAAGAAGCCAATGTTAATTCTGTACAAAATAAAGGTAACACAGCTCTGCATCTCAGTGCCAGAAATGGTCATGATGAAATTTCAGAGGCTTTGATTAAGAAAGGAGCTGAAGTGAACTGTAAAGATGAAAGACAAAATACACCATTGCATTTTGCTGCTACTAAAACTTGCAATGAGAAAACTATCTTAATGTTGCTAAAGCATCCCGATGTTAATGTTGATGAGACGGGAGAGATGAACAGAACGGCGCTGCATATTGCGTCTTTAGCCGGTGATGGTCCAATGATAGAAGCATTGCTCAAGAAAGGGGCTGATGTTAATGCTAAAGATATAGACGGTACCACCGCATTGCACCTGGCTGTCAAAAGGAATCACGGGGCTGCTGTTGAGATCCTGTTAGACGATAAGTACAATGCTGAAGTTAACCTGTTAGATAATAACAGTTATTCCGCCTTATGTTACGCAGTAATAAATAACAATAAGGATATGTTGAACAAATTTATTAAAAAAGGAGCGGATATTAATTTTGGCGGAGGTAAACCTTTGTTAACTGCAATTGGAGCAGGGCATAGACTTATGGTTGATGCTTTGCTGAAGGAAAACATCAATATTAAAGATCAAACCGGCTTAAACTTCTTATATGTGGCTGCTCTAAGTGGTGATGGGGTAATAGCCACGGCGCTTATACAGAAAGGTATTAAAGTTGCAGATTGCATACAAAACCCTACGCCCTTATTCATTGCAATAAAGAATGGGCATACGAAGTTTGTCGAAGTTTTGATTGCAAAAGGTGCCGACCTCAACCCCACGGATCTAAAAGTCTTGCCGCTGCATTACGCAATTCAAATGAACAAGCCAGATATTGTGGAAATATTACTGCCAGAGGTAGCTAACTCTAATATCAGAGATTCAAATAATAGAACACCGTTAGAGCTGGCAGTTATTAATGGTCAAAAGAAAAATACTTTAATACTGTTGCAACAAGAAAGTGTTATGATTAATGAAAGTCATAATGAAGAGGGATGGACGTTACTGCATTTCGCGGCTAAAGCGGGTAATCTTGAAATAACAGAACTCTTGGTAGACCGAAAAGCTGACCGTCATAAGAAAGACAAACTAGGTTTTGAACCAATATCTATAGCCACTCAACACGGCCACCTAAACTTATTTACCTTCTTCTTGGAGCGTGAAATGACCATTGATGGTAGACTCAATACCCTGATGCATTGTCCCGCGGCAAAAGTAAAGCTAGCTACAGCTAAATACTTGATAGAGAATATGTTAATTTATATTAATTGCCCTTATGATAACGGCTTCATGCCTATTCACTATTTAGCCCTGTTTGAACACGTGGTCAAGTTATTATTGTATGATGCAACGAACAAATCTAACGAAACCTCGTCAGATTTGTCTAAAAGTACAGAAATTAAAGAAGTGTTCGAGGGAATACGAAAACTCTTCGAGGCTCTCAAACAGAAAGATGCCAATATGGTTAACAACTTGGCACATTATTTAGATTTTAAAAATTCTGAAAATGAAACACTTTTACACATCGCTTCCTCGAAGGGCTTTCAGGAAGCTTGTGACATGTTGTTGGAAAACAAAGTCAATCCCAATGTTGTTGAAAGATGCGGCAATACTCCGCTACATTACGCAGCCAAATATTCTCATCCAGGAATAGTAGAATCTTTGCTGAAAAACGGCGCAGCGTACAACTTCAAGTCTGATAATACAAAAACTCCGTTAGACTTTGCTATTCATGAAGATATCAAATCCTTACTGAAAATAGTTGCACTCTGTTTCCAGAAAATACGATCCCGTGATGTTTCAGTAATGAAAGATATAAATAATATAACTAACGTGGAAATCATAAAAGCGGTGATGAAGACTTGCGACACCGATGGTAACACGCTTGTGGTTGTTGCTATGAAAAATAATTTCCCCCGCATAGATGAGTTAAAAGGGGTTTCACAGCCTATGGTTCACGTCGCCTTATCATTGGCGGATGCATTAACAGAGCGTGATAATTATCCAGCAGCCCTGAGCATTTTAAGACAATTGCTTGATGAAAGAATTGAAATATTGGGAGTGGATAATCCAGGAACGCTGGACATTCATTACAAAATAGCGGAAACATTGTTATTGTTACAAAATAAATATTCCGAAGCCATACCCATGTTGGAAGATATCTCCAAGAAGAGATTGGAAAAATTGGGTCCTGACCACCTAGACTCCATGAAGGCCAGGTGTATGTTGGCTTTCCTTTTATATAAATCTGAAAGGATGGAAGAGGCGTGGAAAATTCTCCAGGAACTTATGACGAGGCAACAGGAAGTACTAGGCGAGAGGCATGAGCTACTAATGCTAACTAAATCCCAAGCAGGGGATGTGCTCAGTGGCCTAGGGAAGCATAAAGAGGCCTTGTGTTTGTTAGAGCCAATTTACAAAAGTTATAAAAACAAATTGGGTGCCCACCACCCTCAAACCCTTTTACACCAAAATAACATTGCCAGGGTTTTGCTTAGTCAAGGGAAGCTCCATGACGCTTTAGCTATGTTTAAAACCATTTACGAAGCCAGAGAAAAAAATTTAGGACGAAATGATTCTATAACTATCGATACCAGGATTTTGATGGCAATGACTCTTATAAACCTAAACAAATTCGATGAAGCAATGCAAGTTCTTAAAGAAATATTAGCTCTTCAAAAGAATAAACAAGAAATCAATAGCAACAAAATTGATAATATTGAATACCTTATGATGTATGTGTATAAAAAACAGAATAACGTTGAAGATTTCGTGATGGTTCAAGAGGTGAGGTCGGTTGCGAGGAATGCCATATCTGATCCCAACCAACCAATTGATATCCCTTTGCCAGATAGAGAATACGATAAATTTAAAAAACAATTCAAATCAAAAATGAATACGGACATCGTGTATTTTCTTCCTACTGATGCTAATTTTCTAACAGCAGCCGAAGAAGGAAATAGAAACGAAGTTGCTAGATTAATGAAGACTGGATCAGACGTAAACACTGTGGATAGCGAGGGTAGAACGGCGCTACACTTTGCCGCCACTGTGGAAGTTATAAAGCTGTAGACTGAGAGGTCACAGTCTTTTTCATAACGATCACAGGAATGGGTAGTTTTAGTACATATTCAAAGTATGGCGTCTCCGCATATGAAAAAAGTTGGTCTGCCTGCTCTAAGTGGTTGCAACTATGAGTTATAGAGCTCACAAGAGGCTTCATTGTTTCGAAAAAAAAACGATCAGAGGAATGGGTAGTTTTAGTGCATATTCAAAGAATGGTGTCTCCGCATATGAAAAAAGTTGGTCTGCCTGCTCTAAGTGGTTGCAACTATGAGTTATAGAGCTTACAAGAGGCTTCATTGTTTCGAAAAAAAAACGATCAGAGGAATGGGTAGTTTTAGTACATATTCAAAGTATGACGTCTCCGCATATGAAAAAAGTTGGTCTGCCTGCTCTAAGTGGTTGCAACTATGAGTTATAGAGCTTACAAGATTAGGCTACATTGTTGCGGAAAAAAAAAACGATCACAGAAATGGGTAGTTTTAGTGCATATTCAAAGTATGGCGTCTCCGCATATGAAACAAGTTGGTCTGCCTGCTCTAAGTGGTTGCAACTATGAGTTATAGAGCTTACAAGATTAGGCTACATTGTTGCGAAAAAAAAAAACGATCACAGAAATGGGTAGTTTTAATACATATTCAAAGTATGGCGTCTCCGCATATGAAAAAAGTTGGTCTGCCTGCTCTAAGTGGTTGCAACTTCGAGTTATAAAGCTTACAAAATTATGCTACATTGTTGCGAAAAAAAAAACGATCAGAGAAATGGTCAGTTTTAAGTAAATCTGAAAAATTCCCCGCAGTTTGGGGAATTCCCGCAAATCGGGAACCCTGCTTGACACACACATTGCCCCCTCCTCCGCCCGCGTCCGGCCCGGCGGCCCGCGTCCCGCGTCAGTGTGCGCAGTACAATCGTTGTGAGAGGGTGTGCTTTTGCTTGTTTTGGTGCATTTTTTAATACTATTACCCGTTACTCCCACTTTTACAATAATGTCGAACATAAATACTACATGCCTGTTTTGTGAATGTAAGATGGACGAAAAAGTGCTGCCTTTTAATAAAAACAGTTTAGAAAAGTGTCGTGATATATTAACAGTTCGTATTAACCGTAATTTGAAACATGCTCATATCAAAATACCAAATGATTGTGACAGTACTGCCGTATATCATCTATCGTGCTATAAAAAATTTACCGCAGTGAAAAAAACAATAATATCTACTCCTGAGACCAACAGTTTAACACTTCTGCCAGTCGAGACTTCAGATAATCAAGCGGAGACATTGTCATCACCTTCACCAAGTACGTCTAGTTGCAAAGCTATATGCTTATTCTGCGATCACCAGCGTAAACAATCACATAAAAAATTTGAAAAGATGCACTGTTTGCAATCAAATGAAACCCGCGAAAAGATACTGATGAAATCGTTAGCATCTAACGAAGTCAATTTACAACATAAAATTTCACAGACAAGTGTTCCATTATTTTATCACACTAATTGTTTGAAAGATTTTTTTAGAAGAACTGAAAAAATATCCGACTGTCAGTCCAATGAAAAAGACGGTGTGTGGCACGTTATACGCGAGAGCCATAAAAATGCCTTACAAAAATTGTATGAATTCATAAACGACATAATTCATGGCAATAATATTCATTTAATGTCCAATCTTCACGAATATTATGAATCTTCTCTGCAGTCAAATAGCACTGAAAATAATATTACATGTTCGAGATTAGAACAGAAAATTCGAGCCTCATTTGATCGAAGCGTTTTAACTATAGAAGAAATAAATGGACGTAAGTTAGTTTTCAGAACGGGTTTGCCAATTGATTTCGTGATTTCGAAACAGAAGGAATTAGTGAAAAGAGATATTCTCACGTCTGCTGCTAATATATTGAGAAAAGAGATTCTTTCCCTGCCTAAAACTCCCCTACCAACCACTTGTTCAGTGCAGGAATTACTCCAAGGCGAGTGTAATATACCCGATGCTCTTAAAAAATTCAACTTGGAGCTCCTTGGCATCGGTTCGCGCACAAAAAAAAAGTTGTCTGAGACTTGCTTAAAGAAAGCTGAATCGATAAGCCAGGATCAAATTTACGCTGTGACAAATGGACATGTTAAGCCTTCTAAACAATTAGCTCTGGGAATGGCTATTAAAAGTCTAACTAACAGCAGAAAAGTTGTGAACATTTTGAACAAATATGGTCAGATACCTAGCTACACTTTATTAGAAGAATTAAAAACTGAAATTACCTATGCCTCCATCGATGAATCTATAAAAACATTCATTCCGTCTGGGATAATTCCATGTCCTCAGTTAAATACTGGAGTAGCTTTCGATAATTTTGACCGTTACGTAGACACACCTTCTGGAAAAAATACATTGCATGACACAGTAGGAATTATTTTTCAAAATGAAGAACAGTACTCCATACGAAATCAACCTATTGACTTGTCAATGAAACCATCTAAAGGCAAAAGAAGAAGGGCATTCGACGTGATTGACATTAATATAGATCATCCCATTAAAAAACCAAGAATGAGTGACAGTATGATTTTACTTGATAGTGACTTACGTAAAACAACTGAATCTGTCAAAATAAATGCAAAGAATAGAGATTTATTATGGGTTTTGTGTCATGCTGCTGAAATCGAGAATACTCCTATGTGGGTAGGATTTAATAACCTCACTATGAATGATCAAACCAGTAAACAGAAAATAGCTTATTTGAACCCAATAAACATGTCTCCCACTAACACTTCCGTTGTTAAAACAACAATGCAACAAGCAAAAAGTATAGCCGAAGAGTGTGGTCAGGAATATATATGTGTTACATATGATCTTGCAATTGCAAAAGTGGCATTACAAATACAATCCACAGAACGGCCAAATTTTGACAATCTTTTTATTTTTCTTGGCACATTTCATATCATCCTGGCCTATTTCAAAGCTATAGGAAAATTTATAGATGATTGTGGTTTGACGCATATGCTAATCGAAGCTGATTTGCTAGCCAATGGGTCTCTTAATGGATTCATGTCTGGTACGCATTACAATCGATGCAAGAGACTTCACCCTATTATTTCACTGGCCTTACAATTAATCCATTTTAAATTCTTTTTAAAAAAGGAAAATCTACAATTGTCACCAGATTTGGTAGAAGAACTGCAAGAAATAAAAAATAGACGAATGGACAGTTCTGGAAACATCTTGGTCGATGTTGACAATTTCTTTTTATCAGAAATCATCTCTAAATACAGAATTTTTCGAGAAAAAACTCAAAACGGAGAACACGGCAAAACGGCACAATTTTACATGCAATATATAAATCTGATCGAGTATTACTTTCTTTTGAGCCGATCGATACGAGAAAACAATTTTGAGCTTTACAAATATGTACTTCCAAAAATTAACAATATATTTTTCATACTAAATCATCCAAATTATGCGCGATGGCTCACAAAGCACCATGACGACATATTAAAAGTCCAAGACACTCACCCAGGCCTCGAGCTTCATTTAAAACGTCATGGCTTGGGTATCAAGCGCACTGACAAAGCGTTTTCTAGACAACCCGTTGATTTAACACTAGAACAAACCATAAACGCCGATGCTGCTAAGCGATTGTCTGGTGTTAGCCATTTTACTAATTCCTTGTCAGGCCGACAGCGTTGGGCAAAAAGCCATGCACTGAGATCCACCATTATAACTCATGTTTTAGAAGAAACTAATATTACCAGGGTACAAGACGTTACCTCTGATCTGCAGACAGCCAACATCCAAATTCATCATTCCAAAAACAAAAAGGCAGTGAAGAAACTTGTCGATACTGTAGAATCTTATGGCAATCCATTTGATTATCAAGACGATAAAGACGAACTGTACAATATTGTCACTGGAAATTCAGTAACGAATGAAACCGCAGACTTTCTGCTCAATATAGAGGCTACAGGAGAAAATCAGAGAAAAGAATTTATATCTCAATGTAATGAAAATCCCGACCGTTTCGAGAAACCAATAAAACGCAATGAAATCAGGAATTTCTGTTCAGATAAATCAAAAAAGCCATGTAAAGCAGCACAAAAACTGCAAGTTATAAAAGCAGAACGAAACGTCTTCGGTCGTCTTTTAGGAATTTCCCTTAATCAGAAACTAGATTTGCCAAAAGTTTTGGAATATCCATTATCTTCATCGTCACCTTCAATGAGTCATTTAGATGGTTCCTTGATGAAGACTAACAAGGCTGCACTCATGAAAATATTGGAAAAAACAGCCAATGCCAATACGCCACAAAAAATTGATGCTGTGATTGTAGATGGATTCTATATTCTCCATTTAATACCAGTGCATGTGAAAACATTTGGTGAAATGTCGCTATACATTTTGAAAAAATGTATGAGCTACAAAGCAAACCGTATCGATGTAATATTTGATTCTTATTTATCACCCTCAATCAAAGATTTTGAACGTGAAATGAGAGCTGGGCACAAAGCTACCCCCAAAACACAGTATAAAATAACATCGCCAAAACAAATCAGACCAAGAAATTTCGTCAAAGAATTAAGAATTACACAATTCAAAGAAGAACTCGTACATTTTTTCATAAAACATTGGAGTTCCGAGGAGGCTAGTCTAGTCATTTCTGGAAGCACGGTTAATCTCAATTTTGAAAATAATTGTTATTCGTATGAATATCAAAGCGACGGCAAAAAGGTTGTGCAAAACGATAACCCTAATTTGATGTGTGGGCACCACGAAGAAACCGATACAAAAATAATATACCACATATACAGTATTCAAGAACCATCTAATATTTTGATTAAAACTTCTGACACTGATGTAATCGTCATTTTACTGGGAAATTTGGACAAATTCGAAAAGCATAAAATATTTATTGAATCCGGCACTCTTGCCAAACGACATATTGTAAATGTTAACAAAATTTATCTCAGTATTGGTGCTACATTGGCAAAGAGTTTGCCAGCGTTTCATTCTTTGACAGGGTGTGATTATACCCCTGCATTTTATAGAAAGGGCAAACAAAAACCTTACAATATCCTAAGTAAAAACACAGTTTATCAAGAGGCTCTAATAGAGCTAAGTTCTAATGCTCCATTGACAAATGAAATCAAATGCAAAATTGAACAATTCATATGTGAGTTATATGGTGTGAAGAGTAAATCTGTAAACGAGGCCCGCCATAAGATTTTCCTCAAAAAATTTAAGCCCAATAAAGAGAATGAAAAATTTAACAAAACTCTTATGAATTTTGATGCTGCTTTTTTGCCACCGTCTGAAATCGAACTAGTTCAACAGATACTTAGAGCTAAATACGTATCAAATATCTGGATAAATTCAACCAAAAATCCTCCAAGCTATCTATTGCCAATTGAACATGGGTGGAAAGAAGAACACGGCAAATATGTCCCTATCTGGTATGCAGGGAACCGACTACCAGATAAAGTATCTGATGTTACTGTAACGGAGTCAGAAAATGACAATATTTCTGGTGATGTCAGTGGTAAGTTTTATACGATTGCGGATGTATAGGTAAAAATCGTTAGGAAACGAAAAGTTTGCATGTATTTGTTTCTTATTAATGGCATATTACGTATCTAAACCATAAATCTCATTAAGCTATACATACAAGAGTTCGTTTCCTTCTGTTTTTTATATATACGTATGTATAATAATTTTCATATCATCAAAATCGTCATTTTTTCTATCAAACTTTACAGTTATTTTATCACATTACAGACTCCTCGTCTACGTGCCTAAGCAGCGAAGAAGAAGATTCCAAAGATGACGAAATCTAAGTTAAATCTATCCAAGTTAAAAAAGAAATCTTGAATATTGAAATTGAATATTTTAAGTTTTTTATGAATGTTTCTACCTTAATATCAAAATCTAATTCCATTATTCCATTCCAATTTTGTGCTCTGAGTTGTAATCTTAGTTCTTCTTCGTCATATTTTGCATAGTTCCGATAAGCTTTGGTGTTTATAAAATGTTTTTTCGTATTTCGATTTTGCTCTATAATTTGAATTATGGAGTGATCTGTGATTCTGGGTGCATCTAATAGATTTACCTGTAGTTCAAATACATTTGTTATCACCAGATCAATTAATGTACTTGATGTTAGAGTTACTCTAGTGGGATCTTTTACCAGTTGTTTCATCCCATTGAATTCAATGATTAAGTTTTTAAGTTTTTTGTATAGATGTCTGCATTTTTATTCATGTTTATATTGAAATCTCCTACTATAATATTAGGTTGTCTTTTTTTATGTTTTCTGAACACCATTTTTCGAAGAACGTTAAGAAATCCCTCAAACTCGAATTAGGTAAACGGTATACGATACCGTAGACCCCTTTTTTTAAGCTATTTTTTACTTTTATCGCCAAAATCCATGATGTTTTGATGTGACTAATGAAAAAGCTCATAAAAATATTAAAAGAATATTAGAAGTAAGTAAATATTTAACTCTTTAAGCCTTAGTAATATTCTACAAAATGATTAATCTGTGATTTTACCCAAAGATGTTTAGATTATGGAAGTTGAATTAATAAAAATTGGATTTGTTCGATTTAATTTTTTTATTTTATTGATTACTGTTATTTTTTTTCTTTGAAATACAACCACTGAGAGCAGGCAGACCAACTCGTTTCACCTGTGGAGACACCATACTTCGAATAGGTACTAAAACTGACCATTTCTGTTATCGTTTTTTTCGCAACAATGCAATGACTTGCGCGCATCATAACTCTGAAATGCAACCACTGAGAGCCGCCAGACCAACTTGTTTCATCTGCGGAGAGGCCATACTTTGAATATATACCAAAACTGACAATTTCTCTGATCGTTTTTTTTTTTCGAAACGATGTAGCCTAATCTTGTAAGCTTTATAACTCGAAGTTGCAACCACTTAGAGCAGGCAGACCAACTTGTTTCATATGCGGAGACGCCATACTTTGAATATGTACTAAAATTACCCATTCCTCTGATCGTTTTTTTTTCGAAACAATGAAGCCTCTTGTAAGCTCTATAACTCATAGTTGCAACCACTTAGAGCAGGCAGACCAACTTTTTTCATATACGGAGACACCGTACTTTGAATATGTACTAAAACTACCCATTTCTGTGATCTTTTTTTTTTTAGCAACAATGTAGCCTAATCTTGTAAGCTCTATAACTCATAGTTGCAACCACTTAGAGCAGGCAGACCAACTTTTTTCATATGCGGAGACGCCATACTTTGAATATGTACTAAAACTACCCATTCCTCTGATCGTTTTTTTTTCGAAACAATGAAGCCTCTTGTAAGCTCTATAACTCATAGTTGCAACCACTTAGAGCAGGCAGACCAACTTTTTTCATATGCGGAGACGCCATACTTTGAATATGTACTAAAACTAACCATTTCTGTGATCGTTTTTTTTTTCGCAACAATGTAGCCTAATCTTGTAAGCTCTATAACTCATAGTTGCAACCACTTAGAGCAGGCAGACCAACTTTTTTCATATGCGGAGACGCCATACTTTGAATATGTACTAAAACTACCCATTCCTCTGATCGTTTTTTTTTCGAAACAATGAAGCCTCTTGTAAGCTCTATAACTCATAGTTGCAACCACTTAGAGCAGGCAGACCAACTTTTTTCATATGCGAAGACGCCATACTTTGAATATGTACTAAAACTACCCATTCCTCTGATCGTTTTTTTTTCGAAACAATAAAGCCTCTTGTAAGCTCTATAACTCATAGTTGCAACCACTTAGAGCAGGCAGACCAACGTTTTTCATATGCGGAGATGCCATACTTTGAATATGTACTAAAACTACCCATTCCTCTGATCGTTTTTTTTTCGAAACAATAAAGCCTCTTGTAAGCTCTATAACTCATAGTTGCAACCACTTAGAGCAGGCAGACCAGCGTTTTTCATATGCGGAGATGCCATACTTTGAATATGTACTAAAACTACCCATTCCTCTGATCGTTATGAAAAAGACCGTGACCTCTTAGACTACTGCTACTGGACAGCGGAGCCGACGCTACAGCCGTATCACAGAATGGGAACACCCCCCTTCACCTAGCTACATCCCGAACTTGTGAACAAACAGTCCGTCTCTTGTTGCAGAACGTAAAGAAGTCCAAACCCAAAGCTTACCATAGGTTTATCAATGCTAAAACTGTGGTGGAAGGTTCCACAGCTCTGCACATTGCCTCTGAGAAGGGAGCCATCGATATCGTGTATTGCCTGTTGGCGCACGGTGCGTGCTACAACAGTCGAGACGCAATCGACAGAACGCCTTTGCAATGTTCGGACAGTTCTTGTGTCACTCATCTGCTGCGTTTAGCCGATAAACTGTTTGAGATGGCGAGGCGGGGAGGCACTGCACTTCCTCAGGGAGATGAGAGGCATTTGTGGGCAATATTGAACTCTAGAGATACAGAACATAAGACTCCCCTGCAGCTGGCCGCAGTTAATGGCCACACCGCCACTGCCAGACTTTTTGCTAGACTTTTACAAATTCACTGGATTAGTCTACAACAGGGCAAATCAAACTACCCATGGCTCATAGGGTATATAATCTCTTTTGGGCTCTTTGAATCTCTGTTTAGCAATTTGATGTTTTATTTAGCATTAATTCATTACATTTATTTATTAGAAAGATAGGTAACAAGTAATACAGTTGTGTTAGGTACATAGTTTACAATAAATAATGATTTATGATTAAATTAAGGTAAATTAAAATTAATAGTGTGGATTATGGAAAGCAAAATATGTGTAAAAAAACATGGAAATATACAAATATAAGTAAATTTTAAAGTGTAGTTATAGTGTGATAATTTTCTAAACGAAGTTTAAAGTTTGAAATGAAAAGTTACTAAGTGAAGTTTTAAAGTTGATCAACTAAAATTAAAATGTCTGAACCCGCTATATAAAAAACTTTCTCATTCAAACCAAGTTGCGCGCTATAAGCTTAATGTGTTGTTTATGTTTGTTATATATTTCAGTCATAATATATATTTTCGAGAAAACCTTAGATGAATTTACTCAACCTTCAAATCTCTGATAATCTATATAAATATAAAAATTCTAACGGCGTATGTTTGTGCTCGAAAAACTCGAAAAGTAGTCGACCGATATCGCCGAAAATTAGTTTGTTCTTATTAGTTAAAGGCGTGTTTAGAGTAGTTTGAATAATAGAAGAAGTCGGAAAAGCTCAAGGAATACCTACGTAGTCGAATGTGATGTAGTTTTTTAACAGTAACATTGTGGTATACAGTTCTGAATGGTGGAAGAAGTCGGAGATGCCTGAGAAAGACATTAGCCACAGCACAGCCGGGTTTAGCTAGTTATAAATAGAATTGCAATATTTTATATCAACATCTTAAAAAAACAAATCATTCATTTTATGAACTTCATCATTTTTTATTAGTTTTACAAATTTTGAAATATTTGTAAAGTTTTCATTTTATTGCTTGAAGAGTTTCATCAAACGACAGTCGATATTGTATGATGTCTGTGGGCCGGTATGTCAGTTACTTTTTAAGCTCGGCTCGAGAGATATTTACGTCTGTTAAGTTGCTCTCTGGAATAAGCCCTACCAAGATAAGCTTACATATAATACTGATAAACCGGGCCTTAGTAAAAAAATTATGTAGGTAACAATAATAATATGTACCTACCTAAATAAACTCTGACACCATTATTATCTTAATTTTATTTCTTTAGTTTTAGTTTGTTCATTTATAATTCTATCAATTGTTTCTTTAGTTTCAGTTGGTTAATTTATAATTCTACCAATTATTAATTTAGTTTTAGTTTGCTCATTTATAATTCTATCAATTTTTTTTTTGTTGGTTAATTTAAAACTCTACCAATTATTTCTTAAGTATTAGTTTGTTCATTAACAATTCTATCAATAATTTCTTAAGTTTTAGTTGGTTAATTAATAATTCTAAAAATTATTTCTTTAGTTTTAGTTTGTTCATTTATAATTCTATCAATTGTTTCTTGAGTTTTAGTTGGTTCATTTATAATTCTATCAATTATTTCTTTAGTTTTAGTTTTTTCATTTAAAATTATATCAATTATTTCTTTAGTTTTAGTTGGTTCATTTATAATTCAACCAATTATTTCTTAAGTTTTAGTTGGTTAATTTATAATTCTATCATTTATTTCTTTAGTTTTAGTTTGTTCATTTATAACACGACTACCACAATACGGGCATTAGCTTATTGTGATGGTCAAAAGAAAATGTACTGTATCATTGTGTAAATATTAATAAAATAATAAAAAAATTAAAAAAAATTAAAAAAATAAAAAAATAATAATTCTATCAATTTTTCTTTAGTTTTAGTTTGTTCATTTATAATTATATCAATTATTTGTTTAGTTTTACTTTGTTCATTCATAATTAGTTCTTTAGATTTAGTTGGTACATTTATAATTCTACCAATTATTTCTTTAATTTTCCGTTATAATTTTAGTTTTAATTTTGTTACATATTACAGTTTTTCATCTATTTCTTTTAGATCATTTTATTGGTTTTTGCAAAATATTCCTTAAAAATAGACAAAATATATATGGGCGTCTCGAAACAGACATCGGCTAACTAGTCCAGAGAGACAGGGAACCACTTGTATAAGTTAAAATTTCAAATAACAATCGGGTTTCCGGTAATGGAACCGAAACGGAACAATATATATATTTTGACAAATTTAAAGGAATATTTTAAATATATTTTTTTACTATTTTTTTCAATTAGTTTTACGCATTTTGAAATATTTATAAAGTTTTCATTTTATGGCTTGAAAAGTTTCATCAAACGACAGTCGATATTGTATGATATCTATGGGCCGGTATGTCTGTTACTTTTTAAGCTCGGCTCGAGAGATATTTACGTCTGTTAAGTTGCTCTCTGGAATAAGCCCTACCAAGATAAGCTTACATATAATACTGATAAACCGGGCCTTAGTAAAAAAATTATGTAGGTAATAATAATAATATGTACCTACCTAAATAAACTCTGATATATTATAAGTATATATTATATATATTATCTTAATTTTATTTCTTTAGTTTTAGTTTGTTCATTTATAATTCTATCAATTGTTTCTTTAGTTTTAGTTGGTTAATTTATAATTCTACCAATTATTACTTTTGTTTTTGTTTGCTCATTTATAATTCTATCAATAATTTCTTTAGTTTTAGTTTTTTCATTTATAATTCTATCAATTATTTTTTTTTATTTTTGTTGGTTAATTTAAAACTCTACCAATTATTTCTTAAGTATTAGTTTGTTCATTTACAATTCTATCATTTCTTAAGTTTTAGTTGGTTAATTAATAATTCTAAAAATTATTTCTTTAGTTTTAGTTTGTTCATTTATAATTCTATCAATTGTTTCTTTAGTTTTAGTTGGTTAATTTATAATTCTACCAATTATTACTTTAGTTTTAGTTTGCTCATTTATAATTCTATCAATGATTTCTTTAGTTTTAGTTGTTTCATTTATAATTCTATCAATTAGTTCTTTATTTTTGTTGGTTAATTTAAAACTCTACCAATTATTTCTTAAGTTTTAGTTAGTTAATTTATAATTCTACCATTTATTTCTTTAGTTTTAGTTTGTTCATTTATAACACGACTACCACAACACGGGCATTAGCTTATTGTGATGGTCAAAAGAAAATGTACTGTATCATTGTGTAAATATTAATAAAATAATAAAAAAAATATTAAAATTAAAAAATATAAAAAATAATAAATCTATTAATTTTTCTTTAGTTTTAGTTTGTTCATTTATAATTATATCAATCATTTCTTTAGTTTTACTTTGTTCATTCATAATTAGTTCTTTAGTTTTAGTTGGTTCATTTATAATTCTCCCAATTATTTCTTTAATTTTCCGTTATAATTTTAGTTTTAATTTTGTTACTTTAATATTATAGTTTTTCATCTATTTCTTTTAGATCATTTTATTGTTTTTTGCAAATATTCCTTAAAAAATAGACAAAATATATATAGGCGTCTCGAAACAGACATCGGCTAACGTGTCCAGAGAGACAGGGAACCACTTGTACATGTTAAAACTTCAAATAACAATCGGGCTTCCGGTAATGGAACCGAAACGGAACAATATATATATTTTGACAAATTTAAAGGAATATTTTAAATATATTTTTTTACTATTTTTTTCAATTAGTTTTACGCATTTTGAAATAATTGTAAAGTTTTCATTTTATGGCTTGAAGAGTTTCATCAAACAACAGTCGATATTGTATGATATCTATGGGCCGGTATGTCTGTTACTTTTTAAGCTCGGCTCGAGAGATATTTACGTCCGTTAAGTTGCTCTCTGGAATAAGCCCTGCCAATATAAGCCTATATATAAAACTGATATACCGGGCCTTAGTAAAAAAATTATGTAGGTAACAATAATAATATGTACCTACCTAAATAAACTCTGATACTATTATTATCTTAATGACTGTACAGTTAAGGATTTTTATAAACGGAAGTGGCGCCCTCTGTTATCTTCAAATAGAACCGTTGAAGTTTTCAAACTGCGGCATTGGGTTTTTAATTGCTATTAATTGCTAATCGCCCTACTGTCTAGCAGCACAGGATAACAGTAACAACACATTCATTTATAATTCTACCAATTATTTCTTTAGTTTTAGTTTGTTCATTTATAATAAGTTCTTTAGTTTTAGTTGGTTCATTAATGATTCTACCAATTATTTCTTTAATTTTATATTTTCGTAGAAAGCAATCACTTTGTGGTTTAACATTTTAATGAAATAAAAACAATATTTTTTGTTTAAAACCACGAATTTTTATTAATTTTAAGACCGACCGGTTTCGCTACACTCGAGCATCGTCAGGGTACAAAATTAAACTGTTTAATTAAGTTTAATTTTGTACCCTGACGATGCTCGAGTGTAGCGAAACCGGTCGGTCTTAAAATTAATAAAAATTCGTGGTTTTAAACAAAAAATATTGTTTTTATTTCTTTAATTTTAGTTTATTCATTTATAATTATTTATTTAGTTTTAGATTGTTCATTTATAATGATTTATTTAGGTTCAGTTGGTTCATTTATAATTCTATCAATTATTTCTTTAGTTTTAGTTTGTTCATTTATAATTATATCAATTATTTCTTTAGTTTTAGTTTGTTCATTTATAATTACCTTCCCGCTGACACACCTCATCAATCTATCTATAGCTAAAAGCGTATTTCCCACATCCCTTAAAGAAGCTACTGTTATACCTATTTATAAACAAGGATGTAAAAATGATATCAATAACTATCGACCAATAAGCCTTCTCAGTACCTTTTCTAAAATATTGGAAAAAGTACTAAAAAAACAACTTATGATGTACCTAGAAGATAATAACCTAATATCGAAATCTCAGTACGGTTTTAGAAAAAACTTGAGTACTGCCGACGCCATAGACGATATCATAAATACGATCACAAAAAGCTTAGACCAGGGAAATAAATCTTTGGCAATTTTTATAGACCTGCAAAAGGCCTTTGACACGATAGACCATAAAATCCTTTTCAAGAAACTTAAAACAATTGGGATGTCAAACACAACTCTAAATCTACTGATAAGTTACATGTCAGAACGTTCACAGTGTGTTAAAATTGATAAGTGTAAAAGTAAACCTCTCCCAATCAATTACGGTGTACCGCAAGGAAGTGTCCTAGGACCTTTATTATTTCTGATATATATAAATGATATCTGCAACTTACACACCAACGGAAAAATCATTAGTTTTGCCGACGACACTGTCATTTTATTTAATGAAAGTGATTGGATAACCACCTACAAAGAAGCTGAAAACGGGCTTACCCTTCTGCAAAAATGGCTTATGCAAAACTCACTCACACTTAATGTTAACAAAACTAAATATTTAACGTTTTCTATAACGGCTAGAGGACAACCAGCTGAGGATTATGCTCTCAAATTACATGATTGTCAAGGAAAAAACGAAACGCAATCATGCCACTGCCCCACCATAATACACTCTAGAAGTATAAAATATCTCGGCATTGAAATTGATGAAAATCTTCGATGGGACTCCCACATAAATAGTATTACAAAGAAACTCACAAAACTTATATACTACTTTAGAAATATACGCAATATACTAAGTATAAATGATTTATATAAGGTATACTATGCTCTCTGCCAATCACGCATAGAATATGGGATTATTGGATGGGGATCTGCCTCAAACATCCACATGAAGCAGCTTATTAAAACTCAAAAAGCAATAATAAAAATGATCCTTAAAGTACCCATAAGAACTCCATCAAAAGACATTTTTAAAAATTTTAAAGTGTTCAGTATAATAAAACTATACTCAAAAAATGCTCTAATCAAATTTACAGAAAAATATGAGTACCTTGCTGACCAACACAACTATATTACAAGGAAGATGTTAAAAATTGGGGATGGATCCTTTTTGATTAAAAACTGGTTTTCTTGACACAACTTTACATTTATTTCAAACTATTGAAACAGGTATAATATTTATAAAGAACTGTGCGAATAACACTGCTACGATCGCTCTGACTTATGAGCTTGTTTATTATCGAGCTATTGTTGAGAAAGGAACGAAAAAACACATAATGCGAGCCTTTTTAAAGACTTCAAAAACCCACTACATGTAAATAAATCAATTGTCATCGTGATGTCTAGCAGTAAAAATGAAACCTGCTATACCGACCAAATTGACACTATTTTCTAAGCAAGGACTCACACCATTTTGGTTAAACGTAGTAACTTCAAATTTCTAGACTACAGATGTCGGTAGCCTGCAAAATTGAACATATTGCCAGGGGGCGAGATTCAAAAATTGCACTAAATTTTTGAATGATAATCTATTTAAAAATAAACTATAAAACAAACAGAATAAACTAAAAATTCTTAATCTAAATATACCACAAAAATACTAACAAAATAATTCAAAATAGCAGAAATTAACAAAATAAAACCCACTTTTTTTATGCCCTACTGGTAAACTTATAAATTTAACTGTATAAATGCTGTTGAATTACTCTATTAATTAACTAAAAATAACTAGAAAATTATTAATCCTATTAAATAACCAAAAAAAAATTCAAAAATGACTAAATTACACACGTCTGCATACTAATTTTTACATATTTAAATAGTTCAATAACACAAATAATATAGTTTACACTGAACACAACACAACTATTGTTCCTTTTTTTTCTTCTTTCTTCTCAGGTCTTCTGCTTGATCCATCCAATGTGGAGTCGAGAAGATAAGCATCATAGTGTAATGTACATAATCAATCCTTGGTAAGGTCCGGGACGTCAATTACAGGTTTAGTGTCTGAATCCAGGGGCATCAGACATATCTTTGTGATGGGCCTCACAAAGACTCCTTGAGGTGTTTTTAGGGTAACAACTCGTACTACTCCATCCGCTCCAGGGTGTGTATGCAGAATTCGGGCCATTTTCCATAAAGGTGGAGGTAAATGATCTTCCTTTAAAATCACCAGATCGTCTTTTTGCAGTGCCCGTTGAGTGCTGGTCTGCCATTTAGTCCTCTTTTGTAGTTCCATCAGGTAATCTTGCTTCCATCTAGACCAAAACGATTGAATTAGCGAACTGATCCTCTGATATTGAGTTAGTCTGTTGTCCGGTATCGCCCGGACGTCTCTCTCAGGAATGATACAGGATTCAGTGCCTATAAGGAAATGGTTTGGGGTAAGAGGTTGGTAATCATGGATGTCGTCGGATAAGGAAGTTAATGGACGGGAGTTCAAACAGGCCTCAATCTGACAAATTAAGGTATACAAGAGTTCAAATGTTAATGAAGAATTGTTAATGATTCTATACAAATGGAATTTTGCTGATTTTACTGCTGCTTCCCACAAACCTCCCTGATTAGGGGCTCGAGGGGTTATGAACTTCCACTCAATACCTCTGTTCACTAAATAATTTTGAATATTGTCGTTGTTTTCCCTCAAGCTGGTGTACAGCTCTTTGAGTCTGCTACTAGCTCCTTTAAAATTACTAGCATTGTCGGAAAAGATCTTTTCAGGTTGTCCCCTACGGGATATAAACCTTTTTAAACTGTTCAAAAAGGCATTGCTAGATAAATCCGAAACTAATTCCAAGTGAACAGCCTTGGTTGAGAAGCAAATAAAGATACATAAATACGATTTTACGAGGGGAGCCTTCCTCAGCGTCCCACTTTTAATTAGAATTGGTCCGGCGTAATCTATTCCGGTGATAGCGAAAGGACGACTCGGCGTAATTCTTTCGGGTGGCAAATTTCCCATGATTTGATGACCGGTTCGGGGACGACATCTAAAACATACAATACATTTATGTAATATCTTTTTAATAGTATTTTTACCAAAGATGGGCCAAAATTTTAATCGTATTTCAGCTAACAAAGCTTGAGGTCCTGCGTGTAGGTTTACATAATGGTAGTGACGTATTATCAATTCAGTTAGCTTATGTTTAGCCGGCAAGATAACTGGGTGTTTTTGTTGGTAAGATAAATGTGTAGCCAAATTCAACCTACCGCCTACATATATTAGACCATCATGTAAGAAGGGATTAAGAGATTTTAAATTACTTTTCTTGTTGACGATGCCATGGTTTTTTAATTCATTCAATTCCTTTTGAAAGGCGTGTATTTGAGCTGATCTCAATAGACATTTCAAGCCTGATTCCAATTCAGCCACACTTAAATTGTCTGAAATTTTACCCTTAACACTTCTGCAGTTATTGACAAATCGCAATACATACGCAGTAACTCTTTTCAATTTAATAAATGATGAGAATTTTTCAAATATCTCCCATTCTTGAATATCTGTGGATAATAGAATATTTTTGCCTTTGAGTTCAGGAGGGTTTGAACACGAAATATTTGATATAGGCCAAGCGTTGACTCCCTCGGTCAACCAACTTGGTCCATTCCACCATATTGCAGAATTTATCAATTTATCTGTAGTGGTTCCTCTTGAAAGTATATCTGCTGCGTTGTCGGCTGATGATACATGTCTCCATAGATCTGGATCACTAAGTTCTTGTATTTCAGCTACTCGGTTTGCAACGAAAGTAGCCCATCTCGTAGGTTGACCTTTCAGCCAGCACAACGTTATCATGGAGTCACACCAATAATGTGTGTCGATCTCCACTATATTTAGCGCTTGTTTTACATTTTTAATTAATTTCGCCAGTAGCACAGCACTACAAAGCTCCAGCTTGGGCAGGGAAATACACTTCAATGGCGCCACTCTTGATTTGGACGTTATTAAATGTGAATGCCGCTTACCGACATGGTCCACTGACACCATGTAAACGCAGGCTCCGTAAGCTTTCTCAGATGAGTCGCAAAAACCGTGTAGTTGTAGATATGTAGATTGCCTGCAAATAATTTTTCTTGGTATTTTCAACACATTTAGTTGAATTAATTCTTGAAGGTAGGACCTCCAGGGTGCTAATATTTCATTTGGTAATGGATCATCCCACGCTGCTTTAGACTGCCATAACTTCTGCATTATCAATTTGGCTACAACTATAATCGGTCCTAGAAGACCTAATGGATCGAAGGTTGATGCGATGCAAGATAATATCTGTCTTTTACTCTCGGTTCGACTTGATGGTTTCATTATTACATAAGAAAAATAATCAGATTCATTATTCCATCTTAATCCTAATATTTTCTCAGTCTTTGGATTGTCAGTAATAATTTTTTCAGAATTGCCTGATTCGGCAATCTTAGCTTGGCCCGACTCGGTTGACAACTCCAAGGCATTGGACCTCCATTTCCTCAAGGTCATCCCCGCAGACAAAAAGATGTTGATTAATTGTTCTTTTAACTCTCTACAGGATTCCATGTCATCTCCTCCGGTTAACAAGTCATCCATATAGAAGTCATTTTCTATGACCTGACTAGCTCTAGGAAAATTTATATTGTTATCCATACCAATTTGCCGTAGACTTCTAGTGGCTAAGAAAGAGGAAGGCCCCAGACCATATGTGACTGTCTTCAGACGGTAATGCTTGAGCACCTCCTGCGGCGACTCGCGCCACACTATCTTCTGCAGGTCACGGTCCGTTTCACACACGTTAATCTGGCGGTACATCTTCTCGATGTCAGCCGTCAGTACTACTTGATGTTTTCTGAAATGCAAAAGTTGGGTGTATAAGTCCTTTTGTATAACCGGTCCCGTCATCAAGGCGTCATTGAGAGAAATTCCATTTGAAGTTTTGGCGGAGCCGTCAAAAACGACCCTCACTTTAGTAGTAGTGCTTGATTCTTTTATTACAGCGTGATGAGGTAAAAAATAGGATTCACGATCCCCCTTTGACTGGTCACACACCTCCATATGACCTAATTCCTCATATTCACGCATGAATTGTATATATTGTGTCTTCAATTCGGGATTTGACACAAATTTTCTCTCTAAATTTTTAAATCTTTTTTCAGCAGTGAGCAATGAACTTCCCAGCTGATCAATGCATGCTCGACGCGGTAAACTTACTACGTATCTACCGTCGTCTTGTCTAGTATGAGTACTAGCAAAACTGGCTTCACAAGCCTTTTCTTCATGATTTAGAATCTTAGTTGGATTAATCTCCTCCAATTTCCAAAATTTTTCTATTTGATGACTTATTTTATTTATAGATAAATTACAACAATCTGATACAGGCCTTTGCTTTGGGTACATGTGGATTGGTCCTGATATGATCCATCCCAGTTGCGTACGTTGAAGTGTTGGTCCCGATTCGAGTTTCAATCTATCGTTGGTTAGGATTTCCCAAAAGCTCTCCGCGCCCAACAGGATGTCGATGGGTGCAGCTATATTGAAGTTCGGGTCAGCTAGCTCCAATCCTCGTGGTAACTTGAAGTCTTTTTTCGCCATTGTCACTTGTGGTAAATTTGTTGTAATCTCCTGTAAAATCAGACATGATATTTCACTTTTATAATCAGTATGAAGCGAATTCATCTCCACTGAAATTCTCTTTTTTATGTGAGTGATGTTATTATGGATCCCAGAAACGGGTTTGTTTATCAATTCACATGGTAAATTTAATTTATTAGCAAATTCTGCTCTCATAAAATTTGACTGGGCCCCTGAATCAATCAGAATGCGGGCTTTAAAAATTTTATTGTTACTACCCACAACTCCTATGTTGGCAGTTGACAATAATATTATTTTTTCTGCTTTATCCGATGCAGAAAAATTCGATACCGAAACCTCGTTATCAGCATCCATATTGGAGGCCTCCCGCAGAGGTACCTCATTATGTAGCAAGGTGTTGTGATTATC
The DNA here is from genome assembly GCA_026573805.1 of Hesperophylax magnus. Taxonomy (NCBI): domain Eukaryota; kingdom Metazoa; phylum Arthropoda; class Insecta; order Trichoptera; family Limnephilidae; genus Hesperophylax; species Hesperophylax magnus. The sequence continues at coordinate 842,151 of JAIUSX010000119.1, forward strand.
TTTGCCACAACGCCTGCAAGAAAAGGTTGCCTTGCAACTCTGTGCCTGGTGACCCACCTTTAAACATTTAAAACAAGCTTGGATTGATTTCGTAGCATCAATCCTCTCATGTAATTTTAATTTTAGAAATTTTTTACAATAATAAATATGGTGACCTTTCTCGTTACAATAAATGCAGTTGTTAGCCTTTACCGCTAAAAATACTGATGAATCTTTTTTGCAATTATTGTTGCCTAGTTGTGTTTTATGTAAGCTAGAAAATTTTTTCTCAGAAGCGTTCATCAGTTCTAATACTTGGGCTCTAGCAGATAAACATTTTAAGAATTCCTTTAACGTCGGTAATTCGTCTTGTAATATATATTGTTCCCAATTTTTTCGGGTAGCTGTGTCTAATTTATTTGATATTATATAAATAACCAATGGATCCCATTGATCTACCTTGACCCCGATATTTTGTAATGCCTTTAAACTAACGTTTGTTTCATCAATTAGATACCTCAATGCTACAGGCTCTTCTTGTTTCATGTCTTTTAATGAAAATAGAGCTTGGATGTGTTTATGAACGGTAGTTCTTAAATTTGCATAACGTTCATTTAATAATTCCCAAGCGGAAATGTAATTTAATTCAGAAATTTCTAGATTAGCAATTATCTTTAATGCGTTTCCCTTTAAAGTTGATTGCAAATAAAAGAATTTTTGTACGTTGCTTAAATTGCTATTGCTATGGACTAAAGTCTTGAAGGTTTCGACGAAATTAACCCAATTTTTCTGATCGCCGTGAAATTCCCGTAATTGGAGGTTGGGTAGTTTAATTTCCACCTTACTTTGATCGACGGATTCGATCGCACCTTTGGCCGTTGCCAAAACTGAGAAATATTGGTTTTCGAAAGCTTCTCGTTGACTATAATTTTCAATTTCGTCTGAATCCGGTAACATTTCAATTTTCTGTTGAACTGCTTCGAATTCATCTAACAATGATTTCACCCGCTCATATCTTACTTTAATTTCATTTACCGACAATGCATTTAAGGAATCCGCGAATCGGGTTAGTTTTCCTTTGATTACGCCGCGTTTGTTTATTAATGACTTCATATTTTCCATTTTTAATTATATTTTGTTAATATCGGTTGACAATTATTTTATTTTAGCAAACACCCGTTTGAAAGAATACCACGACAATCTTGACAATACTATTTGAGAACACTATTCAATAATATTATATTCTTATTTTCAAGTGGGTAGTGATTTTATTTATAATATTGACTCTATTTAAGATTAATCTCGTTTAAATTACATGAGACCTGAATAAACATAAAATGGATGATAAGAAGGAAAGCACTGAATACTTATCTCAGATTTGCGATGTGGTCCACTTTCCTTAATGATTTCCAGTTTCAATCAATTTTGTATCCTTTTGGCTGCTGGTTCTTTGTTTTTTTTTTACATACAATCTCCTGATCGTAATCCGGTTGAAGGATCAAATGTTAAAAATTGGGGATGGATCCTTTTTGATTAAAAACTGGTTTTCTTGACACAACTTTACATTTATTTCAAACTATTGAAACAGGTATAATATTTATAAAGAACTGTGCGAATAACACTGCTACGATCGCTCTGACTTATGAGCTTGTTTATTATCGAGCTATTGTTGAGAAAGGAACGAAAAAACACATAATGCGAGCCTTTTTAAAGACTTCAAAAACCCACTACATGTAAATAAATCAATTGTCATCGTGATGTCTAGCAGTAAAAATGAAACCTGCTATACCGACCAAATTGACACTATTTTCTAAGCAAGGACTCACACCATTTTGGTTAAACGTAGTAACTTCAAATTTCTAGACTACAGATGTCGGTAGCCTGCAAAATTGAACAGAAGAAATCCTCAAAACTATTGAACATCCCAAAATTAAATACGTCTTTTGGCCAGAAAAATCATCATTTCCATGCTACAAAACTATATAATGCCCTCCCAATTGAACTCAAAAACACAACGGAGACACAAAAATTTAAAAACGCCATCAAATTATGGCTAAGTAAACACGAAGATGAGGAAATCAATAAAATTATAAACTGAACAAATGTGAAGACAATTTTTTAAATTTTTTTGTAGAAATTAACAAGGAAATCACGATCTACACCTATACCAAAACCTACAGTCCGCCTCGGAACAGGAATACCTAGTGAGGAGGACTGCGAATAATATACTTAACTTTGTAATTAAAATTGTCGTTAATAAAAAAAAAAAAAAAAAAAAAAAAATTCTACCAATTATTTCTTTAGTTTTCCGTTTATTAGTTATAATTTTTTTCCTTTTATATTACAGTTATTCATGTATTTCTTTTAGATCATTTTGTTGTTTTTTGAAAATATTCCTTAAAAAATTGGCAAAATATATATACATATACATGGTGTCCGGAAACTCGTAGTACAAGCGGGAAACTGGTGAATCTTATATAGGCATCTCGAAACAGACATCGGCTAGAAACTCCAGAGAGGCAGGGAACCACTTGTACAAGTTAAAACTTCAAATATCAATCGGGTTTCCAGTAATGGAACCAAAAAAGTACAATACATATATTTTACAAATTTAAAGGAATATTTTAAATATATTTTTTTACTATAAGTTTTTACTATTTTTTTCCTGCTTTGACAAGAACCAAGACATTGTCCACATATAAACGCGCTTGGACACAACAGTAGGACAACATTATTTGGTTGGTCCTCCAACAATTCGTAACAACCTAATATTTTTCAAACACTCGCTCATAACGTGCATCGTTGTGTATTCATTTTACACTTGACTACGATCGAATTGTTGTGTTGTCCCATTGTCCTGTCCAGCGTGTTCTAACTGGGACAAGACAATATTATATTGTCTTCGGTATTGTCCTCGTGTGAACTCGGCATTGCTTTATATATAATATCTAGTAACTTCATTACAGCCTACCCAACATTGTATAGAAATATACCAAATTGTTTTTAATGATATTATTCTTAGCATACCCTGTATTTTCATGTCAAAGTCTCAAGGACTATACAACAAAAACCTGAAATGAACTGTAATTACATAATGTGAATTTTATTTTAAACAAAGTTTTAAATAATAAATTCATTTTCCTACATGCTTTCTATCTGTGTTCTATTATTTAATTGATTTAGTACCTACATAAGACCAGTATTCTCACCCCTCCCACATTCCTTCCGCCTAACTACATCACAGACAGAGCCACTGAATCAGATGGTGACCTACGTAGCAGAGCGATAAGCTCCTTGGCTTTGGAACCAGAGGTTTAAATCCTGGCAGGCGCCAAGATAATTTTATGCAATTTAAGTGGAACACGTAAAGGAAACAACTTTTAAAAAATACAGTATTATAGCTAAAATTATCTGTAACAGTTTCACTTGATTAACTTTTTTTCCTTGTTGTAAAATTATTTACAAAATAAATAAAAACCAGTTTTGTGCTTGAAATCGAATGTTTCTAGACTCCGTTTGTCAAGCGATTTTAACCTTTCCTCATCTGTGGTGTGTATTTACTACACATTGCTTGTAATAACTTTAATAACTCTATAAATATAATAAATTCTGGGTTCAGATTTTAGGTATTCCTCCGTTATACATTTATGCACTGAATTAAAAAATAATATATTACATAATTTTCAAATTCAATTAAAAATCGGGAACAAATACACCAATACAATCAACCGTGTGATACTAAATAGGCGAATAGTGTGCGAGGAAATGACACGCTATTGATGTCCTGCTTTAATTCGCCATGCGGGAACATGAGACATCCACACGTCCGCAGTTGTAGTTTTTGATTTAGGCTATCGATACCTACGACCGCACAGCTGTGTTTGTGCCAGCCGCGCCGCTAGCCAGTTGGCCGCGAACCGTTGTTAGATGAGGACCCCTCGCACGTTTATTTAGCATCTGCCGATGTTTTTTTCAAGTTTTCAGCAATTAAATTACAATTATTATCACTTTTGATATGAAATATAATAAACATAATCGATTAGCTATGAATATTCATATTTTTCCGATATTAAATGGCTTATTTTGAGATGTGTATTGACTACACAGCACCGTAACGCGTGTATTTTTTTAGCACAGTAAGGGAAAGGTTAATGCCTATTACCTACAATATAAGGATTACCAAGAATATACACATTTTTGACTTGTAGCTTCCTCTTAATAACTACATACTTTCAATTCATCTTCAGAAGAGTATAAGATGCTCCCAGCATTGGTAAGAACCAATAATGCAGAAAAAAAAAGTAGTTTTGGCTGCTTGAAATGGCTTTCGCTATGTTTAGCATGGCCAGGTACTTTCCAATAATGTTTTTCTCCTTCCCGTCCCCTAGTTCCTTCAGCCTCCGACATTCTATAGACGGGGGTGCCGTAGTCAAATTGGCCTCAGCAGTTAATGGCGAGAACAAGTCGCCTGCTGGTAATGTCACCAGGTCTGAGAGAGTTAAATGGAATACAGGAGAATGACAATACATTATTTTATTTTTATTTGATACAAAATATTGAAGTAATTATTACATTAGGTACAAAGAACTGAAATGCAAAAGCTTTTAAATGATTCGTAATTGAAAATATTTTGTTCACAACAATTTTTCTTCTCTTGTGATCACAGAAGTCCAACACAGAATTATGGGGAGGGGAAGCGGAAGGAGAAATGGGGGAAACGCCAAGTATTAAACATTTGAAACCAAAAATCAAAACTGCTTGGGGATCACATTTACTTAACACACTATGAGCGGGAATGGTATTTTTACCCGCGCGGCCGACTGGTGCTTATCGGCGGGGCGGGTAAAATTACCCTTTACGCCAGCTCCATTTCAAAGGCGAGGAAGGTAAATTATTATTATTATTTCCCGTGACTATTTAATCTAAACGCTTGAAGACATTACAAACTACACACACATATAACAAAAAAAAGATAAGCCGTTGTTTCTTTTATGTACACACATACTCTTGCAATAATTAGGCAATTTTATCATGTTAAATTTCAAAGATGGTTTGTTAGTTGTACTGGGAATATGAGTACCTATTATATTTTTATGACGTGTTATAAATTCATTGGACCTTTACTCTTATGAGATAATCCCGAGGATGTTATTACAATAATCATTTCCTGAATGAGAGATAACATAAAAATTGTTTAGCAATTGGATGTATTCCCGGCACTCGTTACTTGTGAAGATAGAGTGGCGCTAATATACACATGCTTTAGTTACGATATACAGAGTAACAAAACAGACGTGTTTTTTTAGTGGAATTTATTTAATTGATATTTTCTTTTACCCTTCAAAAATGTCTTATAATTTGTCTGCCCATTCTGGTGAAGATTTAGCTGAAGCGATATATTTTTGCGCTAATCGCGAAAAACACCCGCTATAGGCTAGAGTCTATTGTTTGAAGCGCCCGACTACAATGTGTTAACAGGAATAGCTCATAATATAGGTCTCATAGGAATCATTGTGTATCCCTTACTGTCACAATGAGAAGTATGATCTAAACGGTGTTAAGAAGAGAAAACACCACGCTTTATATTCAAATCTAGAAGTTAACCACAGAAGAATTAAAATGAACACACAAACCAAAGTTTCCGACCGCAATTAGAGAAAAATTTATGTTTTTTTTTTTTTTAATTTCATATGAAACAACAACAAAAAGTGATGTGACGATAACTTTTATAAATATATTTGACTAATATAATGTATGTATGTGTGTTTGTTTTCGTTATCAATAATAATAGTAATTTAGTTAGAAAAAACGTAAGGTGAGCCGTTTTCAAAGCTTTCTAATTTTTACAATAAAAAATTTATATGTTTCAAAAAGTATATGTTTATTTATAATAAAGAAATTTGAAAGCCTATTGCTTCGCCTTTTAAAAACAGTTTTTAGTTTTTGGATGCATTCAGAAATATTCCATTTATTTGGATTTTATTACAAAGCCGAAATACTCCGACCTGACGGAATGTGTCAGAGGCCGGAGGGGTTAATTCCATTTACCGAATTGGTTTTTCTTCTCTGTTCAGAATGTGAAAATGTACATACCAATAGCTTGACAAGGGTAACATCCAATGACTAGTTAGATTCTATCAACACAAAAAATGAATTGATTCAGAAAAATAATTTGTCAATCAATTCCTTCTCTGACGACTTGCAAATACTTCTCAGTTGAAATGTTCAGTGTATCGATGTAAACATAATCTCTAAATAAACTGTATCAAATATAGTTACTACGGCGAAATTACAATTTAAAGTACATTATTAGTAAGCCATCATCTGGCGAGACCTATTACGCCACGGCTTGCGCAACGTCTACGTCATAAGTGTACGGCTCCAATGGGGATTTGGCGGGATTCTGGAAAAGAAAATGCTGAATTAAATTACGAGGTAAATGCAATTTTATACGAAATATTAAAACGCGGTTAAAACGGATCATTCAATATGTAGCGATCGACGAGATTCATCTAGAACGTCTCACCTATACAAAAAGCATCGTAACAGGAATACTCCAGACAATGCGAAGCGTTCCTACGTACCTACCTGTCAACGGGCTACCGACGTCTAGAACTACCTGCGACAATACGTTGCGAGTTGGACTAGCACATTACGCGCATTCGCTAGAAGGTTCTAGCCTGTTGACTAGGCATAATTTCAGCGCCAACGAAAATACCAGAAGTACCCAGACTGAGCGAGTTGTCTCCAGTTTACCAGCGGTCTCGCCTGCTTACTACCGCCACCGGCTGGGATATATAAATAGGCCCGAAGCAGGAAGTATTCATTCAACCAGCTCGCGTGCTCGTAACCTTGACCTAGATATCGCCTGCATTCCACGCTAAATAATATAGTGCCTACTCGTATTTATCCCGTAAAATAAACGCGTTATTATAGTTAAGTAATTGCTATCTTTGCATTCTTAAATAAACGCTCCAACTGAGTAAATCGAGACTTTTATTTTAGTACACCAAGATAACTACAAATATTTGGACAATACATATTTGGTACTTTTTCATGCCTGTTCAAGCAGTCGCATTTTAATCAGAGTTTTTAATGAGATATTAGCCGATGTTGATTAGGACTATCTAAGCCATTCCTGAGATTTCTCTGCATGAGGGAGTATGGCTACTATCCGTGGCTCTATCCTACCGACTTGCTCGGAATGATGCATCTGTGGGTCAGAAGGGATGTACACATCTCTCTTTAGACTGATTCGTTTCTATGTTCCCAATGGTTATCTCCGTCACCGACAGCATAGACTATTCTATCTCCCAGTCTGCAGGACTATCTTGCCAATGGTCATGCCGGTGGGGAGAGCAATCTTGCTGTTGAACAGAATCAATTCGGATATCGACATTTTATGTATCAATGAAGCTGCCTTTAAAAGGCAAGCTCTGTTTTTATTAGTATAGCTGACATACCCACTGTCTATATTTATGTAAGAATTTTTCTTAACAAATGTATTTATAAACGCATCAATTTTGTAATACTTTAGATGATACGGCATTGGTCATATCACATAAAGATCTAAAAATTGCAATTAACCACTGGAGCGCTTCGTGTTGCGCAATCAATTCAGCCATTCGATACAATTAACATCATTCCTCAAAATATTAGTAAAGAAACAATATGAAATGATTACTGCGGTTTATAGCCAGTGAATCCACCTAGATTTCACAGTTCATTCCATATTTTTAGACTCAATAAGTACTCTAGGATGTACCTAGAGGTACTACTAAGATATTGCGCATACTTGCAAAAAATTGTCGCAAAGCGCTCGAGGGGTTAAACTCATGCAAATTGACTTTAATCAACTTTGTAAATGGTCACATGATGCAGGACTAATAATAAATGCTAAAAAAAAACAAATTAATGCACATAAGATCACCTAATGCCAAATTTCAATTTAATGCTAATATTATTTCTCATAATTTTAATTGCATTCATAAAAATATCCCAACAAATTGTAAATGTGAAAGCTTAGAATTAGTTACGGAATATGTCTATCTTGGTGTTACACTAGATTGCTTTTTCAAATGGGACAAACATATTAAAAAAAAACCTGTAAAAGACTCAGATCAATTGCTGGCAGAATGTACACATTAAATTTTTTCCTATCAATTGAAACACTTAAAATAATTTATACGTCAATGGCAGAATCTATTATAAGATATGGATTAACAATATGGGGAAATACTACTATAACCAATATGAAACAAGTCCAAGTTGTACAAAACGCAATTGTAAAATTACTAGTCGTCCCTAATATTTTCAAACATAGACATAATACACCGTTGCTGTTTCAGAGTGCCAAAACATTACCTATTAAGGCTATACTATGGCAAAAAATAATAATTCAGCGTATATTTACCCCGCAGCATAAAGTTCGATTAGAACATAAATACAGTACTAGATACACGCGCAATGACGGGTTAATAGTTCCGAAATTTAATAATAAATACGGACAGAGAACGTTTGAATACAACATACCGAAGATATTTAATTTATTACCTGACACTATAAAGCAATGAATATGGTTAAATATATGGTGAAAAATTGGATATCGGAAAAAAAAATTTACTTTAAACCAACGCCAACATAATATTTCATACTAATTAATAACGGTACCAACTGATTGTGACATTTGCAGTTTGTACCAAAAAGCACAGCCTTTTTCGGCACTAATACAAACGAATCGTGTTATGAATAAGCATTGTGTACACGTGTACTTTTTGTGTCGAATGAAGACAACATTTGAATTAGAATGGCTTTTGATTCTTTACAGCAGAGCGCTCGATGCGGCGCGCGTGCGCTTCTCAGTCAGTACTTTACAAGTATCTTTTAAAGTGTACAATATTTTGATTTTAATTTCATAAATTTAGATTAGGTTAGGTTAGGTTGGGTTATTATAGGTTAGGTTAGGTTAGGATAGGTTAGGTTAGGTTGGGTTATTATAAATTAGATTGGAATAGGTTAGGTTGGGTTATTATAGATTAGATTAGGATAGGTTAGGTTGGGTTATTATAGGTTAGATTAGGATAGGTTTGGTTAGGTTAGGTTGGGTTATTATAGGTTAGTTTAGGATAACAAAGGATTTTGCCTAATAATTAACCCATTGGCCTCCGAATTGTTTGACCAAAAAATTGTCCTTCACATCCGAATTAATTTTGTACCAAAAGTTTTAAGTGCAGTGGTGTACTAAATCTTACATAACTTTTAAACTAAACTTGCAAACGAAACAATATTTTTTAATTTACTTGTGCATTGAATCAAGGTATGTAAAAAATATATGCATTGTTTAAAAAGAATAATAATATGATTAAATGAGAGATTTTAAGACACATCGCCGTACACACGCCGGGACGGCGTCGTTTGAGGCCAATGGGTTAACGGGTGCGTGGCCAGCGATCCCGAATAATTGTCGATTATGCCGATTATGTGTTTCATTTCATGCTTACAAACAAACGCGAATTATGTGCGAACTTCATATCGGTGTTCTGTCAAAATAGTGCGTCGGTTGGCAAATTTTTTCGTAAATTATTATTTACGTAAATAATATTAAATATCAATATTTTTCAAAATCGTAAATGCAAAAAGTTGTTGTTTATTGTCATTAAGTTGAATCAAATTATTGTTTTTTTTTAAATGCGTATTAAAACGGTAGATGTAGGTAAAGTGTTACCAATATCTCTTCAACAGATAAACAAAAAATCTTGTATTTGTAATTTTATTTGCAATAGTGCGACATCACAGCTGCTGAGTATATTACCAGTTTGCTGGCCCTGTCAGTCAATATCCTGAAAGCCATGTGGTTGATGATGATCCCTGATGGCAGCGCGACTCCTTGGATCCTGTGCAGCGTGGGGGCCGGGTCTCCTTCGGGGATTTCGTCCCCGGGTCCTCGCACGAGGCGGTGCACGGCCGGAACTGCCACGCGCCCAATCTGCGACAGGTTGGCGATCATGGGGCCTTTGGAGATGTCTACGTGGCCGTCTGCACGGTACAGGGTTACGTTTCCTGGAAACCACAATGTATTGTCATCATTTGTCCTACACATCAATGAAGTAACAAATAAGGCCATGAAATGTTGTGGATTTATTTTAAGAACAGTAAAAGATGTTACGTCACTCTATTCTTTGAAGATTCTCTTCACTGCCTTGGTAAGAAGTAATTTAGAATAATAATTAGCTGTGGCTCATTCTGCCTGCGCGAAGAGAATAGAGAAACAATAGGGCATGCTGCTTTTATGTCCAACAGATGGCGCTGATTTATTCTATACAGGGTGTCCGGGGGTAATGTGCACTAACTTCAGGAGGTGATTCTACATAATGGTAGAAGTAAAAAAGGTAATGACTTTTTTCGAAATTCCAATTTTTTTTCACATTAAAAGAATATATATTTTCCAGTACAAACAATTCAACTTTTTTACCTTAAAAAGTTGGAATTTCGAAAAAGTTATCTATCTTTTCTACTTCTAAAATCATGTAGAATCATCCCCCGAAGTTAGTCCACTTTACCCCCGGACACCCTGTATACTATAGGTAAATAATATATCTGTATAATATAGGTATATAAAAACACACGAATATTCGAATGCAAAGTTGTGTCAAAATTTCAAAGGTGAAGAACTTTCGGTGATTTAAGATTTTGAAGAAACGAACATTTTTATTTATATAGAAGATAGAAGATAGATAATGTTCAACACAAATTAATTTTCAGGAAACATTGAAAAGGGTCAAATTCACAGGATTAAAATGTCACTGCATAAGTAAGAAAACTGAAGTAAGTTCGATATTATCGAAATCATCTTCATACAAATCTCCTTCATTATCGGGTAAATAATTTCATCATTACACTCGTAGAAAAATCACAGATGTCCCGGGCTGTGGAGTGTTTCTGATGTGAAGATGACTGTTCCACATGTTGACAGAAGCAGTGTTGGAGTTCCACCTGGATATCGTAGCCTTGCCAAACCATAGAAGTGAAAAAGTGAATCAGAAGAAGGTGATTGGATCACATACCTTCATTCTTCCTGGCAATGTGGGGTATCTGCGCAGTCTTGTGATGGTTGTCCTGGAACATGGCAAGGGCAACGTCCTCGCGTACCGTGAGGCGCTGCAGCGGGGCGGCCGTGCGCGACAGCTTCACAAACTCGGCGCTCAGCGCGCGGCACTCCCACGCTGCGGGTTTCCAGTCGGCCAGGCCTACCAGCTCCACATCGTACACAAAAGAGCCGGAACGTACTGAAAAACAAAACGTAATGATTACATACAGTGTTAAGGAGCGGGCGGTGACCTGACAGAATATAGGCCTGATCTGCTGTCCGAGTCGGCGAGGCAGGCACACAATATGAGCATAAACTCACCGTCCGGGCTGGGGAAGCTGTGGAGGTGAACTTTGTGCGCGTCCTTGAAGGAGCGTGCCATGACGGCTCCGAGGGCGAAGGAGCAGGTTCTCCAGAAGGCACGGTTAACCTGGAGTGGATCCGCCACCTTGAAGTGGAGCAGCTGCAGACAAATAGAACCATCAAAAACCACTTGAGCGATAGCATATTTAAAAAATAGATACGGATAGGGTGTTAGTTTTGGATTCGGCCGCCCTCATTTCAAAAATTATACCTCCGAATATTTAAAGAGAAATGTATAAATTGCTTGCTTTGGTTTAAAGCCAATGAATCCATCTACATTTCAACACCTATCCCACATTGTTCAGTTTAAAAAACAATTTGCTTAATATATAAATGCATGAATTGCCATACCTTGTACTTAATTGAGGCAATCAGATTTTCTGTGTGTTGTCTATGGTCAACTGGAAATTTCTATAGTTACAGACGGGGGAAATAACTCCGATCGAAAATTAGAACCGTGAATATTGTGACGTCATATTGTTGCCTAACTATACCCACCAATGAAAAACTCTGAAAGTCTATGGAATAAACTTTCAGAGTTTTACATTGGTGCATAGTATAATAAGTAGGCTCCGAATGAGAAATTTACCGTCTATATATTGGGATATCTATTGTTTTTTAGAACCAATTTATTTCATTCAAAAAGCCCGAAGATATTGATCTAGTGAGATATTTAAAAAATGTAATTATCAACATGTTCAATTTTTAGAAAACAATTTAAAATGGTTTCTACTCGCGGACTACATGGTTACAGACTTATATAATCTTTTTAAAATACACATGACATAATTTACACAATCGTAAATATTTAACAATAATTTATTTTAGAGTCCTTGCCTAAAATGACTCTTGAAACCTTCAAGGCCAATGATGAAAATGTCAAGACCTAGAGATTTCATTTAGCAGCACCATACCTCTTGTCATGCTGTGCTGGGCCAGAACAATCATTCTGCAATAAATACAGTTATGACGTCGAACCTGGCGGTATTTGTTCAGTACAAACAATTTATGCCATTTCAAAAGGTGATGAGGTACGGGCTGTGCTGTTTTAAATGTTGTTACTGTAAAGGCCATTATTCCTAGATTGGAGACATTCGTAGCCCGTTTCAGAGAGCTAATTCATGTGATGCGTGAATCGATGAATGAATAGAATCATATAAAATATCATCTAGTATTGTGGTATTCGATATAAGCAATAAAACATATTAACTGACTGCGGTAAGTTCAAAACAAATTAATTTTAACACATAAAAATCACAACTACCCAAATTTAAGTAGCTATCGAGTGAATAAACATCCAACAGAATGTAAAATAAAACCTTTATGGATTTTGTTGTTTATTTTTATTTGTTCTGTCCACGCTGAACAAGAAGTATTTGTCAATGCTCATGTATGGCATTTCTCCGATCTAACTAACAGTTTAGTGTCGACACACAATTCAAAAAGCACATAGCGAGTGGCACTCAATTAGTTGTGTACCGTAAACATAAAGAAGAATTTACCTGAAGAGTGCAGCTGTGCGGTAATGGACGGTGGATATCCCACACGGTGTTGCCATCCAACAGGGCCAGAGCACTCTGCTCCGAGTGCAACTGCCCCAAATCTGAAAATATTCCAAAGTATTTCAATTTAAAGAAAGAAAAACATTCCCAGGTTCGGTGGCAGTTTTCTGCATGTGCTGTGTACTTCTCATGGCTATCTAACTGATACACATTAGTTTTTCTGTTAAAAATGCCATTATTTTTCTCTTATTCCGCTTCACTGGATTTAACTTTATTAATTCAAAACATGATTTATTATGTCGGGGGAGATGGAAAAATACGCACTTTTAATTTTAATTTCGTTTATTAAGTCACATACGCGATATGTCAATTAGTATGCGGCGCCCTTATAGTCGCAGCAATTTCGCAGCCGACGGCGACTATGTTCATATCATATCGTATTCGAATAATCACAAACCAGTCTATACAAACCTAGCGTAGCCCACAAACTACTTGAAAACTGGGATATAACTCTAAAGGGGACATGAGCAGGCGTTATTAAAGGTTCCCCAACATTTATAGTAACTTTTAGTAATAATATAACTAAATTCAAGTATTAATTCAAAGTAAACATTCCATATTTACCGTGAAGCGGAATTCGTAACCTCTACCAAAATGCCTACTAACCGTGTCCCTATTTTCTGTATATTTATCGAACTCTCGACACTTGAGCGGGACAGTTCTAATTGGGTTATAAAACCTAAAATCACCGATAACCGCCAAAAGTGTGTTAGATCAGCTAAAAAGAAAAAAAATTGTATTATTATCAATAGTTTTGCAATTTTGCAACTTACGTTTTGCGCAATCAAATGGTGTCGACAAATCCTTATTCATTATCAGGGTAGTGTCTTTTGGAACTCCTAAATATCTCACTTCTATTTTCTCAATCCTTCCGACATTATCCTTTTGTCTCTTCTGCTCTGAATCGAAAATTTCGTTCCTTCTTTCGGTGGCTTCATGATAACTTAAATTTCCTGAAACAAAAATAAAACAATGTAAAAAATAACCTAAAACCGCTAACTTCAAATAATCTCAGTATCAGCGAACTCCTACTAGTATGGAGATTTTGAGGTGTATTTTTATTGTTAAATGCAGATTTTCGTGCACTTTCAAATGCATTTCTAGCAATCAGTGTAATATTTCGCTTCATCTTGATTCATTTAATTAATAACCTCAAAATTCAAAACACGAATTGAACAAATTTGACAGGAGAGGTTCGTAGACAAATTATAAATAATACCATAGACAGAATTTAAATATGCATTGACCGTAAATCATGGACCTAAAAAATGGTATTGAAGCCAAATCTAGGGTGGGGGGAAATTATCTGGCAGCCATCTTGTATTACTAACTTTTGATCTGATTTTTATTCAAAGTTGTGCATAATGAACTACAATTAGTTTATATTTGTGTTTTTATTGCAGTTAACGGCTTATGATTTTTTAGGGTATTTGATGAGACAAGAAATGGGATACGTCATTTGAAAAATTTAAGCAGGTTTTGGCATTTTCAATACATCTTCCCCCTCTCCCCGAGGCTTCAAAGTGTTCTCGATTCTCTCCGTCCAGGACTTTTTAGGTCCATGCCGTGAATGGAATGTCTATGCATGGACCTAATAATGGCTTGAACTGGACATGAACCTAAAAAGCCCTGGACGGGGCTATTCTAAAACAATTTGAAGCCGCGGGGTCAGAGGAAAGGTGTATGAAAATGCCAAAACAAACTTAATTTTTTTTAAAGACATCCATTTCCCTGTCTCATCAAACACCCAAAAAAATCATACGATGTTAAAACGGCATGAATAATACACAAATCAAATAATAATATTTTTGTTGTTTGTTTTTGGGGTGTTATGCCGTGTTGCGCTAACTCCTTCTTTAGCCGACGTTTCGGACAGCGTTGCAGTGTCCATCATCAGGGCAGATCTGGTAGATCCGAAGATGTGTAAATTTTGGTTGTCGAGTTTGTGCTTATTTTTTGTTTGCAAAAACAAACAACAAAAATGCTTTTGGCCGTGAGAATTTAAAAACTTACCAAATTATAATAGTTCACTATGCACCGCTTTGCATACATATCATTCGAAATTTGTTTTTACAATGAACTTTTACGGAACTAGAATGTTAACTTTAAGTTTATGAATTGTTCAAATTCTTCGAAACAAACCGTCCTTAGTCAATAGGTATTTTTTTTTAATATTGGTAAATTATTTCTGTATTGGAGCGTGTTTTATTTACACATTTATTTTTACAATCAAACTATTGACTATATTCATCGTCAAAAAGGTAAAGCTATGGACAGACATGCTTATTAATAGCAAAGATTATTTAGTAGCACGAAAGCATGCTATTATCGAAACTGAGTGCGTTCTTAGCATGCCTGAACAGGTTTATTTACGAGTAGAAGTAGGTAACTGACACTGTTCTGATTACTTGTAATTTCTTACAAAGCTTCCATTTTGGCCGAGAGCTCATATTTAAATAGTATGTATGTTCAATTGCTTGTTTTGAGAAGACTTATTCAGAAGTACGCTTTTAAAAAAAAATTGTATACAGTTGAAGATTATGCCACTTCATTATATTGCAGAGGGAATGAAAGATTAAGATGTTTATTCACTGTCTTTACTATGATCGGTAATAATGTTGTTAGATTAGACGACAAATAAAGCAAGATTTTAAATGTAAGATTCCATAAATATACTTGCGCGGATCTAAGACGCAGTGTCTTTTTAGTGTATGGTCCTTGTCGTTCTTTTTATTTTTAACTATCGCTTGTCGATATTTTTAATTTGAAATTTGAAGTCAGTCGCAAAAATAAACCATTCTCCCGCCAGTCGGTAGCTAGGCTCATAAAACAACTATCTAGCTAGGCTACGAATGTTATATAAGTAGCTACCTATCTTCAAAGAGCCCTCATATCTATGGTTCAGTGCAATATCATGGCAATATCGTGAGTGGTTCATTTATGATCGCAATATCTATGCCAGGGGCATTTAACTAAGCTTTGGCCTTGAAACTCATTTGAAACCATAGATATATAACACCCATAGTGGACTAGATCGCCAATCACCCTACCTCCCGTACAGCAGCGCCCGTAGTGATTTGAAGAGCCGATCCGCCATCTTGAAAAGGTCAGCCGTGATTTGCCTGCTTGTGTACAATGGAGAATTGATTGCAAGTTTAATTAAATATTTTGTATCGTTTGAACCATGGTTGTGGCGTGTGCAGCATGGGGTTGCACCAACAGACGCGACAAGAAGAGAAAACTGTCATTTCACAGGTAAGTTTTTGTAATAATAGCTGATAAGTGTTCATTCACCCTGTTTCACTTCATGGCTCTCATAGCCTACTTATAATACAGACAGTGTTTTGTCAATGCAACCCTAGGCCCATGCCTAGGCCCAATAATTTGTAAGAAATTGTAATTGTAGGCTACTGATTAATAGAATCCTAACCTAGAGCCTAGACCTAATATGTGCTCATGTCTTTTCAGATTTCCTCTACGAGACAAATCGCTGACAAGTCAGTGGATCGTTGCTATCAAGAGAGAGTGTTTTGTACCATCAAAGAGCAGTGTGTTATGTGGGGATCATTTCGAAGCTAGTTGCTTCTATCCGTCTGTAACGGGGTACACACAATTGAGGGAAGATGCTGTACCATCAATTTTCAGTTTCCCGGACCATCTTCAGAAGGTTAGTGTCTATAGGCCTAGTCTCTTAGAATTGTAAATCCCTTAGACCCCACCTAGCCTAGACCTGTAGCTTTGCATACCCTGTGTCATAGACTCACCCACCTACTGCATGCAACAAACTTAAACATATAAAATAGACTAGAATAGGATCTAGGTAGGGCCTGACTTTGCCAAATTTTAATTCCAACTTATTTTATAGAAAGTGGTAAAACCTCGTTGTTTACGCAAACCCCTTCAACCACTCGAGTGCCCTTCTTCTGGCTCTTCGACGCAAAAGGAAGTGCCAGTGGCTGCTCCAGTGCTAGAAGATCACAATTACTATGAAAGCAGCCCAAAGAAAAAGCGGAAGATTGAGCATCTAGAAGCACAAAACGCAGAGTTGCGGAGGAAATTTAATGCATCGTTGAGCCGAGAACGCCGGCGCAACGGCAGAATTTCTCGATTGCAAGATGTCATTGCCGATTTGAAAAAGAAATCCTTGGTGGAAGGCCAATGTCAAGATATTCTAGATGAATATTTCAGTGGCGTGCCACTAACACTGAACAAAATGCTTATAAAAAGTGGTGTTAAAAATCCTAAGCGAATTGAGTATCCAGCTATGCTTAAGCAATTTGCTCTAACGCTGCATTTTTACTCGCCAAGAGCGTATCAGTACTTGCGTCAAACATTTTGCTTGCCAGCCGAGTCGACTCTGAGGAACTGGAGCCTCAGTACGGAAGTAAAACCGGGTATGTGTACTAATTACCAAATTGCTCCAACAATTTTATATTCAATTTTATTTATATTCAATACACTAATTGTTTTTAATTTGTTCCGAAGGGTTCTTAGACAGCGCTCTGAGGACATTAAAAGAAATAAATGATAGTGCTAAAGGCACCGAACAGTTCTGCTCACTTATGCTCGATGAGATGGCCATCAGAAAAAACACACACTGGGATGGCAAAGAGTACCATGGATTTGTTGACCTTGGCCAGGGGTACGGAGATCAGAACTCCTTACCGATTGCCAAAAATGCACTGTTTTTTATGGCCACAAGCCTCAACGGGTCTTGGAAAGTGCCTCTGGGATACTTTTTGGTGTCATCCCTGACCGGAGAGATCTTAAAAAACCTTGTGCTCGAAGCTTTACGACACATAGATTCTACCGGCATTTCTTGTAAAGCTGTGGTTTGCGATGGTCTTGCAGCTAACAAGTCCATGGCAAGGTCACTGGGTGTGGACCTGGATATCATATCAACCGAGCCGTATTTCTCTCACCCCTGTGATCCGGGACGGAAGGTTTACATGATGCTGGATGTTTGCCACATGATTAAGCTTGTAAGAAATCTTCTCGCTGAACATGGGGATTTAAAGAATGGAATTACAGGACAGGTGGGTTTTAACTGACATTTTTGGCAAAAATTCTGTCTGTCGATCAATACTCTTTTTTTCTGACAGTATATGTTTTGTAAATTTCAGACTATATCTTGGCGTTACATCGAACAGCTGCACTTCTTGCAGACGAAGCAGGGGCTGAGGGCTGCCAACAAGCTACGCCACGCGCACATTCATTTTCAACAACAAAAAATGAAAGTCAAATTGGCAACGCAAGTATTCAGTTCGTCTGTTGGGAAGGCCATGCTCTTCGCCAAACAAACTTATCAGCCTGGATTCGCCGATTGCGGAGGAACTATTGAGTTCATTCAAACTATTGACAGGTTTGTTTTTTTCTACTCAAAAAGCAACTTAATACTGTATTTTAGTAACTGCTATTAAAATAGAATATTGTCTAATTTTGTTTCTTTATCGGCAGGATGTTTGATTATTTAAACAGTCGCCACATGAGATGTAGAGGTTACAAGGCCCCCATCAGAAAATGAAACCTCCATATGTACAGGTCGTTTTTCAAGAAGACAATGGCAATGCTGCAAAGCCTTACATTGAAGGATGGAACTCCAGTGTACCATTCTCGACGCAAGACATGCGTCATAGGTCTATGCCTTGCCATGAAAACAGTCTTGGCCTTGTCTGAGGAGCTGCTCACTGGTGATAGCCCTAAAATGGCGTAAGCATTCTTTATGTATGTGTGCTACTATTTGTGCCTACAGTTTACAACCAGTGAATTTAATCGCTTATAAATCTTTTTTCAGCTTTCTTCTTACTTACAAACTGAGCCAAGATCATTTGGAGCTGTTTTTTGCCTGCATTCGAAGTCGTGGCGGCTTCAACAACAATCCTTCAGCTTACCAGCTACGGTCTGCGGTGCGGCAGATTTTAGTTGCCAAATTTAAGACGGCTTTTCAAGGAAGCGGTAATTGCATACCCCAGGATGAGACAAACTTAATTTGTAATGATTTCCTGCCGAGAAATACAGAAGACGACCATGCTGACAGCGAAGTTCCACAAACTCCTGAAGAAGATGTGGTGCCGGACATTCCGTCCCTCTCGTTGTTCGTGGAGAACGTGTCGACTTACATCGCAGGCTACGTGGTGCGAAAGCTGATTTCTGAGAAGAAAGTAACGTGCAGCAAGTGCATTTCCAGCTTGGAAGATAAGCCTACCACTGCTTCACAATACTTTGTGTACCGGAGCTACAGGCTTATACATTTACAAGACAATGGCGGTCTTATCCATCCCTCCAAAAGTGTAAGTCACGTGTGCTCCCTCACTGAAGCAGCATTCCGCTTGCTGGAAAAGCAAGGTAAAATAACTAACAAGGGCACCAGCCAGATTATTGAGAATATAATTTTTAAGAAAATAGTTGGAACGCCAGTTTTCAACGATTTAGTGGATCATGCGTTCGATCAAGAAGCTGGTACCTTGACCCACTATCAAATTTTGATCAAATTAATTCTCCGTAGATATTTAAAAATAAGATTTCATCACCATGGACAAAAATTGAATGAAAAAATGAAGCTAAACATTAGGCATAGCCTAACGAAGACAATATTATTCAAAGGGCAGTAAGTTGTGTCAGCTCGAAGCGTGCGCGAAGTTGACGTGAACGATTTTGAAGACGTCGTTGCATGACTCTCACAAGAAATGTTTGTTTGTAATTTGAAAAATGAGTGTACATATTCTAGTTTCTAATAAAAACCCAGGATCCTATCCTGTTAATATAATATGTCATTTTTTCTCTTTTCCCAATTCCCAATCAATCTTTTGTCAAATCCAGTCTTTTTTCTTTCACAATAACTTATTTTAATATTATATTTGGCAAAGGTTGAGTCCTAAAATGATGGTGCGGTATGTATTAAAACCATAATTAGAAAAGCCTTTTGTCACACATTCCGTGAGTCGGTTAATAATCCATTTATTTATTTACTAATAATTTACTCAATATTTAATTAGAAATATAGTATACATTTCATAAAAAGATGTTTAAACAAATATTTATTTATTTATATATATATACACCTAAAAAGGCTTTTACATAGAAGTGATACATGATGCAGTGTACATAGGAGAATATGTATTATACAGGAGATATTGACAGTAAATAGATATAATCCATTAAGAAGGTACAAAATACACACTTGTAAAATTGTGATTACAAGTATAATAAGAAAATATTAAAAAATATGAAGCAATATTAGTAAAACGTAAGAGTAACATAAAGTAAAAAAGAAATTACAACAACACTACATATAAGACAAAACATTAAAACTAATTTACCAACGCTACTCTAATTTGTAGGATTCAACAAAGTGTTGGTGTAGATTATGCTTAATTCTATATATGGAGTCAATACATAAATCAATAGCGCCCCAAATTTGTGCTGAACTCTTTCTATATTATTGGAGTGAACTTTATATAAAGGGGACCAAATGGTGAATTATACTCCAATTGACTTCTGACTAATGAAATATAGAGGGTTCTCATACAATCTATGGACTTAAAATTAAGTTAATATTAGTTAAAGTTCTGCAAAGGAAGCCAAGCATCTTTAAAGCCTTATTAGATATATAGTTGATGTGTTCAATGAATGACAAGTTTTCATCGAATATTACACCCAAGTCACGAATATGTGATACTGGTATTAATTTAATATTATTTAATGTATATTCATGTAGTATATTATAACTGATAATATACTACATGAATATAATAATATAGTAATAATAATATAATGTAGTATATTATAACTGATAATATACTACATAAAAATATGTTCTTAATGTACGATAGAATGCATGTATTTTGAATTCCCGCCGTAATCTGACTCTTTCAAGATGGCTTCAAATTCCTACGGCAATGGCCGCCAGGTTGGCGATCTAGTCCACTATGGGTGTTATATATCATTGTTTGAAACCGCCACGCCCACCTCAAAATTCTTATAGAAAACGAATAATATGGCTAAAAGCTCAGATCTCATTGGTGAGAACAGAAGGATTGGTTTGATCTCTCGCTCTCTACCATAATGACTCGTGTAACAGAAAGAGATGACGGAATTTTGCCGTTTGACAGTTTCAAATCATTCAAACAAAATGAGAGTGGTTTATTTATACACGCGGGTTGTCATTTGCTGCCGAAATACTATCATTTCCGTCGAAAATATTGCGTGTTAAAGTTGTTCGTGATAAAAATACAATATAAGCCAGTATAGTGTTAGCGAGTTACAAACATATTATATTCAACCTACCTACGTAAGTTCAAGTTTAAAGTGAATTAACAGTTTTAGGTTATTCGTTCGGTTTTTTGAACAATGCTTGATACTTGACATATGTCTTCCTCCACAACGTATAAATGTTATTTATTATATCGATAAACTTATTCATGTTATTGATTAGTGTTATCCTGTATTATCTTATTGTTTTGGTGAAATTAAAGATTTTTAAACATATGTAACCATGAGTTCATGAGGCTGAAAAATGTCGGAATTTTTCGTCGTACTGTCGGACAATCATGTTTTGGAAATTTTCTTCAGTGTTTTTGCAAATTTCTTGTCATTTTGGGTGTCTTCTTCTCAGATTAACAAGTTTCATCTTAAGGAAATGCACTGTAAAAGTTTATTTTCTTAGTCAGATGAACCTTGCCCTTGAAAAACATTTCGACATTTTTCTGCTTCAAGGACATTTTTATTTTTATAATAGTTTTTTTGGGCTAGTGAATGAATAGAGTAGGCTGAGAGCAATTATGTTGTCTATGGTCGCATCTTTTTTTAAATGGCCTTGAGTTTCCTCTACCTTGTCTACTGCTCTGCTCCGCACGGTAGGTACTGCTTGTATATCTGTGGTTAAGTACTGTATAATTCTGTTGGATACAAAAAGCCGGAAGATATCGATCTAGAGAGTGGTATATTTATGATCTATGCGTCGTTCTGTCAGACTGTTTTGTATTGGTTATCTTGTGTTGTTTATGCTTGTTTTTTTCTTAATTTTGGTAATTTAGTTGAGTAAAATTCATAAATTGTTGAATATTTACTTATAATGGACGTAGATCTACTGCGACCCGGCACCTGCCCGATATCTCCGGATACAATCCTCTGGTTTGAGTTTCTACTTGATCCAAACCTGTTGAAGAATCATCTATCGAAATCATTTCCCGGTAAGTTCGTTTAAAAATAATAATATTACTCTCAATGTGGTTCAATGTTTATTATTGTCTGTGTTGTACAAAATGTACAGCTTCATTTATCATATTTTCTGCTATTTGCACAATATTTTTTATTCATATGAAGCAGATAGGTAGGCTCTTTCAAAAACAACACTTGATTTCAACAGGTAATTATTTGGGATCATTGGCCACGCTTAATATGATTTTGTTTAAATAAACCTTCTTATTCACCTTAATTACTATAAAAGGAAACTATGTGCATTAGGAAATTTTTTAATTTTAGTATTCTAATTTTTGATTACGTAAAATGAACATTCACTTTCGGTATATGGGATGACAGCCATTTAAAATAATCTATTGATTACATTTTCTTAACCCTCCGTCAGGCGTACCTATGGGCGAACCGAAATCGGGCGCACCCGGCCTGAGAGGCCACCCATATATTTTTAGCCCCCACCTTCCACTATATTAATTCTAATACAAAATACTTGTCAGGTAGTCTTTACTAGGATCTATAGAAAGTAACAAAACCAAATATAACATAAAATAACCAGTTTATCAACCTTTTAACCGCGTTAATTTGCTCCGTTTTATCTATACCCGTACGCGGTACATATTTTCAAATACCTATGCACGCAATTAAATGTCAAATTAAAGCATTCTGGCATGATTTATTGGACTATATAGACAGAACAGATTATTCTCCACAATATGATAACAAATCCTCGTGTGTCAACACTCTTAGATGTTTATAAAAACAAAAACATAAAAGACGTACCGTATCTTTTGAATGTGGTCCCGCCATTCACTCGGCGTGTGTGTACTTAGGCCACTGCGTTGATAGACAGAAGTGGGACACCATGAGCACTTATCATTTTTAGTTATGAAAACTTTTTCTAAAACTGAACACTTAAATTTTATGTCACATAATATAATAACAAAATTGGACTAACGCCATCCGTTGACAAAATTGTATTTGTATATGTATTTTGATTTAGACCATCGATACATACGACCACACAGCTCTGTATGTGCCAGCCGCCAGCCGTCAGTAAGTCGGAAGCTGACCGTCGTTAGATGTGGACCCATCGTATGATTTTTTAGCATCTGCGAAAGGTTTTTTCATGTTTTCAGCAATTAAATTACAATTATTATCACTTTTGATATAAAATATAATAAACATAAGCGATTAGCTATGAATGTTCATATTTTTCCGATATTAAATAGCTTATTTTGAGATGTGTATTGACTACACAGCACCGGAACGCGTGGATTTTTTTAGCACAGTAAGGTAAAGGTTAAAAGAGCTTTAAAATTTTGCATATAAATTCTATTTTTAGATCATTTTTTGTGCCACCTATAAAATTTGAACAATCCACTCGAACGATTTTTGACATATTATGGCAAGTCTCTACGTTCGTCTCGTTAAATAGCAATAGTTGCCGCAGTAAAATGAGTTTATTTATCTTAACGCTGGTGTATTTGCAGACCCATCTCCGACAGACCTGATCATCAAGTTCTCGTACGTCAGTCCGGAGCCGCAGCTGCGCCAGGAGAGCACCAGTTCGGCCAGGGTCCCCGACCCCGAGAACCCGGAGAGCCCTCTGCTCAGCATCGTAGAGACGGACAAGTACAGCCGCAAGCACTTGGCCCTGAAGATACTATGCTTGAAAGTCGCGGCTCATCTTAAATGGAACCTCAGTGAGTATTTTCTCGAAATTCAGTAAAATTTATAAAACTTAAAAAATTAAATAAAACAGAACAAGACACAGAAAAATAAAGAGTAACGGTTTCAACCGGGAATCGAACCTAGGATCTCTTTCTTACCAGGATAACGACTATATTCACTCGTCCATTGTGTTCTAATCTTTTTGCATCACGTTTGTCGATCTCATATTATTTCAAATTCAAAATTAACAATATTATCCTCAAATAATTTTTCCCATTTTTGACAGCCATCTTTTTCAATGATTACAAAATTCTAAAGAATTTGTTTGTAACCTAGATAGTGTCTCGGATAAACATATAAATTTTTTATTTATATGGGACCCCTATTGATTTTTTATAAAAGTCTCAATGAATATGAACAACTTTTCTTTAGAAGGTTATACCCATTAATGGGTCAACATATCATTGAAGAATAAAATAAAAGTACATCTAAATATAATAATATTTTTATTTATTTTAATAATAGAAGATACAATACAGGGTGTATCGGCACGTACCCGACAAACTTTAACCAGCTATTCCTTAGCACATTTGGAGTAAAAAATGTTATGGGCACTTTGCTGTCCGGTAACATTTTTTTTTAATAAAAAATTTACTATTCATATTTTCACCACATGTTACCAATGTTTTATCCTTTGTCAAAGTTTGAAAACCCATCTGGCAATATTTTGTTCTAGTTTCGTAGAATAATGTACGTACGTTCCTACGTTGGCACTCTTTTACAATCACAACGAAATGTCACAGCACCATTCGTCTCATTTTTAACTATTATTATTTAGTGTATACGAAAGAGCGAGGACACTTTTTGACACACTTGCTAATAACAGCTGCTGAACACGAGATACAATGCAAATGACAGTGACGGAGTGTGGATTTTTTTAATTTATTTTTTGTTTTTAATGGAAAAAAATGTTACCGGACAGCAAAGCGCCCATAACATTTTTTACTCCAAATGTGCTGAGGAATAGCTGGTTAAAGTTTGTCGGGTACTTGCCGATACACCCTGTATAATAAAATAATACATAACAATCTAAATTATCTAATTACAATTCCCGGTTAGTTTGTGTTTAACTGGGTAGTTAGTCAATTTACTAATTTATTATCTATCTCTGATCTCCCTATGTTTTGTATCCAGCTTTTTATAATTTCGTTATTTTGAGTTTTGAATGAGAGTGGGATCTAGTTGTAGAGTTAAGTTCCATAGTATAGGAAACTTTTTTGCCCAAATGTTGTATTTGATGGGTTAGGTTAGATTAGGTCACAGCTTTTGACATTACGTCACGAGATGTCAGGTATTTACCGGGCGCCCGAGTGTTGCCGAAATATATCGAATGGATAACGCGTACGGTTTTAACAAACATAACTGCGGGCCCTGTATAATAATATACTAATTAACTCTCTCGCCACTGAAACATAAATGGTAATTCGTCCAAACAAACTCTTCGGTCAATTCAGTTGCAGTGCAGAAGTGGAAAGTAATTTCGATCTTTCTCTCCGAACGCCGGCAAGAATAATTTGTCTAAACCGGCAAGAATATTCAATAAATAATTACTTACATAAGAGGTTGAATGTAAGGAGATAAAGGTGAGGTAGGTTTGCAAGTTCGGACTCTTATGCGGTGTTCACATAAGAGTCCCAAGTGTCCGAAGCTAGCAGCTCTATGAAATCCCCGATTAGGGTGTGTTATGAGGTTGAAAGTAAGGAGATAAAGGTGAGGTAGGTTTGCAAGTTCGGACTCTTATGCGGTGTTCACATAAGAGTCCCAAGTGTCCGAAGCCAGCGCCGCTATGAAATCCCCGATTAGGGTGTGTTATGAGGTTGAAAGTAAGGAGATAAAGGTGAGGTAGGTTTGCAAGTTGGGACTCTTATGCGGTGTTCACATAAGAGTCCCAAGTGTCCAATGCCAGAAGCTCTATGAAATCCCCGATTAGGGTGTGTTATGAGGTTGAAAGTAAGGAGATAAAGGTGAGGTAGTTGATATCTAACAATTGACTGTGTTATATCATTTTCAGACATACTGGAAACTAAGCTTCCGCCGCACATCCAGTTCCAGCTGATGCAGGACCTGGTGTACATGGCTACGGATGGGAGCTACTCCATTCCTCCGCAGGTGAGCCACCTCCAGACTAGAAGATACTCTCAGTATCACCCTGGTAAAATACCACTGTTCAGAATCGAAACTATGCTTTAAAATAAATAATTTTTTTTACATTAACTCCACGCAGGAAGTACTGAGGAAAATAATTTTCCCTTAGGCCCTATGTCATCTTTGGGGATGTCCCCGTCTTTGTTTCTACCTTTTTTTAATGTGAATAAAGCACAAGAGTCCCAACTGCTCCCAACCGTCTGGAGCCAATGCGACTACGACATCCCCAATTAGCATAAGTTGTGAGATTGAGGGTAAGGAGATGGAGAAGAGGAAGATGGGAAAGTACCTTGCTATTCAGATCTCATCACCAAACACAATCAAAGTAATTTCTAGAGAATTCTGAGAGAATCTTCCATTTAGCCCTACCCTTTTTTATTTTATTTAACATTTACGCTTTGATGGTCCGTGCAGCTTGGTCGTAGCTTGGCGACAGTTGTCACGCTTCTCCCTTTGTTTCTATTATCTATGATGTATTTATTCTGGTATGATTTGAGATTTTCATGGCCAAAAGTATTATAGTGATTTGTTTTTGGGGTATTATGCCGTGTATTTATTCTGTTGTTTGTTTCTACTAGCTGGTGAGCGAGGAGGTACTCCGGCGCGGAGGAGTTAGGTTCTCCATGGTACTGTACCACCGCTGGCTGTTGCGCTTCCTCGTCAATAGGGCACTACTGACAAGACAGCCCAAACAGGAGATCATCAATCTGTAAGTACAGATCCTAAGAATAATGGCACGAGAATTACAAAAAAAAATTATTTACATATCTGGAAGATATATTATAAAGTAAATTGTATAAATAAAATAATTATATGTGTGGGCACCTCTCCCCACGCTGGTGCAAAGATGCTAAGGTGCGTGCTGCTCTGTGGTGTCTCTACCAATCACCCATTTTTAAGACAGGGTTATTGGTGTGTCGGGTTAACGCATCACGTCGGGCTGCAGATCATTTTAGAGATGTGGTAAGGAGACAAATGAATGAAAGATGAGTATGGAATCCTAGCAGTGTCTTTATTGAGGTAGTTGAATTGCACAGTCCAACAGAGTAGTCAGAGTGGTCATAGTTGTTGCTGACGAAGGATAACGATGCCATTGTAGTAGTTGATGTACTTCACAAGGGGATGTATGATGATGTGAATCCGTGATCCATGATCACGGCGATGAAGTCAGTGTCTCGACACCGCTTCGGTGGAGCCCAGACTTGCTGACGACGAACGACGATGTCATCATGGTAGTGTTGTTAATACGTTGAGTCTTCCTGATGCTCTAGTGTGATGAGGCTTGAACCGCGAGCGGAACCGGGTGAGCTGCTAGGTTCCTGCGGCTTGACGTGCTAGCGACGGGACGCAGTGCGGCGTACACGGGCGCGGGACGGTTGAACGGAACGGCCGCTCAGCAGTGGCGGTCAGTGACTTTTTGTAGAAGGGATGCTGGACATCAAATGTTTATACTCTTACTTACTACTTACTTGATATCAAATATGCACATCTAGACGCTAGCCCACGAACAAGATACAGTCAGGTACCGTTTAAAATTATCTCCATAAATCCATTAAGCTCCATAACTCAATATTTCCAGTATCCAGAATAAGTTTTTTTTTCCGCAAATGGCCGAGACACAAAACTTTATCGCATTAATGATTCAATAATAAAACCACACAATTCACTATTATCATTTACAGCGTAAGAACATGTTGGCGAAGTACCCATCTTATTTTTGGTATTCATTTTGTATTTATGAGCATTAAAGACGGTTTTTGCACGTTGGATGCTGTCATTAATATCGTATAAAGTTGACGAAGATATTGGCTTGCGTGTCTCAGTGCGCATGCGCGGAAAGAACGTACGTTCTAGCATTCTTGGATACTGTTTACAGATCGCTTCCACACCACAGTGTGTTTTGCGCGTTTCACAGTATTTGAGAATCTATGTGTATTTAGACTCGCCAGCGCTCTTTGTATCGTGTCGTTCGTTGTGCGTACACAAAAACGGGACGATAATATGCGCGATGTCTTATAATAATAATATTATTTGTATGATTTTTTACATGGCCGTTTTTTAAAAAAAAATCACACTAAGGTCGCTGTACAAATATTTAAATAGCAGTATTTCTGTTTACGGCTAGAAGTCCTTATCTTTTCATTCAATGCTGAAATTGAGAATTTGCAGGAGCAGCATGAAGGCCATAATAGAATAGTGTGCCAAAGTAAAAAGATTGGAGGGTTCCAACCGGGAGTCCTCCAATCGCTTGGCGATGGAGAAATGGCATCCGTTTAGGTAATTGTTGTGTTCCCACAAACAGTTCTCCAACTCGTTGTGGAAGGAGATTTTAAATAATAGGTTCTTTGTGATAAATCAGGGATTTATTAATACTTCGTGTATTACAATGGTGACTCGATAGTCGGCCTAACTAGGAGCTGGCTAAATGAGATCTGAAAACACCAAGTTTGTCTGGGAGCATTCCCACTGGCCCTGGCGACTACTGACTACTAGCTGCCATCTTGTGGACTTCCACGCAAGCTCTATCTATGCACTGCCCTCTATGAGTGCATCTGTGAAGCTCTTACTTCCCAACAGTAATGATTGTATTTTTTTTTTTTAGTTAAATTATTAATTCTACATATTCTTTAAATAGTATAAAGTAAAGTTGCTATCCGCATCTGTATGTTTGTGCGCTTAGTTCTTTTAAACTATGCAAAGGAGTTTGATAGGGTTGTCATTATCATTTAGAGAATTTCTTCCGGAAGGTTTATGTAAATAATACATGAAAAGGACTACAGAAAAGTCCACTGAGGTATATGTTTATCTCCTAAGGATAACCCTCAGCAACGCCGGGTACACGTCAGCTAGTTTTAATATATAAAACTTCAGCCAGCTTCGTGTTTGTGCTCGCAAAACTCGAAAAGTAGTCAACCGATATCGCTGAAAATTTAAAAGTTTCTTCTTATTAGTGGCAGGAGTATTTAGAGAGTGGTAGAAGACGTCGGTGACACCCGAGGAATACTCAACGCTATATCTCGGTACCGGAATGCGATACGGAATCTAATTAAAGTCGATGTAATGCATTTTTTAACAGTAACATTGTGGAAAAAGTCGTAGACACCCGAGAAAGACATTAGTAATAGCGAAGCATTGCGGTGTACCTAGTAGCTGATATTTTATCAATCGCTTTGATGACCTTTGTGGCAGAACGGTAAATTTCTTCACTTCGAATCCAGAGATTGTGAGTTCGAAACTCGGCTTAGCAAATGTAATTTTAATTAAGTAGTGTGGAATATTTCACACATAGTTTTTATAATATATATTGCTTGCATTCTTAATGCACAGAATATCTTAATTCTAACAGAACTCGCCGACCAATCACACGGCATTTAAGTTTTTTATGGTTTTAATCGGTTTTAAATAACAGTTTATTAATTCTGCGTATAGTTATATAATACTAGCTGACTTGTACCGGGTGTTGCTCAATTTTTCTCTACTTTCAATAGATATAATGTCCATGTATTATATATAAACCTTCCGGAAGAAATTCTCTAAATGATAGTGAAAACCCTATCAAACTCCGTTGCGTAGTTTAGAAGAACTAAGAACACAAACAGACATACGCAGGTATAGTGACTTAGTTTTATACTATTTAGAAATAATGAAATTTATGCAGGGTGTTCAAAAAAACACACTTTGCATGATTATAATAACAGTATATATATTTATGCCAATAATGGCTAATTGTTGATTCATAAAGAATTAGTTTACTGGCAATGAATTTTGTTTCCGACCCCCCTTTCTCCTCTCCTTGAGACCTCTCCCCCGTGCCCGGGATTCAGTCTAAAACCAACAGCCGTGACGCGAAGTGAACATTATACCACCTACAAAGCATCGCATATCAATCAGAAAATCATCGCAAACGCATCGCAATAAATAAAATTTGTTAAAACAAAACTATAGTGAAAGTAGCATCCCAACAAGTGAATGTTCCTCAAACTCTGTAAGTACTTTCTACCTTATAAAACTCACTGCACAAGTAACGATATCAACATAGAATAGACCGGTCGGTGGCCGAGTTGACATCGCGCTTGGGTCCCACTCGGGCGTAGTGTGTTCAATTCCTCGGCTGGCTAAGTCCTCCATCACAACACAAGCAATATTTTCAGCTTACTGTAGTGGTAGTAGGAGATTTTCAAATATTGTCAGGTTATTTGTAACCCGGGATGTTAGTCTTTCTTTTAAAAAAAAAAAAAAAGAATAATTGATTTGTTTATTAAAAGCTTGAGCAATATATTTAGATGTATTACAGATTAAAAGTAAAAATTAAAGAAGATAGATGCAGAAATGAATGTCAGCGCAAATGTTCAAAGCGATACCCATTATTATCCAAACATTACTGATAATGCAAAGCAATGGAATCGCAAACGTGGCAGATCATTTCAGTGGGAATTTTGTTGCATTTTCTATCAATTGACTTCAGGTCTGTAGAGCGCGGGGGCCGTTCGATGGCGCCTCTTCGCCCAATACATCTGTTCAGCTGATTTTCATGAAGATAACTTTTCACATCACAATCACCAAGTCTAGTCTACATCAGTCATTATTTTTAATGGGTTTTTACCTGGAAAAAAATTAAATTAGAAAGAGGTATTAAATTGGGTTTACATTTTTTTGGGATTCAAAATCATAGTTTGCTGATCTATTATCTTTATGGATATATATTTTTTAAGACATAATATTTTTCATTGCAGTTCCTTATTGGAGATGCCAAAGTCCTACTGGCTCCAGACGTTTGGGACTCTTGTGTGGTTTTCACATAAAAAAAAATATTCTAACAAATTTAAAAAAAAAAAACATTTTTTTCAGGGGTGTGATGTCACCGGAATTTGCTCAGCTCTCTTTCGAGCAGCTGGTCCGCCAGTCCGAAGACTCGAGGAAGTACAGCCTCATTTTCCTCACGGAGCTGACGGAGAAGCGACTGTGCACGGAGCAGCTGAAGATCCCCACGGCGGATTCCTTCGTCACGCTGACCGAGGACTGCTCCGACCTCACCCACGACTGGGAAGCGGGAGAATGCACCATCAGCGACCACGAGTTCCTAATGCAGATCAACTACGATCTGTGCTCAAATTACTTCTTTTACGGACAGTACGATCTGGCTAGGAAACACATCCTGATGTGCAACGATCATAAAGACAAGTTGACGACGAAGTATCCTAACCTGGATTGGGTTAAGATGGAGTACGCCAGCGTCACAGAGGCGGAGGTGCTGGGATATATGAAGGCTTTGAATATCCTGCAGGAAGAGAATGGACTTTTGCACGATCTGCAGGAAGCCATATCCAATAACTATTCTAACTTGATTGCTGTGCTGCAGGAAGACAACTTGAAGAGAGAGATCCCTCTGGTGCATCGCCTGGTGGTGGAACTTGATATACAAGGTCAGTAAAGTTGTCAATCATTCTTCAGAGTTTTATTGAGTTTATTATGTGTGAGGAATATATTATCAGTAGCTGTACCTCGCCACGCATTGCTGTGGCTCAGTCTGTCTGTGCAGATAGAGAAACAATAGCGGGTGTTGCTTTTAAGTGCATACGCGTATTCAAATGCAACGTTGTTTCATAATTTCAAAGCAATCGGTGAAGAACTTTCGGATATTTCCTTTTTTTAACAAACAAACATTTTTATTTATATAAAATATTAGTTAATGAGTAAGTAGCATTCTGCTGATATAATGATAATTGAGTTAATTTAAATTTTATAAGTCTAGCTCAAGAATCCATTTGAGCTTTAAATTGATTTGTATTTGAAGCAACGATGACATGTTTTGGAAGTTTGTTCCATGCTTCTACTACTCTATTTCCAAGGAAGTGTTTCCTAGGATTGGACACAAAAGGTGTTTTGTTAAATTTTTTTAGTGTCCACGGAGATTTAATTATCTCTGTATTCTTGTCAAAATATTTTCTCCGTGCGCCATCTGATTCTATTTTTGTCATAACTTACTTGTTTTTTGCAAAATTATATTTTGTAAATTGTAATGTCTTACCAGATAATGTGTTTATAATTATATTTATAAAAATGGCATATAATCTGCCGCGTTTGCCCAGAATAGTTAGTTATATTCAGAAAAATCTTTTGTGTTGTTATTTTTAGTATTTCTACATAGCCTTATGCGTGGGTTATCTCATTACCACTCATGGTAATATTTTATTCTTTTTCTCCTCCAGGATCTTCATCTAGCGGATTGTTCACGATATCGAGAGACCTCCTAAACAAGGTGGCCGCGTTGAACGCCGTCCGCTCCGTCCTTGAAGGAAACCTGCCGTCGGCGCATATGGACTTCAACAAACGTCTAAGAAATCTCGGCCCTAAGTTTGTGGAAACCCTCTTCTGGGCCTTGACGCCTGTCCTAACCTCCGAAACACTATCAGCCGCTGATATGAAGAATATTAAACACTTCTTACTGCATCTGGCTGCGTCGGAACACCCCGTTTTACCGGACGAAATCAATAAATTC
Organism: Hesperophylax magnus; assembly: GCA_026573805.1. Classification (NCBI taxonomy): domain Eukaryota; kingdom Metazoa; phylum Arthropoda; class Insecta; order Trichoptera; family Limnephilidae; genus Hesperophylax; species Hesperophylax magnus. The sequence continues at coordinate 874,714 of JAIUSX010000119.1, forward strand.
CTCGCTCCAAGCAAGATACAGGTCTTTGACGCGGACGAGTTGGAATACATGTACAGGGATTTGGATTTGAACAGCCCTGAAGAACTTCCATTGGAATTGCTCAGTACGGATTGGCACACTCCGGATTTCAATACGCGAGGAGTGCCAGAGCTGGAGATGGGGTGTCTCCGGCAGCAGCTGATGGACGCAACGACGGCGGACAGGATCCGGGAATGCCTGGTAGACCTGGCCAGGACTAACCCGGTGCAGCCGCTGTGGATGGTCAACCCGCAGTGGAAGCTGCCGGCGCCCATACAGACTTTGGTCATGTCGTTGCCACGATCCTTCCTGCAGGTACAATCTATTTTATTTTTTTATTTTTTATTTAAGTACATAAAACAGGCATGGTGCCCAAAAATTTACATACATGGATGTTTAAATACATAATAATAACAAAATGATAATAACAAAAATACTAACAAAAGGAAAATGTAAGTAATATTATGTAAGTAATATTAATATTAATCTATTATAATAATATGTAAGCTAAATGTGGAAGTAAATAACAAATAAGAATGGGTAAAAGGTAAATACAAATATGTTCATAAACGATTTGTTATTATATACCTATGTATTATAATAAAACAAATAAAAAACTTTATTCTACTTAAATTTATTTTGACCGTAACCGGTTTCAGCTCGTCAAAGCCATCTTCAGACTGGTTTGTTATTGTCACACCTGTACTGGTAAGACACTGATTAGGTAGGTACAATGTTGCTTCTCTTTAAATAAAGGGCTTCATCACAATATCAGCTTAATATTGATGATTAAAGGTAATACATTTTTTATGAAGTGTTTAAATTGGTCATTAAAAATGTCTATTTCATTATTAGAGCCATGTATAATGTTATAATTTCTTAATTTTCGCAGTACAGGGGAAAAATATCCTGTATTTGTATGGTAGGCTTTAATATAGAAAATATCTTTCATCCTCCTTGTTGATTTTCTTGATGGTATATTGATGTTAATTTAATCAAACTATAAACGTACATATATGTATTATGAACTTCTACTAACCTCAAGTTTTACAATCATTGTTTTTGCAATTCATGTAACTCTTTTGTGTCTTTCTTTTACTTCAGACAATTCTCTCAGTTTAATCTTTCACTTTAGTTCTGGCAATGATCTCAGTTTAATCTTTCTCTTTAAATGCAAATATTCATTTCATGGTATATCTAACAATTATAATAATGATTAGATGACCATTTGTCTGTTAGGACTTCACGTACATCCTGCTGGGCAAGGCACGTCAGCACGCGGAGACAGGGGCCCACGAGCTGGCCATCGAACTGCTGCTGATCCTGGAGTCGGAGGCCAAGAACCAGCTGAGTCTAAGCACTGGCAACAATCCTACCATGTACAAGCTCTACAAGCTGGTCGGCTGGGAGGCTCTGTTCTCTCAGATTACGCAGGTAACAAACTCTCCTTCTCACCTTCTGTCTCCAGCTATGGATATATAGTATTATCTAGACAAGGCGTGTTAACCTTAAAATTAACACCGATTTGTCAAAAAGAAAGTGCATTATCTCGCAATCGAAAGAAGCAATGCTTTTGATCTTTTGTCGGTCTGCACGGAGCAAATTTCTCTTCCAGCAAGTTCGTCCCAACGCTGAAAAGACTAGCTTTCTGAAGAATATGAAAAAACACAAATTTGAGGCACTTAGCAATGTGTTAGGTGGGGCTCTCCGGGACTTTTATCATTAACAATTTAATGAGAGGTATGAATATTTAAAAAAAATGTATACCTCCTGTTGAAAATGTACGAACCATTAGCAAAGTTCACCACCAGTTACTTTACAGGCTCCTGCCTAGCACCTAGCGGTCAGAGGTAAAACTAGGGCTAACAGATAAAACAGATGTTTTGCTTATCAATTGGCTTTCTTTGACAGTGTTTGTTTTGACAATTAGCTTGTCAGTGTGTGTTACTTGATTAGATTATAAAAAGCCTCGCCGAGTGGATTTTTCACTTTTTCTCTCCTATAAAATAGTAACAAGCAGTCATTATGGTCAACAGACCATTAGTAAAGGTGTTTTGTCTGGGTCGGGAATAATTTAACTCTTTGTAACATTAAAATAAAAGTGAAATGCAGTTTTGTGCAGTAAACAAAATAACCATGCGTCTGTTATTGAAGACTTCATCAAGCCCAAACAATTCTTAACACCTCATATATAGCTTCGAGGTGGTGTATCGATTAAGATAACAATTGATAAAAATCTTAACGATGTTTTTAGAAGCTTGTAAAACAAGATTACATCAAGTTGGGTTGTTAAGTTCATCTTCTCTATCTTGTGACGCGATTCTTTTCAGGCCGAGCGAGGCATCGGAATTCGATGGGGAGTTGTATTACGAAATTACTATTAAGTGGTGTTATTTGTAATCTACTGATATTATATATCGATGGATATGGACCTCTAGACCTCCTTCGGTGGTTCTCATCCATCCGAAGCCGTCAGTTATTTGTACCAATTACAATTGAATGTATGCCCAAATAACGTTGCAAGCCACCGAAAATCATTAAGTGATTTCTTGGCACCCCTAAACTCTATAACGCTAAGATTAAAATGAATTAGTTTTCAGCTCTGATTTGCCAATACTATTCAATTTGTTATTATGTACCAATATCAGCAACGAAAAAAGTAGATCTAAAGACTTATAATTAATAAGCTTTTATGAGAGCCTTCCTGCCTAAATGTTTGAAATGCAAACTGATTGATGTTGTTTAACTCTTGACAGGCCAAGATGCCAAACAAAACATCTGTAACCAAGTGGGTCTTTCGACGACTCCATGCATTTTTCTGTCTTATGGGCTTTTAAACTATATAAATCCCAATTATTAATGTAGCAGGAATACGTAAAATACTAAAATGAAATGTCAAGTATTTAAGCTAATATAAGGAGGATAGTAATTTTGGGTGCTACCTACTCCCGCACTTGGCAGCGGAATAGTTAAGGACTTTATTGTCTTTAACCCCTGGGGCTCTGACCCTTGTTGTGAATGTGACCAGTGTTGAAGAATCGGGCTCACGCGCGCTAAGAACCACTGCTTTTGCAGTGTCAACCTTGTACATTCATTTTGTCTGCGGAAGTTACCTCTTTTAGTTAAAGTTTATCTTTATCAAGTACTGGCTGAAGTCCCCGGCGTTGCCCATGCTTTATTTTTATTTTATTTATTAATTTTCGAGAAATCGAAAGTTTACATCAGTTTGTACATAAGTATTATATTGCCAAAATAAAACCAATTATGAATTTCCTCCTTTTGACTTTACCTCTACTGAGACAGCATAATATGGAGTAATTTTTTATTTTTTTATTTTTTTTTATTTATTAACATTCAAACCTGCTAAACTACTTATGTAGTTTGTCAGCAGGTACATAATGACAACATTTTTGCAATAACATGGTACAATGGTAAAACAGTATGTAGGTATGTATAATGTTGATGATAAATTAACAATAAATGACAAGTTGGTTAAATTACAGAATTGTATAAATATAAATATGTAAGAAGCAGTATAAGCCTCATATAACAAAAACAAGCACAAATGAAATTAATATGAACAAAATGAAAATATCAAGTGAAATAATCAACAAGTACTTCTATGGTTTTAATATACATAAGGTAATACAAAATTATAACGATTTTTCATTTCCCTAGAATGTGAATTCCAATTAGGAAAACAAGGTCTTCAGTATTGCATCAATATAAATCCTCAGTATCTAATAGCCATTTCCTTAGATTATATTTGACTTTGGCTGTAAAAACGTTTATATTTTTAATTGTCATTGGTAGTTTATTAAATATTCTGGGTACAATAAAGTTTAGGGTTCTTTCACCGTATTTATTGGTACATTTCGGGACCACCAATCCTTCATTTTGGGTGAATCTTGTATTATGTTTATGTAAAACTCTTTCCCTATACAAGGAATCAGACAATATAAGATGTTGACTTACAATATTATAAAACAATAATCCTCTGACAGGTAAAACATTCAGAGACTTGTATATTAATTTAGTGTCGTTTCTGTGTGCATTGGTATATTTATGGATTAACAATTTTGTAAGGGAGTTTTGTAATGTTTGGATATAACTTATATTAGTTTTACAAGAATGTCCCCAAGAAGTGATTCCATAACGGATTGTGGATTCAGCCAGAGATAGATAGATTAATTTTAAAGTACTTACAGGCACAAAATATTTTATTTTATAAATTCTACCCACAATAGACCGTAGACGTTTACAAACATTAGTAATGTGTACATCCCATTTCATGTGGCAGTCAATAGAAACGCCCAAATATACATAATTTTTGACGAAATCGATGGTTTCACATGAACAGGGCTGTGCAACATTTCTATGTAAGCAGTCAAAAGTATGTGTATATAACGAAGGGATTAAATTGTATCTCGCGTGTGGTGATCTTATGTGCATAATTTTAGTTTTTTTGGCATTTATTATGAGACCCGCGTCATGAGACCATTTTAGGAGAGCAATAAAATCAAGCTGCATAAGGTTCATTGCAGTAATCAAATCCTTGTGTGATATTACGAGAGCCGTATCGTCTGCGTACACAAAATGTTTAACAAAAGAAAATAATTTACTCATAATTGAGACGTATATAATATACAGGGTTGGCCCTAAAATTGACCCTTGTGCAACACCTGTTGAAATATATTTTCTTTTGCTAAATTTTTTTAGAATTTTTTCTGTTATTTGTCGATCTGATAATAAATTTTTTAACAAAACTAGTAGCTTTCCTCGTATTCCTATTGCATCCATTGTTTCTAAAAGTTTATTTGTATCAATGGTATCAAACGCCTTCGAGTTATCTATGAATAAAACCAACACATGTTTTTTTAAATTTAATTCATGATTTACGTGATTTGAAAATTCCTGAAGCAACATTTCCGTCCTTTTTTTCTTTTGAAAACCATACTGGTTGGGATCTAGCAAGGAGAAGGATTCTAAATATTTGTTAAGTTTTGTAGAAATGTATTTTTCAAGTATTTTTTCTAGGGCTGGCAAAATGCTAATTGGCCTATAATTTTGTACATCTGTATGTTTGCCGCCTTTGTAAATCGGTCTAATGATACTACTTTTAAGTTCATCTGGAATCACTGCTTGTTTTAAAATTATATTGATAAAATGAGTTATGACAGGCCCTAAAATATGAATATATTTCTTAATGTCAAACATTCGAATGTTGTCAATCCCTGGTGACTTTGAATTGTTTAGTTTGCTAACAATGATATTAATTTCTTCGCAGGTAGCTTTTGGTAGGTACATACTATGTTGAACTTCTGTCGGTCTGACGGTCGAAGCTATATAATCACATTTATGTATCATAGAGCTAACACTGCTCGTAAAATATTCAACAAAATTATTTGCTACGGTTTCTTCATTATGCGTGTTTAACATATATTTTGAGATTATTTCGTCACAACTACTTTTAGACTTGCGTCCTAATATTTTATTTACTTCATCCCAAGTTTTTTTGGTATTTCCGAAATAATTTTTAAATTTATTGTTAAAAAAGATAGACTTACATTTAATGATTTCTTTTGTAACCTTATTTCTGTAAGTTTTATATTCTAATTCAAAGAATTTATTGGTAGGAGTATTTTTCCACCTTCTGTACAGTAAATCTTTTTTTTTAATGTTTTCTAAAATATCAGAAGTTATCCAAGATTTTATTGCGAGGGGTCTTTTTTGGGTTTATAATACATAACGATTTTACTTTGTTCATACAAATCCTGAAAATTATTTTTAATTTTAGTGTATAACATATTGCAATCTTGTTCCTCAAGCAAGGTATGCCACTTAAAATTATAAATATTTTTGTCAATTTTGTTTTGGGATAAGATCGATATTTTTTCCCCGTGTTCTACGACTTTTGTCCTTTCAATATATTTAATATTGACTGCAGTTAAAAAATGATCCGCTATGTTAATATTATTACATACACATGAAGAAAGAGTATTGCTTTGTTGACATCCGCTATTAAAACGTACAAATATATGGTCTAAACAGGAACGAGTAATTTTTCCTGCTAAAACCGCTTCCCTAGTTACGTTACAAATGCATTTGGTTAAATAATTGTCAGACATTATATTTTCATAGGACATAATAAGTGGGTTTTGATAATTTAAAAGGTCTAGGTTAACATCTCCTATAAGTACAATATTTTCTCTGGGTCTTATATTAGACAGAATGGAAGATATTTCATTGAGAAATTGAACTTTGTTGGAGTTGGGGGGGCGGTATATTGCTATGATGTTTAAAATATTCTTGTTTGGAAGTATCATAGAGCCAAGCACACATTCAAAATGATTTGTTTCTATTGACTTCTGTTGAAATGTGAGTTCATCTCGAACGTACAACAATATACCTCCACCCGATTTTTTACTTCGGCAATAATTGTAACATTTAAATCCAGGAATATTATACAGACAGACTAGCTCTGATGTTATAGCCGTTTCACATAACATTAACGCATGAATATGTTTCCAACAAGAATTTAAGTAGACATTCAGAGTATTCCAGTATTTATAAATCGATCTAATATTCAACTGAACAATATTAATATTTTCCATACTATAGTTACTATGAACATTTAGCCAATCCTGGAAATCATTAGTATTATCGAATTCTACCTCGTCATCTTCTTCAACATAATTATCGGCCATAATCAATAGTGGCAAAGTCCTTGGAAAGGGCAGCTTTGTAGGCCGGGCATGAGTCCTTATCTCCAGTCGGATGTGCTGCGGGCTTCCCAAACCTGGTAAAGGTAGCACAAACTGGCTCGGCGGCAGCTTTTGGGCAGTTTATCCTGGCGTGACCTTCGCCTGCACAGTGTCCACATCTTTGCTTGTCCTTGCAAAACTTGAAAGAATGTCCAATCAATTGGCACTTGGAGCATATTGTAAGGCCAATAAAATCGCGGACTCGGCACACATTCCAGTCCACAAAAACCTTCTCTTGCTCCACCAATACATGTCGTGTGCGAGCAGGAACCTCGTAGACTCTGTGGCAAGTTGTTCCTGTTCGAGCGCCAGCTAGGTGACTAAGCTTACAATTTTTGATTGTGGACTCTAGGTCTGCTTTGTCCTGTACTCCTGCTAAAGCACTTTTCAGGAAGCACTCGTCTGTTAAATCACGAGGAACGTTGAAAAAAATCACTCGTGGATGCCGTTTTGTAGGTAATCTGGCACTCAGAGTGTCCGAGTTAGTTAGGCAAGGGGTTTTCAAAATTTTTTCTTGATCTTCTTTAGTGGCAGTATGGATCACAACTCCTTTGTTTCGGATATTCCTCATACCCGTAACGCGTATCCCAAGATTTGATGGTCACAACACGTCCTTTAGAAGCTGCTTTGTACCTTCACTGTCTTTTACAGAGTCCAACTTTGGGAAGATGCATACAGCTGGTTTGGGGGTCCCAACTTTAGGTCCTGAGCGGTTGATTGGTGGTGCCGTCTTCTGAGGATCATTTTTGACCATGTCCGCAAATGAAAGGCTTGCCTCCGTAGCATCAGCTACTCTGCGCATCACCGGTCCCAGATCCGACTCCAGCTGCAAGATTTTTTGAAGCCTATGTTGGTTTTCGGCTTTTTCAATGGTAGTTTCTCCTTTTGCCACCATTAAGTTGGCATTGGCTGTTGCCAGATCAGCTTTGAAAGCCTCTCTTTCTAACAGCAGCTGTGATACTGATCGGAAAACTTCAGATATGTATCCGCTTATCCGTAGCTGTTGGTCCTTTGACACTCTAGACTGCTTTTCCGCAAGGACATCTTGGAGTGCTCTAAGACTGGCTTGTGTGTCGTTTAGTATCTGCACTGAGGACACTGGGATACTATGGGTCTCCTTTTCAGATACGTCTGAATAATCAGATTCGCCGTCAGATTCCTCGTTTTCAGACACTGGAGAAATCAGTTCCGAGGCTATTTTGTGTGATGAGGACGTTGAGGACATCATGATTCGTTTTTTCCGCCGATGGCTGCACTCATCAGGCAAGGGTTGCACTGGGCTGGACATTTCAAAGAACACAAGAACACGATCCTAGGTTAAGTTGCAAAATGTTGTTAAAAATGTTTAAAATCCAGTGAAACAGATATTTTTTTTCACAAACTCAAAAACGCAAAACCTCTGGCACTTGTATCATCCATACAAACACAACTTTCACACGAATTATTCTGCTTTTTTATGATTTTTTGCGAGAGCAAAGTAAACACGAACAGTTGTCACTGTGATTATTGTTGCATTGCATTGCATTAAGTAAATTAAATTTCTAAGAAAGGAATATGAATTAAAAAATTTATACAAAACAAAAGATTATCTAAAACGAAAAATTTATAAAACAATACATTTATAGCCATGGAGAGAGGTTGTAGATATAAATCAAATCATAATAGAGATATAAACAATAGAGACATAAACATTATTCACAAACCACCAGAGAAATATTCTTTTATGGACCTCTTGTATTTGGTAAGTTCGCAACTGAAAATATCAACCTTGGATAATACAATTGTAATTATTGCGTAGTCTGTTCAGGAAAGAATTCTGCTTAGAGTTCGTTTTGCATTGATCAACCCTGAACAGGACACAAGAGCGTGTTGAATGCGCAGGTAAATTGAATCTTCTTTAGCAACTCTGGGCATTGAATATTATTGTTAACTACTTTATACAGGAATACTTCATCCTTATGATGCCTCCGTACACTCAGTGAATCAATTCTAAAGTATGAAGCTGCCTCTGCATAATTATTAAATCTTACAAATGACTTGTAACAAAGACATTTTAGGAATTCGTTTTGAATTGCTTCGATTTTGTTTATGTGGATTTTGTAAAATGGAGACCAAACAACTGATGCAAACTCCAGATGACTGTACGTAGGCAAAATAGAAGAGCTTACAGAGATGTTTTAGAAATCTAATATAGACAGTGACCTTCCACTTGTTTTAAAGATCCATTGTGCAAATTTCATTTGTCTCGAAATAAAACTGTAGATTTATATAGAAATCAAATCCACACCGCCCAACCATTTTCCGCCACAGACATTCTTCTTTATAGGGCTAGCAGTAGTAACCAGCTGCTAACCCTATGCAAATCTCAAGTACACCCAACAGTTGAATTTGGGAGCCACCTCTGGGCTGGAGCCCCACAATATTTGATAAACCTTCTTCTGTGCAAAGGAAGGCGGTCCGTCTGATTGACAATCCATCGTTAACAGACCGATTGCCATCTCTAATGCACAGACGCAATGTGGGCATGCTGATTCTGTTATACAGGTATTTTAATGGAGTCTGCTCTAAGGATCTAACACCTTTGATCCCCGGTGCACCGGTGCACGTGCGTGAAACTCTACGTACACGAGCGGAACACCCGTTCACAGTTGATGTTGGCTTCATTAAAACGGGCCGCTGCTTTGACTCGGTTTTGTGTAAGATGACGCGTATGTGGAACGAGGTACCGGCATCTGTTTTTCCTCCTTCATATAACCCACATTAGTAAAGCCCTTCCTACAGCCCCTACCTTAACCCTCCTCACATTGCTGCCTAACTGGGTGGCGCCATATTTCGGTGTACAGACATAGGCGGTTGAAAAATGGTTGTTATTTTTTTTTTAGGTTTTGGCAGACTGGAAGAACTATAAGAGCAGTATGGCATCCCTGGTCCCCCGCTGCAACATGTGTCTGGCCGCCGTACAGTCAGCCGACGGTGTGGTCCCACGCATCGAGATCCGGGAGATGTGCTACATGCTTCTGCTGAACTGCGGCGAGTGGGCGGCCCTTTCGGAGGGGAGCGCCGGCGGTGGTGCTAGGGCCTCGGGGCCGGCAGAAGCCCTGGCCACGGCCTGTCAGCAGCTCACGCGCACCCGTCAAACCAAGCGCGCCCCCAAGGACCTGTGGGACATGGGTATGTATCTAACACTTGAACCCATCAGGCCTTGTACTGTAAGAAGGTCCGAGTATTTCCGGTTTGCAATAAAATCCAAATAAATGGAATATTTCTGAACGCATCCGATAACTAATATAAACTGTTCAGTATATACATACATATACAAACACGCTCACACTTCATACACAATCATACACTTTGCATTTCACCCAGTAATTACTAAATAAACACAAATAAGACATGACATTACAATGTAAATTGTTTCCTCATTGTGGTTTTGTTTGCAGTGTTGCCAATATTCGCCACCAATTACTACGGCGGCGCCAGCGTAAAGCGAACCAATAGCGGCAACCCGGTGTACGGAGGCGGTAGCGGCAGCGGCGGACCCAACCGGGACTCCCTCCAAGTCAACACCAAGATGCGAGATGGCATGGTCTCCTTCTTCTCAAAGCTGCGCGACCCCACCGTCCTCTCTGTCGTTATCTCCCTTCTGGCCCGACTCTTTAACATTCTCAAAGACGACTCCAACATGGACCTCAGCATGGAGTACATCAATCTGTGGCCTTCTTCGGTCCCCAGCACCAACTTGTTCAGTTCCATCGCCGTTTCGGACACTCTCCACCAACTGGTGACGCAAGCTCTTCTATATTATCCGGACAATATGTCTTGGATCAAACTCCTGGGAGACATGTGTCTAGTTGGGGGACATTACTCCGCTGCCATGAAGCAGTACCTCAGTGCCCTGACCATAGCTTCCGATCATTTCGCTCAACCACTTTCCAAGCAATCCGTAGAAGATCAGACCATATTCAAACGCATGATAAAATGCTGTACACAGCTGAATTGTCCTACGCAAGCTGCCGTCTTGTGCCAATTTCTGGAAGAAACGGATTATGTGCTGGCCTTTAAATGCTTGGCGGAAATGTCGCATCTCTGTGCCGATGCGATGGACAGCTATTACGGATGCATCTGGGACACGGCCATCCTGGAATACCTCATAAACTTGCATCACAAGCGAGGAGAGACTCATCGAAAGCAGCTGGCTGTGAGGGTCATGGGAATGCTGGAGCTGAACTCTAATAACAACGAGGAGATCCAGAGGGAAGCGGCCAATAGCAGGAAGTCCAAATTCATGAGGGCGCTAGTTCGCCAGTACGTGTGCTGAAGGGAATACCTAAATCAATGCCTATTGAATTTGTCCAAATACTCCTTCAAGCAGTATGTCACTTTCAGCTGACTGTAGGATTACCACAAGGTTTGCTTGTTGGTCCAGAATAAATAATCTCAAATTTCACTTACTCTGTGTTCAGTCAGAGAGATCAGTCACGCTTACTGATATGTGTTGGAGTTAAAAATTTGCGATTTCAAAAATTGCGATCGAAAAAATTCCAACGTGGAGTAGTTGAAAATATATTTTATAATATCTGCCTACCCTTGCAGAATAAACCAGCATTGTTTTGAACTTGCCACATCTATTTTAGCCCGGTCAAATTATTATTTTTATTTGTTATTACAAACCTTTGGCATTTCTACTCTCAACAATTTCCTAGTATCCATTAACATTTCCCGTACAGTAGCAAATGGTTCTCATGCAAATTCTTTTTGCACTGCAATTGGTTGTCATGCAAACCCTTTTTTCTGTTCGACAATTGGTTATCATGCAATCCCTTTTTGGATGTTTAAGGATATAATGTCTACTATTAATGAGGCATACCGCATTGATAATTTTGAAACTGAAGCCTTGAGTTGGTTTGATTTTCGGAAAACGCGAGAGTACAAAAGTAGCCAAGATTTCATCGACTTAACTTTTAGTAAGTTTTATCCGAGTGTCAGGTATGCCTTACTAGTTTTGCTAACATTACCAGCAACAACATGTACGGTGGAGCGATCGTTCAGCACATTACGTCTTGTAAAAACATGGCTTAGATCTACAATGTCAGATGAACGCATAAATAAACCAGATGAACGTCTGTCTGGATTGTGCATGTTAAGCGTACACAGAGACAAAGTGAACTGCAAAAAAAAACACTTTCTGAACAAAATTGTAGATATGTTTGGTAGCGATAACAGACGACTCCAGTTCTTGTTTAAAGAATAAATTTATGTTGTAATATTTTTTGTTATATATGTACATATATTGTGTTAATAAAAAAATTGTTGCTACAGTATGCCCTTCATTATTACAGTGTTCTGCCCATTCGTCCACTATACAAATACGCTACAGTAAATTAAAACATTACTAAAAATATTTTGCGCCCCCCTAGAATGCAGAATGTGAGTGGTGAGTGCAGAATTGCTCACAGTCGGGGCCAAAGCCGAGACTGTCTGTTCAGGTGGACTTAAAGATGTTAAATTGTCGTTGCAAACTACGGGCCTCACAATGCAGATACAATTGGTTCTCGTGCAATCCCGTTTTATGCAAGGCAATTGATTCTCATGCAAACCCTTTTTATGCAGAGACGATTGGTACTCATGCAAATCCTTTTTATCCAGAGACATAGCAAGCCCTTTTTTGCAGGACAATTGGTTGTCATGCAAAGCCTTCTTATGCAGTCTTCTTCTTCTTTCGTATGGTATTAATTGTTCCCCGATATTTATCGATTCCCCTTGGCCGGGAGACCTATCGGTCTTCGGCCCCTTAAATAGCGGCGTAGTTTGTAGTTGGAGGCCCACTTCATTTGGTATCCGCTTCACTCACTGCACTACCTACACGCGCGGTAACAATAACGTGCCGGTGGCATCCCGAACAGGGCGGCGGACACAACCGTGCTGGCAGTTGGCACACTACATGCATATGCAGTGACAATTGGTTATCATGCAAACCCTTTTGATGCAAGGCAATTGATTCTCATGCAAACTCTTCTTACGTAAGGCAATTGATTCTCATGCAAAACGCTTTTTACGCAAGGCAATTGATTCTCATACAAAACGCTTTTTATGCAAGGCAATTGATTCTCATGCGAATCCTTTTTATGAAGGGCAATTAGTTTTCCTTCGAGCCCGTATTAAGGTTACCCCAAATAAATTTATCCTGCTTCCACTACTTGGGTACCATGTGTAATTTCCACTGATTTGCATGTATATAATTTTCTGTCTTTTCAAACTCATCATGTGTAATTTCCACTGATTTGCATGTATATAATTTTCTGTCTTTTCAAACTCATGGATGCAATGCATCCAACGGGTAGCGTATAAATTATGGACGAAAATGTCTACTTCAGCACAATCTATCTTATTATATAGTCAACACATTTGGGTCAGAGGGCTAAAACATGCCATATGCTTTAAATGTGTTCTGGTGAAACATGCTATGGCGTCTTAAATAATGGGAATTGGGAACATTTATCTCAATATTTCAAAGATATGATGTAGTAACGAGTTTACAGTGAAGTAGATCGGCCAATTGTCTTCTAATTTCAAGTGTATTATTGTTTAAGGCGTATTGCGTTTGATCTAAGATGGTCATGTCCACATTTAAGAAACGAAATTTTCAGAGAATCATTCAAAAGGGTTTTCTTATTATGTATTAATAATTCATCTTTACACTCTAATTTCCAAAATTTCAATGTATCTAAACGGATACCAATAATATTACAATGTTAAATCTCTATACCAAACTATAACTGCAAAAGCAAATAAACAAAGTTGACTTGAGAGACAAATCACATTGATGGTCAGTACGAAGATAAAATATATTAAACTGATATGTATAGGAATCAGGCTTATTTTATTTTATTTGAGACACAAACAAGACATTTAAAGTACATACATTCTTGTATAGTATAAAATAAATTTATATACAAATATAAATGTCCCTAGACTGGTGTGTCTGCAGCAATCACATTTGCACATTCACTATCAAAACAATATCATTATTTTTTATACAGAGCTTAAAAATTACAAGACAATAATTTTTAAAATATGTTTAAATTAGGTATATAATAGAAAATATCAAAATCAACAAACAATATTTTTTTTTTTTTTTTTTTAGGTACAAAAATCGTGGAGATATCTCATGAAACAAGTTATATTATTTACGAAAATATCTATGCAAGCATGTGTTTTAGCAATATCGTTGTATAATCGAGAAATTCTAGACATAGGATTAAAATAATCAGTGTTATTGGTAAAAATTTCGGTCCAAAATATGTTACGGTTTCTAGTGAATTTGGGCCTGGCGTTTAACTTGATTAGATGGACTATATTACTATCTACTTGATTATTCACAATTTTGTAAAGCATTAAGAGGTCATTTATGTTTCGTCTTTTAACTAGACTCCCTAATTTGAAATATGTAAGTCTTTCTGTTCGTGACCGTCTAGTAGATGGTACACACCTGATCGATAAGACAAAATCCGTGTAAATTTTCTTTGGACAGATTCAAGTCTAGATACCCAGATTAGACTTCGAGGCCATCCATTCTAACCATCTCTTCATCCCGATGATAATGAACAGATATTAGTGGGGTACTCTTTTGATCCAACGTTTACCATCTTTGGACGACTTCAATAATTCAATCAACTTGATGAGAATGCACAAACAAAAATATACCATGAAGTTTATTCCAATAGTTTTCAAGGTGCTTTCAAAAGTAGGAAATAAGCAGAGATGTGCAAAATGGGTACCCAAAACCATTTGAAATGCAAAATGGAAATGGGTCAAAACTTTTCCATTTGAAAATGCAAAATGGTTTTTAGAAAAGCATTTCAAATGCAAAATGCATTGCAAATGCAAAATGGTTTCTCAGGTCAAACAATCAAAATAATTATAGAATTTTTAAACAATTTTGTCATTTAAATAATGGACATCAATGTAGAACAAACATATTACATGATGGTAAATCCAAAAACACCACGACTACGGATTATGAAACCACAAAAAATTTGCGCGGGACTAATGTTGCCAACGTAAAAACATAGAAACTGCTATCTAACATTTAATATTACAGCGTCATGGCCCCATGTTCAGTAGGTATTTGAATCAGTATTTTTTGTAATGGTATCACTCAATTGCCAGGGCTCCTACCAGGGAGCAACTTGACAAATGTAAGTTATCTCTCATGGCAAGGTTGAGGACCGACTGATATTTGGGGCTTATGAAAAAAAGATGAGTGGAGATAGTAGGAAGAATGTTGCAAAAAAGCATTTAAAATGGAAAATGCATTGAGAAAAGCATTTAAAATGCAAAATGGTTTTTAGAAAAGCATTTAAAATGCAAAATGGAAAATACCCATTTTGCATTTCCATTTGAAATGGATTTATTTGAAATAAAGCACATCTCTGGAAATAAGTTTGATCCCCAAGTGGATATGGACTTTATAATGCTCTCATTTGTCATGGGAGTAATAATCTCGAAAAGAAACATTAACCTTTCCTCATCTGTGGTGTTTATTTACTACACATTGCTTCTAATAAATTTAATAACTATAAATATAATAAATTCTGGGTTCAGATTTTAGGTATTCCCCCGTTATACATTTATGCACTGAATTAAAAAATAATATTTTACATAGTTTTCAAATTCAATTAAAAATCAGAGATTTTTGTTAAAAATCTGGAACAAATACACCAATACAATCAACCGTGTGATACTGCTAGGCGAAGAGTGTGCGAGGAAATGACACGCTACTGTTGTCCCGCTTTAGTTCGCGGAAACATGAGAAATCCGCAGTTGTATTTTGATTTAGATCATCGATACCTACGACCGCATAGCTGTGTGTGTGCGCCCATCCAGCCCCTGTCGTGCCAGGCAGCCGTCAGTCGGTGGCGGGCTGTCGTTAGATATGGACTCCTCGCACGTTTATTTAGCATCTGCCGATGGTTTTTTCACGTTTTCAGCAATTAAATTACAATTATTATTACTTTTGATATAAAATACTATAAACATAAGCGATTAGCTATGAATATTAATATTTTTCCGACATTAAATCGCTTATTTTGAGATGTGTATTGACTACACAGCACTGGAACGCGTGGATTTTTTTAGCACAGTAAGGGAAAGGTTAAGATAACTTAATTTTGCATATTGTTCATAAAATCGTTGCCTTTTATCTCACTAAAAGTGGTCGGTCTTTTCTTGTAGCATTGTTTATCGTTAGCAGTTCGTCCTCTGCGACCACCGTCTCTTCCGCGGAGTATTATAGTCTCCATAGTAGACAAGAGCTTTCCTAAGAAGGTTTCCTCCTTCAGTGTTTCCTATTTGATTCTTCACAGGCTGCTTTTCAACCTACTATGTAATTGTCCAGATACCTCTTTGTAAGCCATGCCTCTTCCTGGTCTAGTTGGAATTATATTTATCAGATCAAAGTTACTTAATGAGTTAGAGCTGATGACTTTAGTTAAATTTCTTTACAGTTCTCAGCATACAATCTTCCAATTCATACCTAGAATTTTCTATGTCTTCATCTCTATGTTTGAATCTGACTTCTCGCACTTGCACGAGTATAGTGTCCCATCCTGGTGAACACTCATATATTGCATCTGACAGGTAGCGTATTAAGTCGGCTGCCTACTGCTTACGACCTCCATGTCTATGTTTAAATCTAACTCCTTGCACTTACACGACTACAGTTTTGCGTCCTGCATTTAATTTGCAATGAATTTCTTTGACCTGTTTTTAATTTCGTTGAATTCCGGCCAGTAATGCGTTCCGTATTTGCTTTGGTAAATCGATATTTCGATTTCAAATATTCCTTAGATTGTGCTGCAAATGGGTATTACTGCTTTTTTACATTTTCATTATGCGACAGATAGATATTTGTCAAATCAATCAGATTGTTAACAAAGTCCGCCATCTCTGTCTTAATACAATCGTATTACGTTCCTATTCCTGGGGGTCGGGCGGAAGGTGTCATGTTTATGCTTGTGAGAAAACTGCATTTTGTAAAGTTTTTCAAACAAAAAACGACAAACAATTTGAGGTAAGGTAACCGTTGGAAGCACAATCCATTGTTGCTTTTCTGCGCATGGAACTCGGTTTGTGTGGATTACTTACCGGCCCGTGGAGCGACGGCCTAAGATAAACTGTCGGTGTACAAAGCTTGGTGCTGGATTCTTGGCACTCGGCGGACTACTGAATTTGACATATGATTGGTTAATTACAGAATTTGACATACGATTGGTTAATTACAGAATTTGACATATGATTGATTAATTACAGATGTTGACATATGATTGGTTAATTACAGAATTTGACATATGATTGGAATAAATTGAATTTTATGTTGTGCTTACAACTAGTAAAAATAATGGTGGATTATAAAAGTACTTGTCAAATAATCGAGCAGCGGATTACCGAAAGAGTAGGTACTGTACTAAAATCTCTAAATATTATAAAATAAAGTCGCTATCTGCGTCTGTCTGTTTGTGCGCTCAGTTCTTCTAGACTACGCAATGGGTTTTGATAGGGTTTTCACTATTTAGAAAATTTCTTCCGGAAAGTTTATTTATGTATATAATGGTTCCATGATAACTCAACACAGTGACAATTCAACACACTTTTAAATAGTGAAATAAAGTCATTAGAAGCGATGAAAAAAAAAAAATTTTAACCTAACCTAACCTAACCTACTTAACCCAGTTAATAAAGTTTTTGTTTCATCACTTTCCATGACTTTATATAACTTTTTAAAGATGTGATGATTTATCCGGTCACCGTATATAATACATGCATATTATATTTATAGAAAGTAGATAAAAGTCAATGTTTATCCGAGAACTCATAACCTCAAAACATTACTCCAAATCATTTACAACCCGGAGCAACGGCGGGTACACGTCAGTTAGTATTGTGTAAATGTATTGTTTTGTCAATTTTATTGTTATAAATGAAATAATGTATTTTTGTACTGTTAATAAATTGAGAGAAATGTGTTGAAACAATTTATTTTTATCTTCCCTTGCATTAGTAAAAACTTCCTAAAGATTTCCTATAAACTACAATATGTTGATGGAAAACAGTCGTTTTCATGATGTAGTGATATTTATGCCCCTGACCAAGAAAGCCAGTGGGATTATAAAATCCCCAAAAGTGGAAAACAGTCATTTTCGGTTTGTAGGTAAAAATACAAGGCAATGTTAAAGGAAGATTAAAAGTTAAGTCAACAATGTGAGTTCATTAAAACGTTTATGTTATATACGATCCATGGAATTAAGTAGGTACAGATATTTGAGACAAACTGAGAAAAATAAATTATTTCTCTTTCTAACGACGACCAAATCCCATATCTCTGCATTATAAGAAAAAAGATAGAAATATTTTGATAATGTATGGACGTCCGGTCAGATCTGTCCTTCAGAGGTTCTAATGCAATATGATATTTGTGGATAGTAATGACCTTCTGAGGCTTGGGGGGTTAATATTGTTCTCCGTTTTACATAAAAGAAACATCGCAAAACAATTGACTTACTTGGCTGTCTGAGGCCCACGGGTCGTGGGATCCTTTGTAATTTGGCGACATCAGGCTTCTTTCAAATCGGCGTAACCTTATCTTAGAGACAATAAATGTTCAGTGATTACCTTTCTCAATTACTTCTATTCCTTATACACCGGAAATTGCTAAATCTACATCACATAGAGAACCTACCTACCTATCTATCATGTATTATACCAATAAAAAATAAATATAGGTAACTACCTATCTATCATATATTATACCAGTAAAAAATAAATATAGGTAACTACCTATCTAGCATGTATTATACCAGTAAAAAATAAATACAGGTACCTACCTATCTATCATGTATTATACCAGTAAAAAATAAATACAGGTACCTACCTATCTATCATGTATTAAACCAGTAAAAAGTAAATATACGTACCTACCTATCAATCATGTATTATACCAGTAAAAAATAAATATAGGTACCTACCTATCTATCATGTCATATACCAGTAAAAAATAAATATACGCACCTACCTACCTATTTATCATGTATTATACTAGTAAAAATAAATATAGGTACCTACCTATCTATCATGTCTTACAACCAGTAAAAAGTAAATATACGTACCTACCTATCAATCATGTATTATACCAGTAAAAAATAAATATAGGTACCTACCTATATGTCATGTCTATTACCAGTAAAAAATAAATATAGGTACCTACATTTCTATCATGTCTTATGCCAGTAAAAAAGTTATTGTTAAATAATCAAAATTCCATCTATTTACTCGTATCTGATAATATTATTTTCTTAATGACTGCACAGTTCAGGATTTTTGTAAACGGAAGTGGCGTCCTCTGTTAGTTTAAAAAAGAACCGTTGAAGCAAACAGCCTCCCAGTTGAGAAAACTATTTATTTCCTTTTATTTCCCTAGATACTCGTGGGACCAAATATGGACTGTAAAAACAAAAACCAAAACAACACTGACGAGGGACCTTTAAGGAACCTAGGGGGAGTGGAAGGAGGAGTTGAGGCCGCCTCGGTGGACTCATCCCTCTTGGGGCCTTTGAGGAACCAAGAGGAAGTGGAGAGGAGAGATGGGACCACCCTGGTGGACTCTTCCCTTGAGGGGCCCTCTGGGAACCATAAAGAAGGACCTCCGACGGACGCAACACGGCGGGATCCCCCAGGGGATCCAGACGAGGAAATGCAGGGACCATCAGGGGACCTGGAAAATAACTTCTTTAAGAACCCCCGACTCCAACTGGGGCCCTCGGGGAACCAGCGGAGAGGGGGGGACTTAAAGAAGAGACTTACTCCAACAACCACCGCTGAGGAAGACAAGGTAAAGTCCCTGTCAGACGATGTGGAAAAAATTCACATCAGTAAGAAACTCAGTGGGGCTGCGAGGAGAAAACTCAAAAGAGAGAAGCAGGGGCGGCAGGAAGGAAACCAGGAACAACCAGGGACTGTAAAAGTCCGCTGGGGACAACCAGGGACCTCGAAGGCCGGAACCAGCAAACCAGGGACAGACCGGAAGCTAACGGGGACCGCACAAGGTAACCGGGAGCAACCTGGAACGTCCGGGGAAAAGAAGGCTGGGAAGAGGAGAAGAACCTCACCAGAACCTAAACCCTTGGGGCTTTCATCGGGAAATGCCAGGAAAAAGCCCCGAGGAATTCTCACCTCTGCTACCTATGCGGAAGCCGCTGGAAATAAAATTCGAGTGGCTGTTGTCCATAGAAACAGAGAGGAAGAATTTACAAAAGAGCAGGAGGCCCTCGTGAGTGAGGCGGCCGCGGATCTGATTTTGAGCATCCCAAAGGGGCAGTTCAAACCCAGATTCGACGAATGCTTCACTCAGAGGGGCGTCCTGAAAATGACCTGCTCCGACAAGGAGTCAGAGACATGGCTGAGGGAGATGGTGCCGACCATACGGAAATGGCAGGGCTGCGACCTGGAGGTGGTGGGGTTGCAGGAACTGCCAAAGTACGTAAAGGTTATGGCAGTAATCCCCGAAAATGGAGCAGTAAGCACCGAGAGGTTGCTACAACTGCTGGAGAACCAGACTCCCCGGCTACACACAAAAAAATGGATCGTCCACGACTCGATCAGGGATAAGAACATGTATCGCCTGATCATGAGTGTGGACAAGGAAAGTGTGAAGGTGCTGAGGGAGATGGGGATGACAGCGCATGTCGGGATAAGGAAGGCCACTTTCACGGTGCGCTCTCCTAACACCGAGGAGCGTAAATAGGAGGAATGACTTAAGGATTAGGCAGTAATGGCTAAAAACTTACAGTTCATTCAAATAAACTTGCACCGCAGTCCGGCAGCGACTGCAGTGCTTAGCAGTAGAGTCACTCGGGACAGTGTGGACGTCGCGCTGATCCAAGAACCCTGGACTTATAGGGGGAAGGTCAGAGGACTAAACATGAACCAAGGTCTAATCTATTATAACGAGTCGGGGGACAGACCCAGGGCCTGTATTCTCATCAGAGGGATACCTGGCACACTGCTACCCGAACACTGCAGTAGGGACTTAGTGGCTGTGAAGCTACAGGTCACGCTGGACCAAAGAAGCAGGGAAGTAGTTGTGGCATCAGCATACATGCCCTATGACTCTGTGGAACCACCACCCTCAAGGGAAATAACGAGACTCGTCCAGGACTGCAGGGAGAAGGGTAGGGAACTGATACTCGGAGCAGATGCTAACTCGCACCACACTGTGTGGGGGAGTACGGACATCAACAAACGAGGACAGGACCTCCTGGAATACCTGATGACAGTGAACCTTGAGATTCTTAATAGAGGTAGGGAACCCACCTTCGTTATAAGTAACAGACAGGAGGTGATAGACCTGACCCTAGGAACATTAAGAGTCTCAGGATGGAGAGTATCGGACGAACCATCCCTGTCGGACCACCGACACATAGTATTTAAACTAGAGGGAGAAACAAGCAAAACGGGGACCGATACATATAGGAACCCAAAAGTAACTGACTGGACTAGATACTCGGAGGAACTAAATATAGGAATGACAAGATTCCCAGCTAAATACGGCTGCCCCGAAGAAATTGAGGACGCAGTAGAAGTACTGAGGGACTCAATGATAAGGGCATACGAAAATAGCTGCCCTCTGAAGACAAGTACCAGGGACAAAACACCGTGGTGGAGCAGAAGACTGCAGGAGCTACGGAAAATAGTAAGGCAAGCTTTCAACAAGGCCAAAAAGTCAGGAAACTGGGATGCCCACAAGCAATACCAGAAAGAGTACAAGGTGGCAATCCAGAAAGCCAAAACATGCTCCTGGGAGAAATACTGTGGGGAGGTGGAAACCATCCCACAGACTGCAAGAATCCAAAAAATTCTTGCAAAAGACCCAGGGGCAGCAAAAGGCCCATTCAAAAAAGCTGATGGAGGATATACCAACAGTTGGGAGGAGGAGTTGGAGGTACTGCTGGGGAAACATTTTCCCGGCTACAAAAAGTTAGAAGCAGATGATACCGGTCCACCACCAGCCCGAGTTACACGGGAAGGTAAGGACTGGGACACTGCGGCTAAAATAGTTACTCCCTCCAGAGTTAAATGGGCAATCAGAGGGTTTGACCCTTTTAAAAGCGCAGGAGAGGATGGAATCTTTCCGGCACTTCTACAGAGGGGCCTAGATACAATCCTACTTCCGGTGACGAAGATCCTGAGGGCATGCTGTGCCCTGGGATACATCCCCATACCATGGCGGAAGACAAGGGTAGTGTTCATACCCAAACCGGGGAGAGCTGACTACGACCAACCAGGTGCATTCCGCCCAATTAGCCTCACCTCATTTCTTTTGAAGACAATGGAGAGGCTAATGGACAGGCACATAAGGGACGGGGCACTGAAAGAGAAGCCCCTCCACGAGTTACAGTTTGCTTACCAAGCAGGTAAGTCAGTCGACGCGGCACTGCACAGGTTGGTGTACAAACTAGAGCAGGCACAAGCGACTGGGGAACTGGCGGTAGGGCTATTCCTGGATATAGAGGGAGCATTTAACTGCACCACTATTAAATCCATTGATGAAGCGGCAGAAAGACATGGACTCGACAAAACCACCAGAAGGTGGCTGAGGAACATGCTCTCAGGCCGGATACTTACGGTGACAAGGGGTGAGGTAAGCATCAAAGTGCTGGTGACACGGGGGTGTCCACAGGGAGGGGTCTTATCACCCTTGCTGTGGAGCCTGGTGGTGGACAACCTCATCCGGAAACTCAACAACAGGGGCCTATATACACAAGGGTATGCGGATGACATTGCAACCATAATAAGGTGTTGGGATGCAGACACAACCCGAGGCCTTATACAGTCAACACTGGCAACAGTGGAAGAATGGTGTGAAGAAACAGGACTGTCAGTCAACCCAGACAAGACAGAACTAGTAATCTTTACGCGAAAAAGGAAACTAGAAGGATGGAGCAATCCAACCTTCTATGGAAAGGAATTAGAACCCTCTGACACGGTTAAGTACCTCGGAGTCATCATAGATGCCAAACTGAGCTGGAAAAACCAGGTGGAAACTGTAGGCAGAAAGGCCTGTGCTCTGATGTGGGCAACTAGGCGAATCTGCGGCAGAACGTGGGGTCTCAAACCTAAAATGATGCAATGGTTTTACACAGCCGTTGTAAAACCAAGGATCATGCACGCAGCCCTGGTCTGGTGGAGGAGAACAACACTGAAAACAGTGATGGTCACACTCAATCACATACAGGGACTTGCATGCAGAAGCATCACAGGAGCCATGAGAACCACTCCAATACTAGCCATGGGAGTGCTGCTGAACCTACCCCCACTAAACATAGAAATAGAGGGGGCGGCGATGGCGGCAGCCTACAGGTTACATTGCAATGGCCAATGGAGAGGAGAGTTGCCCAGAAACAGTCACACGGAGATAGGAATAAGACTGAGGGCAATTAGTCCGACGGCTGGGATGAAGCAGGACGGCAAGCAAGCCGAATACTTCTTCGGACAGCTGTTTAAAGTGACGTACCCCACAAGGGAGGAATGGGACTCGGTCCCAGGTCCAAACTCCAAACAGGAACTAATCTGGTTCACAGACGGGTCCAAGATGGAGGAAGGAACAGGGGCCGGGGTCTGTCTACAGGGATCTAAGAGGGAACTCAGTATACCTCTAGGAATGCACTGCACTGTGTTTCAAGCTGAGATGAAAGCCATCTTAGCCTGCGCACAGGAGAATATGAGTATCGGGTACAGAAATAAGAACATAAACATATGTTCGGATAGCCAGGCGGCCTTAATGGCACTGGAAAGTAACCGATGCGACTCCAGACTGGTGATGGAATGCAGGACTATCCTAATAGAACTGGCGACCATCAATAAAGTAACCCTGCTCTGGGTACCAGGACATAAAGGTATTGAGGGCAACGAGCGGGCTGACGAACTAGCAAGGAAAGGGGCGAAAGCACCACTTGCGGGATCTGAGCCGGCCGTAGGAGTAGCAGCTTGCCACACCAAACTACATATCAAGAGGTGGGTCAAATCCCAACACTGGAAGGAATGGAAGAAGGCACCCGGAATGAGGCAATCTAAAGTACTCATAAACGGACCGGACCCTAACCGAACCAGGCAACTACTCGATATGGACAGAAACTCACTGAGGGAACTGGTAGGACTATTAACGGGACACTGCCATCTCAGGAGACACATGCAACTGTTGGGAGTGGAAAACACCAACATCTGTAGGAAATGTGAAGAGGAGGAAGAGACTCCAATTCACCTATGGTGCCAATGTCCCGCTCTGCTGGGAATAAGGCTCAGATACCTGGGAAGACACAGTGTGGAACCAGAAGACATCGCCACATATCCAATGACAGCCCTGGTGAACTTCATTAAAGGGACCGGGTTACTGGCAAGGGAATGAGGTAAAATGGGAGATAGTACAATGGGCCTATGGCCTAAGTGCTCGCGGGGAACGTAAGTAAACCGCCTCCAACTATAAAAAAAAAAAAAAAAAAAAAAAAAAAAAAACAGCCTCCCAGTTGAGAAAACCCACGGTAGCGGGTTTGTGTCTGCTAATCTTATATTATTATGTATCTGAATCAGTGGCGCTCGTGGCTTTTGGGTGTATTAGAATGGTTATATTAAAAAATGTCAATTGACTTTTGTGCAGCCGAAAATGGACGACCTCGATTTCAGGTTAGAGAATATTTGCCCTTAAACTTATTAAATGTACTTATCTACCTCTACCTACCCCAATATTTAGCAGAGGCCTCCTCCGAGGATGGGGCCCTCGAATAAGTTGTCCTGTGTCTTCAATGTATACCATTTTGTCACCCCCCCCCTCCCCTCCCCCTCTTCACCCACCCAACGAAGGGGGGTGCCTTGGAAATATGTTAAAATATTATTTTACAAAAAAATGCCCCTGGACAGGGTCAAAGCCTCGACAAAATTATACATATTGAGGACAAAGAAATATTTCACATTTTAGTCTGACGGACTCTGTGGACGAGGGGTAAAGCTCTCGACTAGCAAGACGAAGTTCAAATCCCAGAGCGCGCAAGTCAATGTTATTCGATGAATTTGTGTTATTTCACAATTTATTAATTTAAAATAAGATACTCTTAGTATGGCCCTGGTGTAAGATCACCATTCAGAATTGAAATAATAGCCAGGTTCTCCCCCACCTTCCTCTTCCCATCTCAGTTCTCTCCCCACTACCTTCAGCCTTATAACATAACCCAGTTGAGGATGCCATCGTCTCCCTGGCTCCTGTCGGTCAGGAGCAGTTGGTACTCTTGTCCGGTATTTACATTTAAAAAAAAACGGAAAATGTTTCTTGTGCATCGATAGAGGACTTATCTACTCGTAGCATAGGATTGAGTGGAAATCTGTCGCATTTTTCCACTCGACTACTAACTGATATGTTATGAAGGTTTCCAATTAGAACAATATAAAAAGATTTACATTTAAGAGGAAGCTACAAGCCAAAAATGTGTATATTCTTGGTATACCTTATATTGTAGGTAATAGGCATTAAAATCGCTTGACAAACGGAGTCTAGAAACGTTCGATTTCAAGCACAAAACTGGTTTTTATTTATTTTGTAAATAATTTTATAAGAAAGCAAAAAAGTTAATCTTAGCTATGATACTGTATTTTTAAAAAGTTGTTTCCTTTACGCGTTCATACATTTCTATTGAAAAATATTTTTTTTTAGTAGTTTACATTTATATTTTTTATTGAGTAATTTATTTTTTTATTTGTATTCTACTCAAACGAAACGATAGGAAAACCTTCAATTTATCTAAAGAATATTTTTTGGTATTCATAATGTACACCAATTCGTTATAAAATCGCCAAATACCATTTAGAATTTCCGTCTCAATATTGTTGGGATACTGCCTTTCCCACAAATAATACCCTAGGACTTAGATACTAAAATCCTTTTTAGGCGCTTTTCCATGTCTTTGTGAATGTATTATTTCACTACTCCCTTCACACTCAACACACCCAGAATTATAACCAATTTTTCACCCCCCTGGCTCTCGACACTACTCCAATTGTGGATGCCATAGATCCACAGGCTCCAAGATTCTTGAGGAATCGAGACTAACGTGCGGCATTCGCAATTTAATTTATTCATTGAATCATGTCATTGAGTCTTTTGCACGTTTACAATGTTTAATGCAAGCTGAGCAGGAGTACAATTATGAATGTATATTACAAAGCATAATCTGCATAATAGACTGAGTACGAACAATGTAAGAAGATACAATACAAGTTATCGTTGAGAGTTGTTGTAAATTCAAGTAATAGTTGTTCAATAAACAATGATAACAGTACAAGGTACTATGAAAGTAGTAGCGAAACAATATTTAGTAACTTTTTTGATGTTAGTAAAATATGTTAGTATTTAGCAAACCTTTATATTGTCAGATTGGGTATTATACAGAACATAACTAACCACCACCTTCTTTACCAACTTCTTCACCACCGACTAGCCAGCTTGCTCTTTAAGACGTAGGTACTGCACTGCCCTATACAAGTCAGAACTGTGGACACAATATCCAGTAGCACAATGAGACAAGCTGAGGGTATGGCTACAACAAAGCATATAGGCAACTTATGCAACTACCAAGGTTCTGCAGTGCCTTCACGATGTTCACAGAAGGGATGGTGAACTCATTCCCCGTCTTTCTTCACAACCGACTAGCCAGCTTGCTCTTTAAGACTTACTGCACTACCCTATACACGACAGAACTGTGGACACAATACCCAGTAACGCAATGAGACAAGCTGAGGGTGTGCTACAACAAGGCAACCTCCCTAATAGACGATCATTTATTTTAACTTAATTTATTTATTTATTATTGAATTTTTTTTAATACATACATGGTTACATAAAATATTGAAAAATGTATAAAAAATATTGAAATAAATGTACATAATTAAAAAAAATCCCACGAAGGCGAAGCCTGAGTGTGGGTATTATAAGTATTTTTATCTTGTGTCTATGGTTTAAGTGGAAATACAATATCAAATATAAATTTAAGTTATTTTAAAAGAGTTACTGTAGAGATGCAATACAATAAAGTAAATCATGAAATATGTAAAAGTTTTAAAATAACACAAAGAATAACGTAAATACTAGTTTATAAAGAAGACATCTTAAAAAGTGAATAAGCAGACAAAGCATTACAAACAAAAAAAAAATGTATCCGCTGTTTTTTATGAATGTGAAATAATAAAAAATAATCTCTACATGGATATAAATTTATATTATTCATGAAATGCTTTTTTTCTTGTTATCATACATGCCTTTTATGTTTTTTTATCATATAAAGACTGGAATTGCACTACCCTCCTAGTTCTGCTGAATTAAAGACTTAAATAAAAATATATAAAAAGATTAACGGCCGCTGTTCCCAATCCTACTGATCAACAGTCATGCCGAAATTTTGGCTCAACACTGCTCAAGGGCACAACTACGCTCTTTCCAACGGAAAGGTGATGACTGAGCGATCTACAAATTTAAGAAAGGCAAACTACTGGATTAAGCCTACCTCATTAAATGAGTAGTTATAAAAAGTGTAGAGAGAATGAAAAATATTCGCGACGCCAAGACACGATGGCATTAAAGTCAAGCAAACACTTTATTTGTAACCTATTAATATGTTTATGTAAAAAAAATTATATGCATTAATAATAAACACAATAATTAATTGGTCAATATTAATTTAACATTGAAAGTTTTTACTTTGATGTCATTTTATTGTCTATGAAAGTGGGCGGGGCTACTTAGGATAATCATAATCAATGGTAAAGCTGTTTGGAAACAGACGAATCGAATGTTATTGAACAAATTACTTGGCTGATCGGAGCCTGAGATTGATCCTTAAGTTGGGAACAACGTAAGTGTGCATGTAAGAAAACAGAAATATTATATTATTATTTTTAGATTTGTCATTTTATTTAATAAGTTAGTCTTTTTTTTCAAATTAAAATATATGAACGTATTTATTTTAACTTGACCCTCTGACCTTATGCCAAATAATATTTTCATTCATAAATTACTGTGACAATTCAAAATGATAATGGCGGTATTTTTAAAATGTATAATCACTAATTATTTTTAAATACTCAGATTGGTAGGTATATCTACAAATCACGAATAGGTGGCATAGCACTGTCTTGCACGAACCCTTTCAATAAAATTATAGAATCATTCGTTTGTTGTTTTCCTGTAGGTTTTTGGCCCCCAAACTCAGCGAGCCTTCGTAGCGTTTTCTTCGGTCTGACTGTATGCAATTAGGTAATCAATTTAACTCTAATTTCTTAGCTACAATTCAAAACGGAATGAATGGCTTTAGTTAGGTTTATTAAGCAAATCTGACCAGCAACTTGTAACTTCTATCTGTCCCCTGTCACATCTCTTTACCCTCCCAACTTCCTCACAGTTTATTACAGATTAGATCTTTGGATGAATCTTCTAATTCGTACCTAACACTTTTACAGGAATTCGGTCGCAGGTGTGGAGGGCCGTTAAATGGTCTTCGAGAGTCTTCAGTATTGTTACATAACGTGTTCCGGCAGGGGGGATCCGAGTGGGGGGAGGGGGAGATGGCCACTGACTGGAGACTGGACATTGACCCGCGGCGCAAGTAAAAGAAGGACCAATTCCGTTATAACCAGTTCCGGGCTACTTTTTGGGCGTTGGACATTGAAATAGATTGCATCAGATGGATCCTCTGCTGCTTTACAATCACTTTAATCATGTTAGGCTCACTTGACAAAAAAATAATCCATCGAAGCCAATTTGAAAAACAAAAAATCGCAAATTTGAAATATCATAATGACTGTACAGTTTGGGATTGTTGTAAATGGAAGTGGTGCCCTCTGTTAGGTATTTCCAAAAAGAACTATCGAAATTTTCAAGCTGCGACAGCATGTTTTTATTTGCTAGTTTATTTTATTTTAATTATTGTACGACAGATTAATAAACGTCAACAGTACAAGAATTCTAATTGACTGAGCGTATCAAAGTACTATTTTAACTCGACCATTTAGCAGTTCGTCTGTCCGTAAAATTTTTAGTCCTTTCCGTTTTTGGTTCAAGATAGTAGCCGTTTTAATTGGTTAAATAAAAAAATTTCAATGTAAAATCGTCATGTTTATTTGGAACTTCTTATTCGCATTTTTTCAATATTATGGTAAGTAGGTGCCTAACTGTTTGAAGAAAGTTAGTGAAAATAATTGTCATTGAGAAGGTAACGTTTCTTTGGACAAATTGTATAATTCCTGAGCTCTGGGCCTGAGAGTGTCCCGGAACTCATGCCCATAAACAATAGCTACAAATAACAAATTTTGATGATTTACGATGTCAGTTCTAAGAGCTTAGTTAGTACACATACATTCATTAATAAGCCAGTTATTTTGCATAACGAACGACATTATAAGTTGTGCTTATCCGACACCTTGAAGGCCGCGCTAAAAGCAGCAACTTTTGTCTACCGACTGTCGGAATCATATTCTGACCGTGCTCACAAATATCGCCAACCGACCATTGATGAGGAATTTCTTCAATATCGTACTGACATAGGGATTTATCGATCGTCCGTGCAAGACCTCCAAGACCTATCTAGAGTTGTTTATTTCAATTGATGGTTTGGACAGGCATGATAAAAATATAACATCTCTCTGCAATCCACCAAGTCCTTACTCACACCATCAGCTGCTGGCTCCGAAGGGGTGTGCAGAGCGAATCGACGGACACAACATGCTTGAGAAAGTTTCTATATAGAGCCTTCCACATTCCCAATGATTCCAATGTAGGTATTTTAAAAGAGAAACCTTACTTTCCTATGATGTTTGTTTTTGGAATGCGCTCATTTATGCCAGAAATCTGAATTACGCACTGTCGCACACTATAGTCTGTCAGAAGCTAGGCATACTGTTCAGGGTCCGCAGATTTTGTATTTGGAAGCCACCTTTGGTCTGGTGCCCCAAAATACAAAAAAATAAATCACCGACTCTATGGAGAAACGGGAGTTTTAATAGATTCCACTCTCTTAAAAAACGGATTTTAATCCTTAGAGTGCAGGCGTCAGGTAAGTATGATGTTCTCATTCTTGAATTCAACAGCTTGGCTGTGGAACGATTTGCCGGCCTCTGTGTTTCCTCCCTCCTACAACATGGGTCTCTTCAAGACCCATGTTCACTCCTTCCTATCCTCAAAAAGCATCAATACTCCACACAACATCCCCAAAGAAGACCAAAAGTCTGGCCAATCTCGTCTTAAATTTCCAATTCATGTTTTATCATCAAGTTTTTTATCGACGAAAATGTCTACTTCAGCACACTCTATTTTTATTATATAGTCGACTCGTTTGGGATATTATTTTTGATGTATTCAGGTGAAACCATATGAAACCCGTATTTTTATTTCAAAACTAAGATATGTATACAATGTAATACAGATATGACCGTTAATGGTATTACGTAGAAATTGCGTAGGTGACTTTCACCAGGGTGATGATCCCCCTGATGATAGACAACCTCCGATATGATAATAAAAATAATAAGTGACGTAACAAGAGAGTTACAAGGTAAATAAACTCCTCAAACACACTTCTCAGTCACATACCGGTAATAGTTGTTGTCCAAAGGAAATTCTCCAAAGAAGCGAAGCTAGCAGTCCACAACGGAGTGCTGGTACCTATCCTGATGTGTGTCAGTGCGACATTGAACTAGCAGAGAAAGGGTGAAAGTAAACTGAATGCTATATAAAGGAGATCCCTGAGGCGTATGTGTGATCTTGTGAGAAATGTGTTGTGATGGAGGACTTAGCCAGCCGAGGAATTGAACATACTACGCCTGGGTGGGACACAAACGCGACGTAAACTCATCCACTGACCGGTCTCACTGATCTAAGCGTAATGAGTACGATTAAGAAAGGGTAGCTCGATTCGTCTGAGCATGTAGAATAAACGAATAAAGTAGTGTAAACAAAATGTATGTAGAAGTCGTTTAATTTTGTCTTTCTGTCTATCTAATCAAATCTTTTAATATTGTTATTCTGTATGTTAATCAAATCTTTTAATTTTGTCTTTCTGTCTGTTAATCAAATCTTTTAATTTTATCCTTCTGTCTGTTAATCAAATATTTTAATTTTGTCCTTCTGTCTGTTAATCAAATCTTTTAATTTTATCCTTCTGTCTGTTAATCAAATATTTTAATTTTGTCCTTCTGTCTGTTAAACAAATCTTTTAATTTTGTCCTTCTGTCTGTTAAACAAATCTTTTAATTTTATCCTTCTGTCTGTTAATCAAATCCTTTAATTTTGTCCTTCTGTCTGTTAATCAAATCTTTTAATTTTGTCCTTCTCTCTGGTAATCAAATCTTTTAATTTTGTTATTCTGTCTGTTAATCAAATCTTTTAATTTTGTTATTCTGTCTGTTAATCAAATCTTTTAATTTTGTTATTCTGTCTGTTAATCAAATCTTTTAATTATGTTATTCTGTCGTTTAATCAAATCTTTTAATATTGTTCTCCTGTCTGTTAATCAAATCTTTTAATTTTGTATCTGAAATGTTTTTTGTTTTCCTCTTTTTTTCTATCGAGTGAAATATTGTTGAATGCTTTGTTTGCCTGGTATTTGTAGTCTTTTTTTGTCTAACTGGTTTATTCGACTCAAGAGTCGGAATAAAATAATAATAATTGTATTAGACTGTGTATGAATGTGAATGAAGCAAGACGAGTAGTTTGGCGGCAGAAACCTATCTGCCTACCCCTGATTACTTGGTTAGATATATAATACATATTATGTCTACGCAGTTTGTCCAAGTCTTCCTAGTTTTTACGCCGTCAGCGCGGACTTTATCCATCGACTTTCGCATTGTAAATCAGCCTCTGATAGGATTATGATGTTATTGTAATAATGATTAGCCAACGCAACAGCCGACCAACTACCAACATAACCTACAAACGGCGTTTTTATTGTTTAAGGTGTCTTCACTGCCAGGGTAGGTGGAGAGGCCATCGACATCGAAAAGCCGCGTTCGTATTGCTGCAACGGTAAAAAAAACATCTCGAACATTCATCAAGTATATAATAATTAAATTGCGAAAATGTCTGTAAAACTCATCGATATATTTATGGCAAAACTTATCAATCTGGTTGCTCAATCATCACAAATTCTTAATTTCATTAGGAATTCAAGATTCATTAATTTTATACTATGGTATTCCCATTGACAGCATAAACTACAATTATTACTTGATAAAAGAATTCAGCTTGTTAATCTCAGATCGAGAAATTAGTTCAAAATTTTAAATGGTAGCATAGACAGCAAAACAGCCCTAATTTAATCAATCAAATATATTTTTATTTAATTTTAAATACCCCAAACATAGAACATATACAATGATATACGTATATGTAGTAAAACTAATAATATTAAGAAAAAACCAACAACAATTATAATATAACAACAACAAAAATAAAGGATTTGGGGTGCCTTGGTGTTGATATTCAAATCCGGAGACGTCATGTTGTATAAGAGCAGACTCTAAATCTGCTTCTCCAGTCCTCAACCTATTCAGTCCAGTCACCAGTCCAGTCCTGT
Source organism: Hesperophylax magnus (assembly GCA_026573805.1). Lineage (NCBI taxonomy): Eukaryota > Metazoa > Arthropoda > Insecta > Trichoptera > Limnephilidae > Hesperophylax > Hesperophylax magnus. The sequence goes on from JAIUSX010000119.1 coordinate 907,157, forward strand.
CCAGTCCAGTTTTCAATTCAGTGAGACCATGGTTTTTATTTTCTAAGAGCTCTCGTAGTTCCAAAATCCTGTTAAATGTATCAATATCATTACCGTGCTACTGGAACGAGACAGAGTGCGTATCAAGTGACCCGCTAGGCTGTACCTAACTACTTAGTCGCAACTTGTGATGGAAAAATATATTTAAATAATATAATACAGCAAAATGACATCTACATAATTTTATTCCAAATATGCTCAAAAATCGCTTGTTACAATCCTTCGGGATAACCCGTTTATATATAAATAAATATATGGATATATATTGTAAATATTTTATCTCTTTTGTTCTAATTTTAACTCCTCGGACCTCTGCGATATTCTGACACAAGGTCGGAATATTTCCGCATTGCAATACAAATTGAAATAACTGGAATATTTCTGAACGTTTCCGAAAAATATAACTGTTTTTAAAAGCGATAAAAGACGTTTTAAATTTTATTATTAGAAATAAATATATAATTTTTTAAACATTCTGTTTTTTAATACCAACATAAAAAAATTAAAATGGCCAACCTTGCGTTTTTTATAACTAAAATGACTGATCACGAAAAAAAGAGAAACACACATTTTATTGTGGTTAATTTCTAGATTTGAGTAAAAAGCGTGGTGTTTTCTCTTTCTAACACCGGTTAGATCTTATTTCTCACCATGGCAGTAAAGGAGGAAGGGATACCATATTATGAGCTGTTCCCAAAAGCGAAAAAATTAGCTTGAACGGTTAAATGTCGTTATTTGAGTGATCAATGATAATATTGTTTTAAACTTAAAAACTGTCAGATATGAATTTAAAAACAATAACAATAATTGAAAATCTCCTACTACCACCACAGTAAGATTAAAATGTTGCTTGTGTTGTGATGGAGGACTTAGCCAGCTGAGGAATTGAATACAGTACGCCTGGGTGGGACTCAAACGCTATGTCAATTCAGCCACCGACCGGTCAATATGTAAACACTGTTTAATTAACGTTAAAATAAATAAATAATACCTTTCATGAAATATCATTCGGGTTGTTGAAAAACGCCGTTCAACAGATCAATCAACGGCGTAGTAGATTAATGAGAACACCGCATTGCGGAAGTGGGCAGTCCCTCCTCCCAAGATGGCGTCCTCCGGCGGGCGGCTTCCGTCCCGCTCCCGCTAACTCTCTCCCTCCCTCCCTCCAACTACCTGTTGCCAACAGTGTGTAATAAACATACATAATAGATACCTGCCACGCAGACAAGTGGTCACCGGGACACCGCCGCGCCGTGTCACTGGTCACTGGTCACTTGTCACTGTCACTGGTCACTGGTACCTACCATGAGTCTATGAGACCTGTTATAAACAAGACATAAACTGTATATAAACAAAAAGACAGCTTGGAATTTGCGAGCGTCAAATTCTAACATACGAGACCTTTCTTCTATTATAATAAAAAGTACATCAGAATGTGAGCTAGCAAATTCCTAGCTGCCTTTTTGCTTGTCCGGCCTCCGTGGTCGAGGGGTAAGGCTCTCGACTAGCAATCCGAAAGCCGCGGGTTCAAATCCCGTCGTGCGCAAGTAAATTTTAGTTTTATAAGTTTTCTGAAATATTTTATAGAATTGATTTTTTTTTATCTTAGGGCGGGTTATTTCGGAGAATTTTAACAATTCATAAAATAACATCGTTCATTTTCAAGTTCTGTGAAAGATTTTTTCAAGTTCTGATTTTTTTTCAGTTCTAGCCTATAATGCTATAATTACAAAACTTAATATATACTGTGTATAATAATAGGACTTTCACAGAACCCGAAAATTAACGTTGAATTTTGATGAATTGTTCAAATTCTCCGAAACAACCCGTCCTACATAGGTCCTATATAAAAATTAAAACTAGAAAAGTAGTCGACCGATATCTCCAATTTGTTCTTATTAGTGCCACAAGTGTTTAGAGGGTGGTTTGCGTGGTAGAAGAAGAAAGACATTAGCAATAGTACCTAAATCATTGCGGGTTCCACTAGTAATGTTATGAATTTTAGGCTATTTAAAATTTTGTGATTTTCGTGAAACAAATTGATGTTGGTATATAAATTAAAGATGCTACAGCTTCTTATAAATAAATTCCGGTCAGGTTCAGGTGCTCTGTAACCACTGAGCTATGTCGGCTTATTTCCAACCCGCCCAATGATTCAATATGTACTAGTACCTCAATCAACAATTACCGCTTATTATATTTTTTCCACCTGTAAACAACCAACTTTATTTTTGTAGGAAAGGCTTTGTTAGTGCTAAATTTCTCACTAGATGGCGTCGACACATATTATATCTTCATTTATTGGTGAAATATTTTGACTTGTCAAATATATATATTTTTTTAATGATAAACTAATGTTTATAAGACAAGGTTTTATGCATGGCATAAAGGATAACAAATAATTATAAGCAATAATTTGTCGCCCGAAATGTATAAAACGTTGTCTTATAAACATTAGTTTATTATTGAAAAATAATATATTATTTCTATATAAAACAAAACTGCTATCCGGGTCTGTCTGTTTGTGCGCTTAGTTCTTCTAAACTACGCAACGAATTTTAATAGGGTTTCCACTATCATTTAGATAATTTCTTCATGAAGGATTATATATATAATACAAGAATATTATATTTATAGAAAGTAGAGAAAAGTCCATGTTTTGTAATCAAGTCGTAAAAAAATATTATCGGGCGATTACATTGCTAACGCTGGATAAACCTTATGAGATGTATCAAAGTAATGTACTACGGAATTGTATATCTTTAAATGCATACGGTATGTGTCTATCGCTTAAGGATAACCCCCAGCAAAGCCGGGTACACGTCAGCTAGTATTTAGGTACTAAGTCAGTGGTTACAATTCAAATGTACACGGAACGCATTTCTAGTGTGTATTGTTTGTTCAGTGGACCTTCACGCTACAGCAACAGGTATTTGTTTACCTGCTGACTATGCAACAGGTAATGACCGGCGACAGGAGTTTATGTATAGTTGACTAAGCATAGCGACGTCCTGTTTTAACTCGACCATTTGGCATTTCATCTGTTTGTAAATTTGTTTGTTACGTTCCGGTTCCGGTTCAAGATGGCGGCCGTATTAAAAACATGAAATTGTATAAAAAAAATGAAAGTACTAAAATGGCCTGCAGATTAATCTTTATAACGAATTGTTGTACATTATGAATACCAAAAAATATGCTTTAGATAAATTGAAGATTTTACTATGGCTTCGCTCGAGTAGAGTACAAATAAAAAATAGATTAAGTACTCAATAAAAAATATAAATGTAAAATTTTTTTTTCAAGAGATATGTATGAAAGCATAAAGGAAACAACTTTAAAAAATTCAGTATTATAGCTAAGATTATCTGTGACAGTTTCACTTGACAAATTTTTTTGCATTCCAATAAAATAATTTACAAAATAAATAAAAACCAGTTTTGTGCTTGAAATCGTGCTCGTTTGTCAAGCGATTTTAATGCCTATTACCAACGATATAAGGTATCATACAACTTAAGATTTTGAGCAAACAAACATTTTCATTTTTATTTATATACCTACGACAGGTAAAAACATGATTGTTTTAACAAACAGCGCCATCTGTTGGACAAACATACTTTTCTAGAAAAACAGAGCTTCTCTTAGACGTAAAAGCAACACGCGTTATGGTTTCTCCATCTGCAAAGCAGACTGAGCCACAGCAACGCATAGCAGTATACAGCTAGTATAGGAATATTAATCATTCTCTCCCACTGCGGTGCAAGGGGATGGGTTAAGAGAGAGTCCGGCTGGAGAGGTCAAAAGATCTATCTCAACCAGTCACGTTCCGATCCGACCAGGCACGCAGTAGGACAACGCATCAGCCGCTAAAACTGCACTCCATGAACCTGGGCATCCCTGATAAGTCACCAAACGTAACTAATCACTTGGGGGGATCCACGGCAGGGGTGTTGGTTATCCAATAATTGGTCCCCGGGGAGGCGGTACCCATTACCGCCACTCAAATATAAAATCTGGATAAGTTACAGGTATGTCCAAAGTTGGAAGCCAAAAGGCACAGAAGAGATAAATAAGAAAAAGTTTTAACAATATGCGGAAGTTCTACAATCTCTTGTGTCTAGGATGAAGAATGAGTTAATGATGAATGTTAGTAAGTCTAAAGTAATGGTTTTTGAAAGAGAGAGTATGAAAACAGTGTGCAATATAATTGTGAATGAGGAATACTTGGAGCAGGTGGATGAGTTTGTGTATTTAGGGAGTATGTTTACGAGAGATGGGAAGGCTGACAGAGATATTGAAAGAAGGGTAAACGCAGGTAATTCCGTTAATGGAGGACTGAACGCCGTTGGCGCTAGCAACAACTTGTTCAAAGAAGCGAAGCTAACAGTCCACAATGGAGTGCTGGTACCTACCCTGATGTCTGGCAGTGAGGCAAGAAACTGGCAGAGGAAGGATTAAAGTAGACTGAAAGGTTCAGAAATTGGATCCCTGAGGCGTATGTGAAGTAAAAATATGTATGATCGTGTGTGTAATGAGAAGAATTTAGAAAGGGACGCTTAGATGGTTTGGGCATGTGGAGCGAATGAACGAAGAAAGGAGTGTAAGGAGAATATATGACGCAAATGTGAATGGTAGTAGAAGTCGGGGACGCCCGAGGAAGACATGGTACGACCAAGTGAATCGGGAAGTTTAGTTGGGCCATGTCGAGGGTCAGAATATTATGTGTGATACCCTGTACGAATGTGAATGAGCAAGGAGTGTGTGCCAAGACCGAGTTGTTTGGCGGTCCGTCCTCTCTGCCTACCCCTGCGGAGAAACGGCGTAAGGGTTAGTCAGTTAGTTAATATGTTACATTGGGTAGGTAGGACATTTACAGGACTTCAATCATCAAGTCCTTGGGAATAGGTACATACCAACCTACTCCCATATAGGTACATATATATTCTGCGCAAACAGTTACTACGCGGACAAAACTTACTGATATTAAATATTGCTAATTTATTAAAAATCTCCTCAAATTATTCGTTTTCCTGTTAAAAACCGGACTGCAGACATTCAACAAATGAATTGACGGATTTCCTAATAAATCAGTAAAACACGAATATGTTAAGGCGACGTAGGAACACGTGTTCATAAAAATTCTAATATTCTCGCATTCGATCATCATAATATTATTAGGACAAACGCAGCTGCATTAACACATGTTCCGATACATTATGAAAGTAAGTACTAAAATGGCCTGCTGTCACCTTTTTAAGGCGAAGCTTAATGCCAAATCACTATTTTGATTAATCTTTATAACGAATTGGTGTACATTATGAATACCAAAAAATATGCTTTAGATAAATTGAAGATTTTCCTATCGCTTCGCTTGAGTAGAATACAAATAAAAAAATACTTAATTTTTTTTCAAGAGATTTGTATGAAATCATAAAGAAAACAACTTTAAAAATACAGTATTATAGCTAAGATTATCTGTGACAGTTTCACTTGATTAACTTTTTTGGTTTCTTATAAAATTATTTGCAAAATAAATAAAAACCAGTTTTGTGCTTGAAATCAAACGTTTCTAGAATCAGTTTGTCAAGTGATTTTAATGCCTATTGCCTACAATATAAGGTATACCAAGAATATACACATTTTTGGCTTGTAAATTCCTCTTAACAGGCTTTTAATAATAGTATCTTTCGGCTGGTACAGTGTGAGAGGGGACTGAAGGAAACTAGATTTCCAAACTAGTTGGAAAACCTTTTTTGAAACTTTCTTTACATCAGTGAGGTCAAACACATTTAAACGCGTTGTCTTTAAAATGATTTGCCTGTAACGTGTTATTTTCATAAAATTCCCAAAACAACAAACACATTACACTAATGCCAAATTTTTCTATTTCAACAAATACTAATAACTACTTTTTTATTTACAACTACGTCCATAATGAGTTTATTTCCATTCCTGAAAATAGTAAAAAAAATCCTTCGGAACAAGAACACTTTATCAAAATGTTAATTGAAAATTTGAACTTATTGACTTTAAATAGTGTTTATAAATTAACCTTTTGACATGATTGCTGTGTTTTGCGTGGCTTTTTATCGTGATTTTGAACACTGCAATACCCAAGCCACAAGGTTCTATGAATGCCGAAATGAGTACCTTGTCCCGTAGGGTGACCAAACACTTTAAATAAAAAATGGGACAAGAACGTATAATTTTTTTAGTGGCGTATACAAATAAATTCGTAAATATTGAAGAAATAATATGTTTTATCTGTAACTCAGTCTTATGCTATTTAACTTGTAAATGTTAATTATATTGAAATTTAATAAAATTATACAGATTTAAATTTTAATTTTAAATTATGATTGATTTCCGTTTCTGAAATAAATAAAAAAAAATGATGTAAAAAATGTTAGTTTCTTTCACGTATTTTCATTTTGATTTCAGCATATTATGACGAAAAAATTGCTTATTTGATTTGTATCTACACTTCAAAATTCAAACTTTTCCCAAAACGTAAACAAACTACAAGTTCGAATATTAAATTTCTTTAGAATATGATTTACTACACTTACTTATACGATACGATAATATGCTTTTCAGGAATAACCGGGTACTTCTCCACCTTCCTCTTCCCCGTCTCTTTTCTTTCCTCGCTACCTTCAGCCTCACAACATACCCCAATGGGGTACGAATAAAAAAATTGACATAACAAAAAACATGTCAACCAATTTCAGAAAAATGTGTGTGTTCGCGCGTGTGTGTGCATGAGTGCCATCAAAAGTTGATTAAATACATTGTCATCGACAACGAGTGTATCTGCCGAGTTTCAGCTCGATCGGATGCCGGGAAGTTGATTAGTTTCTGCTTCCAAGATTCGCATTCATTCATCACTGAAAACAAAAGTGTAATACATCATTCTGGTGCTTTTTTCAAAACATTTCAAAATCATAAAGCGTAAGCAATTTTTTATCAAAATTTTGGTCTCCCTAGTTGGATATGCCGACATAACACGAGATAGCAAGGATCTCGGATGGCTTCAGAGCCGGCCTCTCCTCTCTGTGTGCGTGAAGTACCACCGCTGTACCTACCCACCAACACTACCTACATACCTGCCTACCTATCTCACCTGGGGACGTCTGGCAACAGTGTAGGAGGTAGCATAGTAGCCAACTGTCTGTGCTCGAATATTTATTTATTTATTTATTCTACGCTCATACAACATTTGAAATACATAATAGTTTAGTGTAACAGTAATCAAGAAGTATTGTTTTTAATATTAGTTATATAGAAATTCAATGTAGAAGAATCTTACTATGCTACATACTATTATAGCCTTCTTGTAACTGTACTCCGTTCAGTTGAAGACATTTACAATTTATGCGAAAGTATTGCCAACGCAAGTAATCTAGGTGCAAGCGAGTATCTAAATGGCCCTGTCCTAATATTGTTGTTGTAATTAAAAAGAATTTTCGATCGAGTAGTTCTAGTTGGTATGTTGAAGGTGATTAGACTCAATAAATCAGGGCTGTCTATAATTCCAGTAAAAATAAAATACAAGTCGGAAATGATTCTTTTATCAGAGTGTTTTAATTCTGTCCTCAAGTGATTGTAATTTGTAGTTTCTATTGGAAAACCGAGTTTATAGATCTGAATTATCTATATAAATAAAAATTTAATTGTTCGTTTGTTCAAAATCTTAAATCTCCGAAAGTTCTTCACCGATTGCTTTGACATTTTGACACAACGTTGCATTCGAATACGCGTGTGTTTTTATATGCATATATTATATAGATGTCACCTGTGGCAGGTAAAAAACATGTTTATTGATTAAAAAAATCAGCGCCATCTGTTGGACAAATATTTTTTTTAAGCCGCGCCATCTGTTTGACGTAAAAGCAACACTAGCTATTGTTTCTATATCTGCATAGACAGAGTGTGAAAAAAAAACTATACTATAAACTAACACATTAATGTATACATCGAAATCTTTTATAAATTAACATAACGGAATCAAGAAGTAACTAAGATTTAATTAGAATAACATAATCAAGAAGTAACTAAGATTTAAATAGAATAATAGAATCAAGAAGTAACTAAGATATAAATAGCATAACATAATCAAGAAGTAACTAAGATTTAAATAGCATAACATAATCAAGAAGTAACTAAGATTTAAATAGCATAACATAATCAAGAAGTAACTAAGATTTAAATAACATAACAGAATCAAGAAGTAACTAAGATTTAATGAACATTTCATAATCAATAAGTAACTAAGATTAAAATAACATTTCAGAATCAAGAAGTTACTAAGATTTAAATTAACATAACACAATCAAAAAGTAACTAAGATTAAAATTACATAACAGAATCAATAAGTAACTAAGATTTAAATAACACAACAGAATCAAGAAGTAACTAAGATTTAAATAAAATAACAGAATCAAGAAGTAACTAAGATTTAAATAACAAAACAGAATCAAGAAGTAACTAAGATTTAAATAAGATTACAGAATCAAGAAGTAACTAAGATTTAAATTAACATAACACAATAAAAAAGTAACTAATATTAAAATTACATAACAGAATCAAGAAGTAACTGAGATTTAAATAACATAAAATAAACTAGAAGTAACTAAGATTTAAATAACTCACTAGAATCAAGAAGTAACTAAGATTTAAATAACATAACAGAATCAAGAAGTAACTAAGATTTAAATAAAATAACAGAATCAAGAAGTAACTAAGATTTAAATAGAATAACAGAATCAAGAAGTAACTAAGATTTAAATAACATAACAGAATCAAGAAGTAACTAAGATTTAAATAAAATAACAGAATCAAGAAGTAACTAAGATTTAAATAGAATAACAGAATCAAGAAGTAACTAAGATTTAAATAACATAACAGAATCAAGAAGTAACTAAGATTTAAATAAAATAACAGAATCAAGAAGTAACTAAGCTTTAAATAGAATAACAGAATCAAGAAGTAACTAAGATTTAAATAGAATAACAGAATCAAGAAGTAACTAAGATTTAAATAACATAACAGAAGCAAGAAGTAACTAAGATTTAAATAATATAACAGAATCAAGAAAATCAATACTGGTTTCAATATGAAAATAAATTTAAGAGATGGCTTTATATCCATTAATCATATAAATAACCAATACATATATATTGTGAAGAACGTTTACTTATATTGCTGTTGTTTTTGTATGAAACTGTAAAAATAATATTTCAATAGTCATACAAAGCTATATCACATATACATCTCAGAGATCTCGTTTCTACAGGATTTACCTATATATTGCCATGTAAAATCATCTCCTTTTGGAATAAAAACCACTAACAACGGATATAAATAATGTGAAAAAATGCACTTGAATATTGCACTTTTCCCATATTTTTCCTTTGAACCATGGTGTTGCCATTGAGAGCCATTTAAACCCGGTGTTCTGAACTATTTCTACATTTTCTGATACCTACCTAATCAAAAATACTAAATTCGGTTGTGCGTGTGTCCTGCGTAACTCTGGTTCAATGAACTATGGAACTCGGATTTGCTTTGAATTCAAGTGTCATATTCAAAATTGAAACCGATTTTTTGAAGAATTCAGACAAGCGATAGAGTACCTATCTATAACTTATCAAAATTCGGAATAAAACAATGCTTTACCTAGAGTATTTCAAAATATCATATAGAGAGTGACATTCCTCTTATTTTGAAGGTTAAGTGAGCAAAATTTCATCAATGCAAATCCATACTCCATCCAGACACTCTTCCTTACATAGATAGATTTATTTTAAATATGTAACAAGTCTATTTTACATCTTGTGATTTTTCACAGGAAACAATTAGAAGATACGGTATAGATTACGGAATATTATAATTCCAATTTTTAAAAGGACAATTAAAATCATTATATTATATTACAGGGAAGTACCTACTTTTCATCTTGTCCAAATCCTTCATAAAATCAGTTACAAAAGACGAGACAATACCCTAAAATACAGCCAGAATCTTAACGACTTGTCTCAGGTATATTGGACAGATCTGCAGTTAAATTTGCCATATCAAATGTCTAAAATAAAGTGGGAATCTTAACGACATAAGTGATAAAGGCGTAATGGAAGGACCTACGATCGACTTTGCCCTAGCAGGCCTAGAAAAATCGATCTTTCCGTAGGGTTTATTTTAATAATTTCAGGCAATACGTAAAATATTTTAAAGGTAACGTCCAGTTTTTATTAATATTAAATATAAATAACTTACATGCGTAGGGATCCCTCTAGAAACATTTAATTAATGCAAAATCATGTGTTTTTGGTTTGAAAATTTGATCGCCTAGAAATGTTTTAGATGCTTTAATTAAATACTGCGAGTAGAATATATCTTGGCCTTTGAAACAATCGAGTATTTTTTAGATAAGTCTTTTTATAAGCCCAGAAAAAATAATGTATAAGGCCTATGAAAACTGCTTTAAAGTTTAAAATCGCCTACTTACGAACCCATTTTCGGTTATTATTTTATTGTATAGTGTGGCAAATTAAGTTGTTTATAAAATGATCGAAAAAATAATAAATATTTATGCCTGAACATCCACAAAATAAAATAAAAGGCACTTTTTGGCCATGTTTTTTTCTTGAATAAATCAAAACAGGCGGATGGTGTTAAGCGGGAATTTAAACCTTATCGCCATCTACGTAAGGGTTGTTATTGATAGCGGCTCAATTTATAATACTACACGACGTAGTGCATCGCCTTCCGGAAATGTTTATCGGTGCCACGAAGAAAAAATTAAATTCAAAGCAAATTCGAGTTAATTGGACCAAATTTGCAATCACTCAGACAGACAGAAGTTAGTATGGATATAGTTTATGTTTATTCTGTTTAAAATGAGAACAATACTAACAAAAGTAGAACGCTACGTCGGCATTAATAGGAAAAAGAACGATTGATTAATTTATCTTTGCCAATGGATTGTACTATATTTTTCACAGGAATATGAAAGGTAGTTAACCCCTAAATTGCACACCTTTCTTTCAAACATAGTTAGTCATTTTAAAATTCTATTAAGGCGAAGCTTAATGCTAAATCACTATTTTGATTAATTTTTATAACGAATTGGTTTACATTGTGAGTACAAAAAATATGCTTTAGATAAATTTTAAAGGTTTTCCTATCGTTTCGCCTGAGTAGAATACAAATAAAAAATAAATTACTCAATAAAAAATATAAATGTAAGCCACTAAAAAGAACATTTTTTCAATAGAAATGTAAAGGAAACAACTTTTAAAAAATACAGTATTATAGCTAAGATTATCTGTGACAGTTTCACTTGATTAACTTTTTTGCTTTCTTATAACATTATTTACAAAATAAATAAAAACCAGTTTTGTGCTTGAAATCGAACGTTTCTAAACTCTGTTTGTCAGGCGATTTTAATGCCTATTACCTACAATATAAGGTTTACCAAGAATATACACATTTTTGGCTTGTAGCTTCCTCTAGTACCTGTCGAGGTAGGTATACCCGGTGTTGCTCGGAGACTTTTAAATGGTTTGGGGCAAAGTTTTGAGGTTGGTAATACTGGAGTGCCTGACAAATGTGTGCATTTTAAGGTGGAAATTATATTATTGTATTGTAGTAAGTATTTGTTTTACTTGATCGTATCATGTCTTCCTATACTGATCATTATTACAGTTAAAAAAAAAAAAAATCTTTGTTTGCGTTCAAAATTTTAATATTTTAATTGCATACTTTGATTTTTAATACTTAAATCTATCAGATTATTTTATCTGCTGTCAAGAACTGTATATTATTTTGAAATACGTTCAAAAACAGTAAATTTATCTGGAAACAAACTTAATGCGAAAATATTTTCCGTTGCATCTGAATTCCGGCAGTTCTCCTAAGATTGCAAAATGTCAGAGGCATTAGGAGTTAACGTCGGTTACTCGTCTCCGAGCATGACTGCAGATCGCCAACGAGCAAACAACAATTTGAGGTGATTAAATAAGTAATTTATCATATAAATAACATGTAATTACTTAAAAACTTTAACGTGCTTAGTCCATGTCAAGAGACAGAAAAGTATGTATGAAAAGATGCATGAATGTGAATGAGACTAGGAACATTTGCTAATACATAGGTGCGTGGTGGTCTGAATGCAAACATGAAATAGAACAAGACAAAGAAGAATAAAAAGTAACGGTCACAACTAGGAATCGAATCCAGGATCTCTTGTCGTATCCTCGAGATCCGGGAATTTAATTTTGTAATTTGGTTCATTCTAGATATAAATTCGTATTAATATATTAAAATTAGGTATATGTATATTTTTTAGTACAGGTATATTTAGCGTTTTTTACCCGGTTTGCTTTCTGGTACTTAAATTTATAAGGAATGGAAAACTATCCAAAAAATCATAGAATCAAGATTCTCCTAGTTAAAACTTTTTTGGATTCAACCTTGTATCTCGCGTGGTTTTGAAGTTATCATGAAAAAACTTTAACAAAAATAATTATTTATATTATGACGATTATTGTTATTATCTATATTCGATCCCTCTTTTGAACAGTATGTTTGGCAACGTCGATTTTCACCTGGTGAGTGGCCCCCCTCTATCTGTCCCACCTGTGTCCGCCTCAGTCGAACCGTGGCCGAGCGCCGCGCACCACGGCACGTGTATTGTCATATCTTCAAATCAACACCAACACGTTTCGAGAAGTGCATTTCTCCAGCTTCAAGCCTGTCCAAACCACGTCCAGATCGGTCCAGGATTAACGCAACTGTGCCGCTTTTAAAAGTAGTCCAACATATCGCGTAGTTTTTGAAAAAAATTGCTGTTGAGCGACGCTAGGATTGTATTTCAAACCGAGTGGAGTCAACAAATAACACATCCTGAGCGCGGAGTGAAACTCAAATAAATCCCGTTGTTTGTGAGTTTATAATTCTTCAGAGTTCAAAGCATACCAATGCTCTGAACGCGGGAAACCCAGAGGATTGTGTAACGTTGCGTGTTTTCCAAGTGTTTGCGTCTGTTTCTTACAGCGAACTCAGAGATTGTTCAAAACCCGAAGTGCTTCAAGAACCTCTGCATCCAGGCAAGCGGAACTTAACTCAGGTGTGTAAAGCCAGGTTACCTTTGCACGTGGCAGGACTGCTAATAACTGCCTATAAAACTATGTTTTTTTCACGAATGTATCCGTATTTTTAATGATCAGTATCAGGACGCCTGATTATACCTACACCCAAGCTGCGATGTCATTGTAATTCACCTGTGTTTTTGTTATTATTATTATTATTTATATTCCTAATACGTTCCGGCTCAGGTATTTCAGAGGATAGCTATAATATCCGGTGTACACCATTAAATATGTTACAAGTCCAAACACATTAGTTAGGTTTCACAAAGTCTAATGTGTAAATATTGTAGTGCGCAACACTTTGGCCAAAGTTCACGAATCAGCAACCACTTCGCAATCCAAACGAGTTTTTTTTTTCAAAGATTTTTTCCAATCTTCCATTCAGTGGACGGGCTTGAAACGGCATTACTGTGCTAACAGGCATTGCATAATGAAACGATATATCAATATGTTCCTAACCTGAAAAAAAACCACCGATTCGAGTGATCGTTAAGATTAGGTAATACAGCCATACCTGCGTGAAAAGCGATAAGCCATGATTATTATTTGTATACAAACCTCATTTCTATTTATCGTACTAAAGTTCATAAAACCACGTGCTCAAATAAACTTTTCCTTTACAAAATTGTAACAGGGCAACAACAGGTATTTGATACAAGTTTTAGGCCATTTTCAAAAGCGCCTTTGTACTGATTTCTAATATCAGTCGCACTTTAAATTTGTAATTCAAAGCAATAAAATACAGGTAAAAGGTTAGTTCGTTGAATGAATTATGAAAATTTCACATTGAACGCTGCTAAATTACAATAAAACGTTCGTAAAACGCTTGTTTTCTTACGAATTTTATAAAATTGCTGTGTTTTTTGCTGTTCAAACTTTGGACATTGTATCTAGGAAGATATTTCATAGTCGTAAACAGATTTTTTAGTGGTGATTTGGAAGCTAGAAGGCCGAGATTAATTTTGACGTAGCAGCAAACCCGTTTGGCATTATTTGAGGTTAGTCCCGTCCCCAATAATAACACAATACCTGTATATTTCTTGTGGTAACTTCTCATGCGAGATAACGGCACTCCAGCTAGTTATACCCATACCTGTGTGTGTGTGTTCCGTGTCTTGTCTTGTCTTGTCTGACCTGTGTGTGTTAGACATTCCTTGTCAATACCTGTTACAAAATAGGTCCTTACGTCTTCGTAATAATTTATCTTAGGATTTTATTTATTGTAGGCAAGAGTTCCATTGACCGGAGCTAGTGGGTCATTGGCACCACCGGTGATTGTAGTTGTGAGACGAATTGAAATGTTACTGAATAAGTGGATGGTTTGAAAGAAACTGGTCAATTCAGATCAAGTTGCTAAAACCATTTGTGCTGTTTGAATGTTTGGTAAATACCATTTCACTAAAACGAAATTATTGAGTATGATCACGCTGTTTCCTCGCAGTGGTAGGCAGAGAGTTACTGCCACACAATTTTGACTTTTTTAAAGCCATTGGCGCAAGTTCCAACTGCTGCCAAACATTTGGAGACGGTGAGATCATAATATCCCCAATCGGGGTATGTCGTGAGTCTGAAGGCAGTGGGGAGGGAAAGAGGAATGTGGTGAAGTACCTGTCTATTCAGATCTGGTCACCAAACACGATATCAGCCATTTGAAGCAACGTTTCAATTCTGAATAGTGGTCTTACACCAGGGCGATTCTGAGAGTGTCTTTCTCTCTGGAACGTGCAGCAAGTATACTATATATTATTTTAAATGAGTAATTTGTAACACAAATCGTGATTGAACACAATTAATCAAATAAAATAAATAACTTAGTAAACACCATTTTTATTTTTTATACTTTAATGCCGACGGGTTCCGCTAAAACCGTAGCTTCTTCGGGGCTGTATAATACTGTTTTGAACTTTAAAGGTCTACAATCTACTAGTAACATGTGTTATCAATATATTTGTTGGAAAATTGGACTGAGTTCCAGTGGTAGAGGTTGTAGGTTTAGGTGGGCGACTGGCAATATAGTGGTACTTGTCAATAAGGAACAACCTAAGTATTGGACTTCTACTTAGGTTGATTTGATTGTTTATGGCTTTTCTATTAACTTTTTTGGCTTTCCGTAACTCTAGTGCCTTCAAGTTATCCAGTCCATATTGGGTTCTTATGAAGTAAACGGAATATTTCAAAGATTGTTCTTATTAGTGCCAGGATGGTTTAGATAGTGGCTTTAATGGTAGAAGAAGTCGGGGACGCCCGATAATAATAATAATAACATGGCATTTATACAGCGCAGTTTAGTGTCATTTCACTTCAAGTGCGCTTTACTATAACAAACTTAAGAACGGTAATTTAGTACTAGTGGTCATGTTCTTAAAATTATTCCTACAGTGTGCCTTACCCAATACAGATCTAATATTATAAAACTAACATAATAAATAACAATTACAGCAGGACAGGACAAAACAAAAACATTAAAACTAAAACGCAATATAAAACAGGAGACAGTTTGTGCTCAGAAATGAGAATTTTCTGAGCAGACATTTTAAGAAGGTACAATAAGGAGGCAACCGAAACCAAACACTTGAAGTTTTAGATTATGGCTTATTATAAAATATTGAAAAGAAGTTAACATTTATGAATGGTAAGATTTGTTAAACAATTTTGTTTTAAAGCCCGTTTAAATTCTGGAGATTAGTAAGAGCTGAGAGAAGTCTATTCCAGATGAGCGGGCATGTTACACTAAAAGAGCGGTCATGGTAAATGGCTCGATTTGACCTAGAAAGTTCGATTAGACGATTACTAACATCTAGAACTGCTAACCTTAGAGTAAGCTGTCTATTGCTTAAGTTTTGTCGGACACAGTACAGTACAGTAGTAAATGGTGTAAGAAGTCGGAGTCGCCCGAGAATGACATTATCAATAGCAAAGTATTGCAGGGTCTACTAGTAAATAAAAAATAAATGATACGTGATGACATGTGTGCAGATAAGTGGGTACTGCGGATAGTAGGTAGAGATTATTACATCTTGTAGTAGTTACCTACCGGAATATCTCGCTTCAGGTGGGAACTGTTAATTATGTTCATATCAACTCTCTAGTCTTGCGTACCGGCACCGGCCAATGCGATATTATTTAATTCAACGTGTTTTCTAGCAGTGTCTGGCTATATTGGCAGTGGCGGCCTGTCACTTTTATCGTGGTAAAGGATTATGTTTATATTTTATTTAATCCTTTTAAATTATTGACTATTTAATCCTCAGTAGGGATTCCTGTTCTGAGGCGGACTGTAGACTGTAGGTTGTGTTGGTGTTACACCGTGTTTTCCTCATCTGCATGTTTGTAGATTTCCTCATCTTCATGTTTGTTGGTTTCCTTACATTCATGTTTGTTGGTTTCCTTGCATTCATGTTTGTTGATTTCATCATTTTGATGTTTGTAAATTTCATCATCTTAATGTTAGTTAATTTAATCATTAATAAAATAAAGCAATTATTTTGTTTAAAACCAGGATTTTTTATTAATTTATTGACCGACCGCTTTCGTTTAGCTCAAACATCACCAGGGTGCAAATTATTGATAATCAATAAATTAATAAAAAATCGTGGTTTGAAACAAAACAATTGTTTTATTTTATTAAATATGTCAAACCACAAAGTGATTCTACCATATATTTCTACCATAATAATGATTTCATTATATTCATGTTTGTAGACTTCATCATATTCATGTTGTTTATTGATGTCGTCATATTCATATTTGTTGATTTCCTCATCTCTATGTTTCGTGATTTCGTCACATTCATGTTTGTTGATTTCCTCATCTTTATGTTTCTTGATTTCATCATATTCATGTTTATTGATTTTCTCATTTGTTGACCGCAGGCTGTGTTTGATAATTCACACTTATACTATTGTTTTTATGAGTTCATCTTCATGTTTACTTAACAATGTTTTAATGTCATTCTTAAGTGATATATTGAAACAATCTAAACTTTCTTCGCTTATTTAATTTTTGGAACGTTACCGGTTTCAGCTTATTATAGCCATCTTCCTACTAGATGTTTTTCTTCATGGTATTTTTAATTTCATTTGGATCAGTACGTTTATATCTCAATCAATGTCTACGAAATCTCGTATTCCTCATGTTGCATATCGCCAATGTATGTTTTGCTTTGTGAAGCTAAGGTACAAATTTAATATTAAGGCCCAGTTGTTCCGCAGAAATTCAAATGTAATATTGTCATCAAATGGCTATTCAGCGCCATTTTGAAAGCGTTTCAGCCTTCTATCAAATTGTAATAAATTTTGATCACAATTTGTTCAAAAGCTCAAACTGATTTAAAATCGGCATTTAATGGAAGACTTTCAACTCTCAAAAAATAAAATGGGTCTCAATGGCGAATTAGGGAGGAGGGTTTGCGTACCGCCGCCCCGGGAACCATTTATTGGTTAACCAACACCTCTGCGTGGTTTGCCACGTTTGGTGATTTAGCAGGGGTGCCGGGTTCGGGTGAGGTGTCAAAGATGACACAGGCTGTAAGGAAAATTATTTTATAGACTCCTACGTGGGGTTAATGTAAAAAATATATGACAGTGTTACATTTGAATTTCTGCGAAACAATTGGGCAACAATTGTGTGTTCCGACTTTATACTTTGTATCCTGAACCTTTTCTTTTGAACCACTTGAGATATAGCTGCCCAAATTTGGGCATCTGATTTTTATGAATTATTTTTATTTTTTTCATAAAATATAAAAATATGGAATTGACGGTAAAATATAGATGGATTCATTGGCTTTAAGCCACAGTAAGCGTTTTATGAATTTCAATATTAGCATTCGGAGTTATGATTTTTGGAATGAGCGCAGTCGAATCTAAAAAAAGAAATCTCATTCTAATATTTTTTAAATACGCTTACGCTCGAAATAACTTAAATTTGTCATATTATGCAATAATAGCAAATCCAAAAAGGTTCTTAAATAGAAGATTGTATTTTTTTATCCTTTTTATAAGTCAGAAACTTAATTTATTTAAAGCTTATAAAAAGACTCTAAGAAGAAAGAGAAAAAAATCTAGGTATTTAATTTAATTTTATGTGAATAACTCACAGTGAGACTATGGGAATCTCCAAATGGGGAATATTGTCTGAAGATAGTGGTAAGGGGAAGGAGATGGGGAAGAGAATGGTGGGGTAGTACCTGCCAGTTCAGATCTGGTCACCAAGCACGGCTAAAGCCATTACAAGCAACGTTTCAATTCTGAATGGTAGTCTTATTACACCAGGGCGATACTGAGAGTACCTTCCTTTGTGAAACGTGCCACAAGTATAGGTACTATATATTATTTTAAATGACTAAATTGTGAAAAAACACAAATTAAATTTAATTTACTTGCGCACTCCGCGATTTGAACCGCGATATTCGGATTGCTAGAAGAGACCCTAATGGAGGACGTCGTTTAATTAATGCATCTTATTTATTTATTATTTATTAATCTTAAGTTAGCTCACATCTTCGTGTGTGCTAATAGTTTTATAAACATATAAACATGTACAATGTTTGGCAAACATAATCTTTCTTTAAATATTTCAATAAAGTCACAAAAAAAGAAACATTAATAATTGAGATAGACATATTTTCTTAATTCATTTTTGAACTTATTAATATTTTCTATCACAGCAATTTCCTTCGGGATTTTGTTATAGAGTTGAACGGCCTGGTACATCAGAGATTTTTGGGTGCTTGTTTTTTTTCTTGTTGGCAATCTAATTTGCTTAGAATTTCTCGTCCCGTGTCCGTGTATCTCGTTATTGTAATTTATTTTTCTTTTCAGTTCCTTAGACATCATCCCTAAGTTAATTTTATGTAATATTTATAGGCAGTAAAAAAATGTTTTTCAAAATCATTTGACAATATTAAATTCATGTTTTAGGTAATGAAATAATGTCACTAGCCGCCACTGAGTTTTAGCAGATACTTAAATGATCATTTCGAAAACAAGTTTTGGGTTATTATTTAGGTAGGTAGCCAACTACATGTTGGTTTTGTAAGTACCTACTCTTAGACTGAGTGATAAGGGAAAGTTGAATCTATTAGTGTATTAGCCCGGGGGGAATTCGGGGCCCCCTGAAAACATGTGAGAAAAAATTTACATGCGTTGTATTACATACCAAGTTTTTTGTTGTAATTAATTAATTTTATTTGTTCCAGTCGATAGTACCAATCAGGTAGAGGGTTAATAAATTAATTTACAAAGAATGAATACCAGCCGTCCAAAATGACGGGGTTCAACAATATGTGAACATAAAACAATAACCTCAATTATTGGTTGTTAATTAGTTGTGTAAAATTTAAAACATTGTTATTTAGTAAGGCTCTAAGTGTATAAAACAACAACAATGAAAAAACAATAGAAACACAAATTTGAATCAAGTGAAAAGTCAACTAAAAACAAGAGATTTTACAAATTTGTAAAATTCTGTGGGCTATCTACCACAGTGGATTTGACCATACGTTTATAAACTTATAATACTTTATACACTTTTATTAGTAATCTTTATGTGCGTAAAAAAACCACAATAAAAACACTAGAAATTTTTCTAATCTTCGTAAATCTGTTAATGAAAAAATAAGAAAATACACAGATTTAGGAAATGAGATAAAAAGAATTTGGCATTCTCAGACTATAAAAATATTACCATTCGTTATTTCGACTACTGGCATTATACCTAGCTCTCTCATTAAAAATTTAGGCGTATTAGATCTATCAAAAAATTTATATATAAAGATGCAAAAGTCGGTCTTTTGAATACATCTAGGATAATGAAAGATTTTTTAAATATTTATGTTGAGGGATCAGTAGGATTTATAGGCCCTGTTAGAAGTTCTACCGAGCCGAACCCTCTGATATGAAAATATCTGGGGTCGGTGAATTATTTTCCCATTTGATCTCTGGTGAGTTGACGTGTTGTTCTTGCATTGTTTTGTAATTATTTTGCTTTTATAATGCACTTGCATAATGTTGATTGACTAGATGATCATTTGTGGAAAAGTGTGTGGAAGGGTTTAGTTTTTCCTATGGGGAAGATTTAACCCAATTTTGTCAAGCGAAGTCATGTTAAAACAAAAGTTTCAAGCTATTTTGTAAAGTTTTTAGGGGTGGTACAGTACATTAGACCAAGAACAATACATTAATAGTTATTTATTACTTGCATAACATTTAAAACAAGTTTATTCGTTAGGCTCCATTCGTGTAAAACAACAACAATAAAAACAAGATAAAATACAGTTCGAATAAAGAGAATTCAAGTTAAATCGAGAGTTTCAATATATTTTGTAAAGTTCTATCGACATGTCCAGAATCTTGCCAATATTGTGAATGTTATACTGTCGATAGGGGGTTGGGAGAAGGTTGAGTGGGGTCTTTGGAAAGGAATATGGAAAGTTTCAGGGTTTCTTAGTAGGCGGCGATTGGTAAAAATTCTCATTATATCTAAGTCCTCCATCACAACACAAGCAACATTTTCGGCTTTCTGTGGTGGTAGTAGGAGATTTTCAAACATTGTTGGGTTATTCGTAACCCGGGAATGTTTGTCTTTCTTTTAAAAAAAAAAAAAAAAAAAAAAAAATCTAATTTCATTGTGGTGGACTTCAAACTACAAAACCGAACTCAAGAATTCTACGATTTAAAGATGCCTATAAATATTTGAGGGACATTGGTTTTTTTAATGGTTTCATTTCTAGAATTCTGACTTAGGTATATTATTTTGGATATGAGGCCAAAATATCCAACTCAACTGAATAACTGAATAAAATTCCATGTGCCAACTAGGAACACAAAACAAAATGTAACATTCCTCCGTAATACATACATAACATCTATCAGACACATTCACTAACCAAATGGATGTATGACCTGGGCAACATGTTTGGGGTACCTACTATTGATATATTTGCTGACACCATTTTGTAAGAATAGAACCAAGCGTAATCTATACCAGCACTTTGTTGAATCCTACAAATTGAGTATCGTTGGTAATGTAGTTTTAGTGATTTGTCTTATATGTAGTATTGTTCTAGTTTCTATTTTATTTTATATTACTGTTACATTTTACTAATATTGTTTCATATTGTTACAACGTAACTTACTTATAATGGATTACATATACATAGTGTTATTATTTCCTTTATAATACAGATATTCTCCTATTAACACTGTATCATCTATCACTTTTATGTAAAAGCCTTTTTAGACGAATAAATAAAAATATATATTTTTGTGCAGAATAGCACCGGTGTTTTGATTGAAAGTATGATCTTCGTCTCTTTATGCTTTGTCTCTTGTCTCTTTATATATCTCTATAACGCTTTTCCTATTTATGCTTTGTCTCTTTTATCTTTATATCTCTCTATAACGCTTTGTCTCTTTATGTTTTGTCTCTTTTCTCTTTTTATCTGTTTATGCTTTTTCTCTTTTCTCTTTATATCTATCTATAACGTTTTGTTTCTTTATATGGAATATTTATCCCATTATCTACAGGACATTATCAGCTTTCTCTCTGTTTCTATCTCACATTATGTTTTGTCTCATTTTATATGTATATCTAAACACACAATTGTATTTGTAGATTATTTTAATCTACAATTACAATGAATTTGTAATACAATTTTCTACAACCGAACGAAACCGGTCGGTTGTAGAAAATAAAATTCCGTGTTTATAAACAATATAATTGAAATTATTTTGATCAATATGTCAAACGACAAAGTGACTGCTTTCTACCAAAATATCTTAAAGTGCAAAATAACAGACGCGGGAATTGCCAAAATTTTAAAATAAATATTTTTCCGAATCACGAGATAATTTGCAATTTTTTTCAAAAAGCAATCGGAGGCATTTAAATTGGCGCATTTATATTACCAAAAGCAATCCAGTGGTTATTTTATAAAAATTCAGCGTGCTTATGTTTGTGCTCGCAAAACGCGAAAAGGCGGCCGATATCGCTGAAAATTTCAAAGTATGTTCTTATTAGTCCAAGGATTGTTTAGAGAATGGTTTGAATGGTAGAATAAGTCAGGGAAGCCCGAGGAATATTTAACGCTATATCTCTGCACCGGAATGAGATACAGAGTTCAATTAAAATCGATGTAATGTAGTTTTTTATTAGTAACATTGTGGTATACAGTAGTGGATGGTGGAAGAAGTCAGAGACGACCGTAAAATAAATTAAAAATAATTTTAAGGGCTTAAATTTAAATTACGTTAAATATACATTGCAACACAAATTTTGGGTACATACTAGTACATAAATTTTAATTTCTACCCAAAAACGCCTTTTTACGACATATAACTCTATATTTTATTATACTTAATATTTGGTCATAACGGTATGTCGGGCAAGATTTTTTTAACAATTTATAATATCTTTAAAAACAATTTCGAAAAAATACTAATATTCTTGAAACTAAAAAACAATAAATCTTTACTTTTTTAATATATTTTTGTAGTAGGTAACATTAAGGTATTTATTTTTAAAAATAGTTTTTATTTTCCAATTTTCTAGATTAAATGATTTTTACGAAACTTTATTTAATTAACCTTTGAATTAATTTGTCGTTAACGCATTTAATTTTAAAAATAGTTTTAATATCTAATTTTCTAGGCAAAATGTATTTTACGACACGTTATTTAATTAATCTTTGAATTAATTCGTCGTTAACGCATTTAATTTTAAAAATAGTTTTAATTTCTAATTTTCTAGGCAAAATGTATTTTACGACACGTTATTTAATTAATCTTTGAATTAATTTGTCGTCAACGAAAACGATTTTAAAAAATGACCAAGAATTAAATATAATTGTGTAATCTTATAGTACCTACGTATACATTTGTGAACCAAAACGCTAGCTGAGCCACGAATTACAGGAAAGGAACGAACTAACTGCAAGCGACGTTTCGCGCACATTTGCGGTTGCTTCGTTCCTTTCCCATAAGTTGAGGTTTAAACAAAAATCTTCTTTTCCTTTTTACATTAAATTCACACTCCTATGTCGACTTTGGGAATGCTGCGTGAAGGGTTTTTTGAGGAGAAAGAAGTTCTGGGAAGGAAATGGTATGAGATCTACACATTTGGTAGGCAGACACATACGCCGCCAAAACCGGGACAAACCACACCCCATGAACCCGGGCACCCCTGCTAAGTCACCAAACGTAACGAACCACTTAGGTGGCCTTTAGCGGTTTTGGTTATCGGGGCGACGGTACCCGTGCCCGCCTCAAATCATATAAAAAATCAACCCACAAAAAAACTAATTTTTTTGCTTGACTTAAAATTGATCCTTCCTCCCCTGGTACTGCAGGCAACTGCGCTAACAACTGAGTCAAATCCTAATCGGGTAGGACCGACATTTATTTCATATATTAACTGCTGAAATGTGATATGCGTGATTGCCACTAAAAGTTGATGGAATGCATTGTCGTCGACAGCGAGTATATCTGCGGAGTTTCAGATCTATCAGATATCGGAAAGTGGGTAAATTTCCACATCCAAGATTACACTTCATTCATACATACATTCAAGAACAGAGAAGTGGAATTAAAATAGATAGATACATAAGTGTACTCTCAGTATCGCCCTGGTGAAAAAACACTATTTAAAAATTAAATGTTGCTCGAAATGGCTTTAGCCGTGTTTAGTGACCATATCAAATAACGAGACACGTCTTTTTCTTTTGTTTAGTCCTTTCAGTCAGAAAACACACCCCGATCGAGGATGTAATGGTCTTACTGGCTTCGTTTAGTTGGGATTTCACTTTAAAAAAAAAAACTGAATCACGTGCAACGCCGGATACGCAATTATAAATAAATTACCGATAGATTATAATAGTTGTTATTGCATCTGCGTGTCCACTGTAAATTCCGTCAGAATGACTGGACATAAAAAAGTCCGATGTCCATTTGCAAGGCCGACCTTGGACACCCAGTTCTTTGTGGATTCATTTTTAACATAGAATAAAAAAGAATAGATATGTATTATTGGGTATTTGATATTGATTGTGGAGTATTATGGAATTAAGAAGAACACCATAAATTGCGATGTTTGAGTGTTCCTGATTCAAAATCAGACCATTCTTTGCCTAATCATCACAACCAGTCTACGTGAGTAATATATCAATGGTCTACAATATCCACACCAGGGTTACCAATTCGTGGAGAATTCCCCAACTTTCGGGGATTTTATAATTTTTTTCCTGAATTAGGCTTGTGCGGGGAGAACCTTTTTGTGGAGATATATCTTCCAACAATATTGAAAAATAATATTTACAATAATTAAATAATAATTGATGATTTGTATAGCCCCGTTTTTTGTGCCAAACCACCTCAAGGGCGCTGTAAATATCGCAGGAAATTAAAAAAAGACTATTTTTAAAAATCCTGAAAGAGACAATCCGAATATGAAAGATGTTAAAAAATAAATGCCAATTTTAATAGAATTTTGTTTCATTTTGGAGGTTAAAGAACTTGTGGGGAATTTGAACATATGCATTAGCAACCCTGGTCTACATTCACATGAGATCTAATGAAAATGTTGTAAAGCAGGTTTTTAAATATCGGTAAATTGTTTATCAGATGCAGTCATGGATGTATTTTTGCACTTTGGTTCAATACAATAACATTAGTGATGAGATTATTACATTTCACCTACTCTTCTTCAACGTCGCCGGCTGATAAAAAGCTTTTTGAGACATCAAAGGTCTCAGTTCTGGTACATTTCAGGATTCCCGACATATTAAAACTATGAAAATTATTTTAATTTTTAAAACTAACTATAACAATAAAAAAATTACTGATATTTAAGTTAAAAGGAAGCTACAAGCCAAAAATGTGTATATTCTTGATATACCTTATATCGTAGGTAATAGGGATTAAAATCGCTTGACAAACGGAGTCTAGAAACTTCGATTTCAAGCACAAAACTGGTTTTTATTTATTTTGTAAATTATTTTATGAGAAAGCAAATAGTTAATTAAGTGAAACTGTCACAGATAATTTTAGCCATAATACTGTATTTTTTAAAATTTATTTTTTTTCCTTTATGCGTTCATACATTTCTATTTAAAAAATATTTTTCTTAGTAGTGTGCATTTATATTGTTTATTGAGTAATTTATTTTTTTATTTGTATTTTACTCAAGCGAAACGAAAGGAAAACTTTTCAATTTATCTAAAGCAATTTTTTTGGTATTCATAATGTACACCAATTCGTTATAAAGATTAATCAAAATAGCTTCGCCTCAAAAGTCATTATTGATTAAAAAATGGACTGGAATTCCTTATTGCGAATAGGTAGTATTGCTGCGTATGCATTTGCTTCGCCGAGCCAAGAATTATGGGAAAGGAACGAACGCTCGCAAGTGTATACGCAGCATAAGAGAGTCAGGATTTTTAACAAATAGAAATACACATTTTAAATATTAAATCATTTTCTAGTATTAAAAAATATTATAGGTCAGGTTTTTGTCCAATTTTTGTGACGGCTGAACAAAAAACCGTACAACGTACCTCAATTTCAATGGCCTATTTCGGATACGATTATATCAAAAAAATTCTCAGATTCCTAAAAACTGACTTCTAATATATTTTTCGAAATTTTGTAAAAATTAATCAAGTATCCATAGGGTATACTTACACGAAGAAAACATACTGGTATAAAATAATGTTAATTTATTAAAAAATCTGGTCAATTTATTCGTTTTACTGTTAAAAACGGGACTGCAAACCTATAACGAATGATTTGAGAAATTTCTTAACAAACTATCAGTAAAGCACGAATATGTTAAAAGAAAGTCAGAACACGTGTTCTAAAAAATTAATATATCCAATATTTTCGCATCTCGTCCCATCATATTTATTAGGACAAGGCCACAGCGTGAACAAATGTTTAGATATATTCTGAATTACTAATATTTTCTTAGTAAATGGTCATGCAGTCACAATATTTTCTCTTACATTTAAACAAAATTAATACTGTTTCAACATATTTCGAGATATTTTTGTTCGTGTACATTATATTATGTTTTCACTGTCAAAGTAAACAATATTTGAGTTGTTTCTCAATCAAAACATGATCATTTTGGGAGGTGGGTTTGCATACCGCCGCCCCGGAAACCATTTATTTGATAACCAACACCTCTGTCATAGGTCTCCGCAAGTGGTTCGCAACAATTGGTGGTTTTGCAGGGGTGCCCGGGTTTATCGTGGGAGGTGTGTTCATGATGCGCCTGCCCACCAGCTGCGTGGCGTGCCAGATCGGGAGAGGCTGCTTTGGGGACACCCTTTGACCTCTCCAACGGAGGGATATATTTATACGTCACTCCTGGACACTCTGATCCCTAGATTCCTACCCACCCCTCATACCTTTCCTTCCCAAATCTTCCTGACCTTACAAATACCCCCATGCTGTATTCCCCAAAGGTGAAATTATTTTCTTTAGTGCCTACACTGTTGTGGGATGTAAAAAAAATAAAAAGGAACACTATTCTCTTGATGAAAATACATCAGTAACTCAAAAAGGACATTTGTCACAGAAATATGAATATTAATAGACGAGAAGATAAGGACGAGGGGTTAAAACAAGAGTTGCGGGACGCAGAGAGGAAAGCTGACTGTGATTCGTCAATAAATCAATCTGACAGTAAATAGGCATCTCACATTATAATATCACCATTTACTTCTTAAAAGTAAAATCTACTTTTGAATGAATAGACATTTTTAAATTGGAGCGCAAATTACTCGCCACGTTATGAACAAATTTGCGAAGTCCAAATTCGGCAAAATAAATTTCTTCTATTTTCAGAGTCGAATATTTCGTTTACGTATTTAGTTAAGACACTTTTATAAATGTTCATAATTTACTTCCCAGCAACCAACCAGCTTTGTGTTTCGCGTCCAGACGTATCTCGATGTGATAGTATATGTTTATACAACTGATCCATATTATACGATGTGAATATGCTTAAAATAATGCTTATATATGGAATGTAATACGACAATTGGGTTTATTCTCTTTTTCACATCTATTTTTACAAGTTTTCATGGCACAAGCCACCATTTTGCCGTGTTATTTCGTAAAATGAACCGATGATGCCTCGACCATAGTTCGCACAAGAATAATGACGTCACGTTTTCTAAATTCACTTGAGGCCATACGCGAGCACAGCCGGCTCCAATGGAACCGGTATGGGGACTGGGGAATAATACGCTTTTAATCACTTAGGGCAGGTCTACTAATATTCATATGTCTATGACATTTGTTGACTTATCTCCGTATGGAAGTAAGCCAAGGATGTAAATTAATGGTTTTTAGGCAGTAATATTATTCGTACAGTGACCGGATACATCATCACAATGATAATTCATCACATCTTTAAAAAGTTATGGAAAGTGATGAAACAAAAGCTTTATTAACTAGGTTAAGTAGGTTAGGTTAAGTTTTAAAAAAATTCATAGTTTCTAATGACTTTATATCACTTTTTAAAAGTGTGTTGAATTGTCACTGTGTTGAGTTATCATGGAACCATTCGTACAGCGCTTGAGGTAATTTTTCACATAAAACTGCGCTATAAAAACCATTCAATTATTATTATTTATGTCTTATGTGTATTTCAATCAACGGCAGAATTCCACGAGCAAACGTCATGTGATAACGGTAAATTATGTTTTGAAGAGTTTGTGCCTACAGTTAACTTTGTGTATTGGGGTCAAGAATAATTAATATGAATCTCCTACTTTAACCAAAATGTTTAATTTAAAGTACAGTTAAAAAATTACCTTATCACTTATTAATTAACTGACATCACTCAATATACTCTTATCATTTAAATCAAATATTTTTACCAATTCTACATCACAAATAAAAATTTGATTTATATTTTAAAAAATTTTCCATAATTTTAGTTTCCTTATCTTATTTACTATATTTAAACAGTTAATTGATATTATTTCTTAAATCAATAATGCTATCAATTTTAAACGTAATATTAATATGCACGGTATTTGGATAATCGCGTACAAGCGAGAGACTGGCCAATCTACATCACACAAGGAATCCAAAAAACTTTATTTTTATCTGTTTTTATTTTTTTGTTTTTTGGTAGCTGAAATCTTAAAACAAACTTTTCGAGACGGGTCTACGCATCGACTGGTTAAGAGGAAGCTAGAAGCCAAAAATGTGTATATTCTTGGTATACCTTATATTGTAGGTAATAGGCACTAAAATCGCTTGACAAACCGAGTCTAAAAACGATCGATTTCAAGCACAAAACTAGTTTTTATTTATTTTGTATATAATTTTATAAGAGCGCAAAAAAGTTAATCAAGTGAAACTGTCACAGATAATCTTAGCTATAATACTGTATTTTTTTATTGTTTCCTTTACGCGTTCATACATTTCTAATGAAAAAAAATTTTTTTTAGTAATTTACATTAACATTTTTTTATTGAGTAATTTTTTTTTTTTATTTGTATTCTACTCAAGCGAAACGATAGGAAAACCTTCAATTTATCTAAAGCATATTTTTTGGTATTCATAATGTACACCAATTCGTTATAAAGATTAATCAAAATAGTGATTTAGCATTAAGCTTCGCCTTAACGAATTTTGCATTTTTTTTCTATTTTATTCAAAATTACTACTCGATTGCTTAAAAATGAAACCAGTTTACAACTTGTACCAAGAGTTTCCGGATACTGTGTATAGTGATTTTTTATTGAAATTGGTTGAAAATACTGATTTTAATTATAAACAATTTTCACACATAGACTTTAAATCCTTCCGACTTCCCCAACATTTAAAAGACTCAACATTAGTAGATAGAAGAAATATATTCGGCCAAAGATGTTTATGAAAAATTATCCACAATGCTGTTGACAACGACTACCTTCTGGAAAATTTTCATTTCCACCATCCAGTTCAAAATACACGGTCAAAAAAAATATTCCACATCCCACACTCTAAACTAACTACACACAAAATTCATTTTTCAGAAGAACATGCACAAAATTTGATAGGGTTTTGACTATCGTTTAGAGTTAGAGAATATCTTCCGGAAGGTTTACATATATGACACTTGCATATTATATTTATATAAAGTAGAGAAAAGTCGTAAAAATATATTGTCGGGCACTACATTGCTAGCGCTGGCTAAACCTTCTGAGATACATCAAAATAATGTACTGCGGAATTGTATATCATGAAAAGGCCTACATAAAAATTCATGGCGGTATGTGTCTATTTCCTAAGGATAACCCCCCAGCAACGTCGGGTAGACTTCAGCTAGTATGGTATAAAATAAAGTATATAACTTCGACTGTCTTGAAGTTTTAAAAATATAATACACGCCGGTTACACGTCAGCTAGTGTGTTATAATCGGATCACAGTCAGTAAACAAACGTAATAGAACTCATCTACCACAAAACGATTTTAATTGTAACTTAACCACTCTTTCAAATTCCATATATCTGACATTGTCTCCTTCGCCAACAAAATGATTGGATATGTTCTTCGTAATGTGATATCATTTATTAACGGAATCGCAATACGGAGAATGTAATATGAAGTCCTTGTTCGCAGTATCCTGGTATATGGCTCCATTATTTAGCCCCTTCTGAAATAAAAAAAAAAAAAACATTTTTTAACTAATATTTGGAACTATACTCAATCCTCCTATGTTGAAAGACGTAAACTTATATGTGCCTACCTAGTACACTCGTATGCATATTACATTGATGGATATAACTATCAAAAGTTATTCCAATAAAATTGAAGTTATTTAGTTCTAAACATAAAATTTTTGCTAATTAAATTGTTTTGCTTGTCCACAGAGTTGTCGGTTCGGCGTTCCCCAGGGATCGTAGTTGGTGCCATGGCTAACGTGATTCACTAAGCCGATCGTGATCTACAGTGAGCCAGTGCCCCGGTGAATGTGCCAGTGTATTGCGGGGGTGTGGTGAGTGTGAGACCGGTGAGGGAGCACCCAGCGACTCCAGCGACATGGGGCGAGGGCTCGAGGGGCAACTGTGCGCGGTGTGGGCCGCCACAGCAGGGCAACAGGGGGCTGGCCTGGGAAGCGATGAACAGCCTCTGGTATTGCTATCGTATGTGATTGTAGACCTTCCAACTAATAAGGTAAGATTTTTTTAACTATTATTTTATTTGTACCAGCTAAGCTACTGCAAAGGTTTCAAAATAAGCTACAGAAGTTAACCAAAATTATACAAGGTGTCTTGTAACTCAGTAAGCAGTACGAGCAGGGAACTCAAAAAACTTGCAACATATTTCTCCTAACCACTAGAGCGATTTTTGGCTTATTATGCCAAGTTTACAAAAACGTTTTGTGCGATCGCTCGCCTAGTGTGACAAATTTATAGAACCTAAAACATGGTATAAACCGTGAAATCTAGGTGGATTCATTGGCTTTAAACAGTAGTAAACATTTGCAGATGTTTTCATATTAATATTTTGATGAATGGTATTAATTAAATAATAAGTAAGTGTACTATATGACACCAATCGCTCGAGTGATTGAACATTTTAAGTTTTCATGTTCCTAAAAAAATACATGTTGTCTTTGAAGATAATATCTACACATTTGTATCACCGAAACGGTAATTATATGAAATGCCCTCGATAAAAAAAATCCCAGTATTTTCGGAAAATCATTTTTGTTTTGTTATTTAACATGTTGTAGGTATGAAAAATTCACAAAATTCTGCGTCTCTAATGCTACTTGAGACATCAATTTGTCGAAAGATATTTGCTTTATTAAATATTTTCGCTAACATCTTTTGATTATAATCGATAATTTATATTAGCGCGCTCTCTCTATCGTTCATATTTACATATTATCTCCCTTTCAAACCATTTTATTATTTTTGAATGCTAACTACAGAGTTTAGAGCTTGACAATAATTTGTAACCTCTTTGCCTGCCTTCAAAAATAGGTGTAAAAACACCTCTAGTCTGAATATCTGGATTAGTGCGAGGAGTGTTCCCAAGGAATACTCTCTGCAAAAAGATACGGAGTCCAATTAAATTCGATGTAATGTTAAGAGTAACATTGTGGTATACAGTAGTGAATGGAAGAAGAAGTCGGAAACGCCCGAGAAAGACAACTAGTTATTAAGATCCACTAGTTATTAAGATCCACTAGTTATTAAGATCCACTAGTTATTAAGATCCACTAGTGATTGTTTAAAATAAATTAAAAGAATTTCTTGTTTTTAATAATGCAACTAAAGATTGCAACAAATCACAATTATTGTTTTTCTCGATGTTTCAGTGGTGAGATCTCAATTCGTGCAAAAGGCAACACTTATCTGGAAGGTCGACATCTCGTGTAAATATTGGACCGACAAACACCGTTGCTATCTTATCTCATTATTTATAGTTCATAATGCTATCCACGTGAACAATGCACTTATAATTAGTTTTGTAAATTACAGATTTAATGCAATTCGAATGCAAGCAAATGACGTCAAGTCGTTCTTTCAACTGCTGGTCTCTTCAAGACCCGGGTTTATTCCTTCCTTTGATCAAAAAGACCCTCCTCACTGCATAACCAAAAATGACAGGCGAGGGAAAGTATTTCCCTTATTCCCTCAGCACCACAAGGCCCTGAGGAAAATAATTTTAAATAAAATGGTCTATTTCATCTTCTTTTTCCAATTTCGCAGTATTTTCGTCAGTGAATGCAAATCTTAGAAGTGGAAATTAAACGACTCGTTTTCGATGACAATGCATTCTATCAACTGTTGGTGGCAATCACATACACACACGCGCACACACGCTTTTCTCTGAAATTATATTACAGCAGGTAGGAATAAATTTTAAGACATTTTAAAATAGATAATGAAATTGTTTTTTACCCGTTGATTTTTTTCGACATTTTTTTTTTCTTCTAAATTTTAGTACAAAAATATTGTTAGCGGAAATTTTTCTGGTTGAATCAACCAAGTAGATATAAAATATCTCAAAATGGGTGGGTAACTGTATGTTTTCAAGAAAATATAATAAAATTAAAGATTGGATTGTTTGTATAGCGCCATTTTCCTGAGAAATTCACCTCAAGGGCGCTTAGAATGAATATGTTTGAAAGACAGTAATTTCAAACATCTCCAGATTATAGTCGAAAGTCGAAAACTATTTAAGCATCCTATCTTCTTCCCCTTGTCATTTTCGGGGTATCGTATCAAGTTCACGCGGAAGTTCCTGCTTCTTCAGCGACCCACAGCCTCTGTAACAAAAAGGGTGGTGACGAACGGTGAATCCTTCAATTATTTGGAGTAAAAATTGTAAATGAATTTTGGGAATCCAGTCACTTTTTGGAATGATGTTTTTTTTCAAAAACCGTAAAAAAAAATATTTTACATTCAAGTGAGTAAAGTGGTTTATATTGTAATATAGAGAAAAAAGTACAGAAAAAAGGTATACAAAATAAAGAACATAGGTTGTAAAACTGTGTGTGGGTGATATTGGATGTTACGTGAACACCTCACTAGGAGAACCTGTGCTGAGGTGTTAACGTGTTTGTGATTAAGGGTGACAGGTATTTATGTGTTGTGGTAGAAAGTTATTATTTTTATATATTGAAACATGATAGCACACCTTTATATGTGAGTGTATGTATTTTTGGATAATTCTTGAAGAACGTGTATAATATTTAAGTTTACTTATTACATTTTGGTTATGTTTGGTTTGGAATTATAATCTTTTGAATAAAGTGAATATCTTGATTTTTTATCTAGGCTACGATATGTTTTTTGAGAAAGTTTGTAGATGTGTTTGTAGTCAATAATTGTTTCAAAGTAATGGGCATACTGTTAAAAAGTTTGGTTGCGTAGTATTGAAAGTGTCTTTGTCCGTGTGTGGTGTGTGTCATCGGAATGTTCAGTGTTTTATTTGTTGAGGACCTGGTTTTTATTATAGCTTTTGCTTGAATTTTAATATGAAGATTATTATGGAAGAGGTGTAGGAGAGCAGTTTTGGCGTAAATTTGTCTTAATTAATTAATACTATTCTGAGTATTCGCCTTGTCCTTTTTTGGTAGCCTGATTTCACTGCACGTCCTTGTTTTATGTTTGTGTATGTCCTTGTTGTATACAATTTTATTTGAGAAATATTTGGGTAGCAGGTTGTTTACTATTTTATGTACAAATATCATCGTGTTCAAGATCAGCATCTGTTTCACCGTTTTTATTTTTTGTCTGTTAGAGGGAGCGCGCTAATATTAAAAAAATCAACATAATTAAGCGAAAATATTTAATTGATCACGACTCTTTTGAAATAGAGCAAAATTCTCATTACAAATGTTTTAGTTGTATTTAAAGAAACACTGTGACTTTTATCATACCTATAACATGATACACCACAAAACCAGATGTGTCTTAAATAATTTTCGGAGCATACTTTGTGATTTTTTTATAGAGGGAATATCATATAATTAATTATTTTAAACGTATATTATTTAAAAAGAGTTCAAGAGAGAGAAAACTCGAAGCAGTTCAGCAGCTCTATTGATTGGCTCATTTTTCTAAGGAATAAATAAGTTAACCTATTTTAAAATATTTAAAAAATATATTGTTTAAAATATTTTTCGGCGTACTTTTAAGGTGTTTAAGTCAAGAATTCCTGTAAAGAACAAGGATGGATATTAAGTTTATTCTCTCGTTTACAGTTAATGCACAAACCTCTTTTGTACTTATTCTTTTTCTAGGATACAGTTTGGTTCAGAAGGGCCCCAAATAATGGAGATATATTCCAGGATAATGCGAACAAAAATTTTGCTTGCGTCATCGATTTATTATAGATCTATTGCCTGAAAATTTGATATCGATGAAAATTTCAAAGTTTGTTCTTATTAATGTTAGGAGTGTTTAGATAGTAGTTTCAATGGTAAAATGAGTCGGGGACGCCGCACCGGAATAACATACGAAGGCGAATTAAGGCTAAGCTTAATGCTAAATCACAATTTTGATTATTTTTTATAACGAATTGGTGTACATTATGAAAACCAAAAAATATGCTTTAGATAAATCGAAGGTTTTCCTATTGCTTCGTTTGAGTAGAATACAAAGAAAAAAATAAATTACACAATAAAAAATATAAATGTAAGCCACTAAAAAGAACATTTTTTCAATAGAAATGTATGAACGCTTAAAGGAACCAACTATTAAAAAATACAGTATTATAGCTAAAATTATCTGTGACAGTTTCACTTGATTAACTTCTTTGCTTTCTTATAAAATAATTTACAAAATAAATAAAAACCATTGTTGGATAACTTAGAAGCGTTAGAGTTAAGGAAAGCCAAAAACGTCAATAGCAAAGTCATCAACAACCAAATAAACCTAAATAAAAGCCCTATACTCAGATTGTTCCCTATTGACAAAGAGCACTCGCCTCTCATCTCCCACCTATCCCTACCTCTTCCACTGTAGCTCAGACTGTCCACCTACCGTGATATCTACACATGTTAATTTAATTTTTAGATTTTTAGTATTACACTGCCCTGATGAGGCTACGGTTGTAGCGAAACCCGGTCGGCATTAAGTATTTACCTATAAGTGATGTTTACAAAGTTACTGTTTAATTTTAAATAAAAACCAGTTTTTTGCTTGAAATCGAACGTTACTAGACTCCGTTTGTCAAGCGATTTTAATGCCTATTACCTACGATATAAGGTATACCAAGAATATACACATTTTTGGCTTGTAGTTTCCTCTTAAAGTCAATGTAATGCAGTTTTTTTAACAGTTACATTGTGGTATACAGAGTGTAAGAAATCTGAGAAAGACATTAGCAGTAGTTGGCATTGCGAGGTTCAATATGTTCTCCATATTGCGATTCCGTTAAGAAATGGTCTTAAAAATGTATCCATTATAGGTACCGTTTCTCCAATCTTAACAGATGGACAAACTTGCGAAATTATAGTACCTATATACTCGTTTGTCTGTACAATCTATGTATGTTCGTAGTTGGGGCAACGTTCATTGCACTGTGCCGAAATGTACACCGCACAATGCCAAATGCTGTCGAGTCATGATTTTAAAATGTGCATAATTCCGTTATAATTATTTCCAACTAGACTAGACAGGTACCTACCTAACCTACCTGTCTCCCAGTGGCACTGAAGGTATAAGCCAATAGAAGTGTTTTATGTACGTGTCAGTGTGTCCGAATAAAGCTTAATTTTCCTTACTAACTTCTGATGAAATTAATAAAAATCATAATATCGAAATCAATTCTATTTAATTGTCTATGATTACCTAACCTAACCTTACATACGCTAAACTGTTTTATGGGGGTGTCAGTGTGCCTGAAAAAGGCGTAATTTTCCTTAAGGCGATGCACTACGTCGTGTAATATTTAAATCGAACCATTATCAATAACACCCCTTACGTAGATGGCGATAAGGTTTAAATTCCCGCTTAACACCATCCGCCTGTTTTGATTTATGCAAGAAAAAAACATGGCCAAAAAGTGCGTTTTATTTTATTTTGTGGATGTTCAGGCATAAATAATTATTTTTTTGCGATCATTTTATAAATAACTTAATTTGCCACATTATACAATTAAATCATAACCGAAAATGGGTTCGTAAGTAGGAGATTTTGAACTTTAAAGCAGTTTTCATAGGCCTTATACATTATTTTTTTCTGGGCTTATAAAAAGACTTATGTAAAAAATACTCGATTATTTCAGAGACCAAGATGTATTCTACTCGCAGTATTTAATTAAAGCATCTGAATCATTTCTAGGTGACGAAACTTTGAAACCAAAAACACATGATTGTGCATTACTACGTAGTGCATCGCCTTAATTACTTTTTTTTACGTTAACCCCACACAAGAGGGCGGCGATTGGTCGAGAGACCAGCTGGAGAGGTCAAAGGGTCTCTCGAAACCAGCCTCTCCCGATCTGGCACGCCGCGCAGCTGGTGGGCAGGCACATCCTGAACACACTACTAAATCACCAAACGTAACGAACCACTCAAGGTGACCAATAGCAGAAGTGTTTGGCTATCGAAAAAATGGTTCCCGGGGCGGAGGTATCGAAACCCGCCTCCCAAACGATGAAATTGATTTAATTAATTTAATTTATGTGCCTATTCTAGACATTATTATGTAGTTTTATTATTTGCTGTGCAAAATAAATAAAAATAATAATGACTTTGTGTCACAGATATGGTAATTTATCTATCTAGGTTAAATGAATTATTTGCGTTCATTTACTGGCGTGTATTATTTATGTAAGTTATTAAAGTTTTATAAATTTCTTACAAAATTAGCAGGGCTGAGCCATGATTGGAAAATAATTTCCTACATCTAAAGAAACATTAATTTCAGTTTCTATTTTTTTAAAATACAATTCTAGGTGATTGGAGTAAACTATATTGTTTGTTTCAAAGATTAATTAATACGTCAACCCTGCTTTAAAATAATAGTATTAACTCCATATAAAAATCAGGCATGCAGGTACCTAGTAATTTACATTGATTATTGAGTCACATTAATACGAGACAATACCCTAAAATAAAGTCAGAATCTTAACGACGTAAGTGAAGAAGCCGTGCACAAAAATATACGACGCGCGGCCCTTGTGTATTGTACAGACTTAGAGTTGAATTTGCCCTAACAAATCTCTAAATAAAGTGGGAATCATTACGATATAAGTGATGAAGAGTGGGGTTTATTTTAATTATTTTTGATGAACGTATTACTAATAATTCATCGTATACAAAAATCTGGTGCTTACCTCTAATTTCATAAATTTATAAAATTTTCCAACCGTTTTACATATTACATATTTTAATGGTAATGTACCGTTTTTATTAATCTTAAATATAAATAACTTACATCCGAAGGGATTTATGATGAATATATGACTAAACTCTCGCTGCAGCAGCTAGTCCAGTTTCTTTACCACCAAAGATTCTTGCTGCGGAGTCTGCATTTTCTATCTTCGTCGAACGTCACAGCGGTGCTGCCAAGGTCTGATATCTGTGAGAGGATATTGTGTCAGCGCTTTATTAGCAGCAGACGCTGGACGGATGACGAACCTTGTGCTGGCACTGTTGGTGGACGCGGTGGACTCTTTCGCTGCAGCAGCTGGACCAGTTTCCTCACGACCCAGGATTCTTGCTGCAGAGTCTCCATTTTCTATCTTCGTCGAACGTCACAGCAGTGCTGCCAAGGTCTGGTATCTGTGAGAGGATATTGTGTCAGCGCTTTGTTAGCAGCAGACACACACCTGGACGGATGACGAACCTCGTGCTGGCACTGTTGGTGGACGAGGTGGACTCTTTCGCTGCAGCAGCTGGACCAGTTTCCTCACGACCCAGGATTCTTGCTGCAGAGTCTCCATTTTCTATCTTCGTCGAACGTCACAGCAGTGCTGCCAAGGTCTGGTATCTGTGAGAGGATATTGTGTCAGCGCTTTGTTAGCAGCAGACACACACCTGGACGGATGACGAACCTCGTGCTGGCACTGTTGGTGGACGAGGTGGACTCTTTCGCTGCAGCAGCTGGACCAGTTTCCTCACGACCCAGGATTCTTGCTGCAGAGTCTCCATTTTCTATCTTCGTCGAACGTCACAGCAGTGCTGCCAAGGTCTGGTATCTGTGAGAGGATATTGTGTCAGCGCTTTGTTAGCAGCAGACACACACCTGGACGGATGACGAACCTCGTGCTGGCACTGTTGGTGGACGAGGTGGACTCTTTCGCTGCAGCAGCTAGTCCAGTTTCTTTACCACCAAAGATTCTTGCTGCAGAGTCTCCATTTTCTATCTTCGTCGAACGTCACAGCGGTGCTGCCAAGGTCTGATATCTGTGAGAGGATAGTGTGTCAGCGCTTTATTAGCAGCAGACATATAGCTAGACGGATGACGAACCTCGTGCTGGCACTGTTGGTGGACGAGGTGGACTCTTTCGCTGCAGCAGCTGGACCAGTTTCCTCACGACCCAGGATTGTTGCTGCAGAGTCTCCATCTTCTATCTTCGTATCACCTGTTCCTGTATTTCATTTTACTTAACTTAACTTCACTTTATTTTTGTAATATTTATATTTTTTGTAATACCTGCATCAACTGTAAAGAGCCCCTGAGGTGATATCTCACAAAAGCGGCGCTATACAAATTGTCCAATAAATAAATAAAATCTGAGATGTTTCTAGAGGAATCCCTCGAGAAGTTACTAATTCAACGTTTAGAAAAATAAAAATTGCTGTTTTTATTAATCTTTATATTTAAGGCATTAACTTTACGTCAGTAATAAATACAATTACATCCTAAAAAGTATATTATCGTTATGAATTCGTCCGAATTAATTAAAATATCAGTCTCGAACAAACCCCCGTTATAAGAGTCTTGTATCAACCTAGAATTAATCACAACTTTGTATATAATAACTGTTAAGTAGGTTTTTACTAGCCCTTCAAATGACTCGCCCTTCACTTATGGTTTACCCGTGAAGGTCTTTTACCTGACCGACAGTCATTTGCCCTAAATTCTAAATATTTATACCTGTACTGTCACTAATGGCGAAGAATTCGAGGCTAACGGTGTATAATAGAGTTTTGGCGGCAACACTTTCACGCGTGTTACATTCTCGGAATTAATTGACACATACTTTATATTGGTATTGATTGTACAACAAAATGATTTTAAAAATCTTACCATCCATAAATCTTAACTTCTTTTCAATATTTTATAATAAGCCATACCTATTCTAAAATTTCAGTTAATTGTTTGGTTTCGGTTGTCTCCTTATTGTACCTTTTTAAAACGTCTGGTCAGAAGATCCTCATTTCTGAGCACAAACTGTTGTCCTGCTCTGCTGTTATTGTTATTCTAAGTTTTGTCATCACTTTGTATAAACAGTATATTTAGGTGTTATAATATTAGATCTGTATTGGGTAAGGCAAACTGTAGGAATAATTTTAAGAACATGACCACTAATACTAAATTACCGTTTTTAAATTTGATATAGTAAAGCACACTTGAAGTGAAATGACACTAAACTACGCTATATCTTACAAATAAATAGTTTGAAAATACCAATTGAAATTTTAAAAATACATTAATTTTACCGGTCGGTGGCTGAGTTGACATCGCGTTTGGGTCCCAGCCAGGCGTATTGTGTGTCGATAGTCCTCCATCACAACACAAGCAACATTTTCAACTAACTGTGGTGTTAGTAGAAGATTTTAAGATATTATCAGGTTATTCACCCGAGAATGTTTTTCTTTCTTTATAATTTTTTTTAGTGTGATATTTAGAATCGGTTCGCTAACAATAACGCTCCTTATGTAGATTGCGATAAGGTTTAAATTCCCGCATAACACCAGCCGCAATTTTTTTATTTATGGAAGAAAAAACATCGTCGAAAAGTGTGTTTTATTTAATTTTACGAAGTTCAAGCACAAATATCTAAATGTTTGATGATAATTTTTTAAATAACTTAATTTGCCACATTACGCAATAAAAAACTATAGCAGAAAATTGGTTGGTAAGTAGGAGATTTTGAACTTACTATACTATATTTTTTTCTGGACTTAAGACTTAAATCTTTAAAATGCAAAAATATTCGGATATTCATGTAATTTACTAAAAGTTTATCAGGAAACCTGTAAATTCGTTCTTAACATCTGCAATCCTGTTTTAACCGGAATTACCAATAATTTGAAGAGATTCTTAATAAAATTATCAACAGTCATTTTTCTCCTTGAAAAATCGTAACAGGAGAGTAGTCAGGAAAGAATGATGTGCCAAGACCGAGTTGTTTGACGGTTTGTCCTCTCTGCCCACCCTTGCGGAGAAACGGTCTGATGGTTAATTAGAAATTTGAGCAAAGAGGGTCAGACTTTTGGATCAAAAAACAAGCAAAGATTGCATTTCTTTTTTCTATGGTTAGTAGTTAAATTCAAAATTGACTTAGAAGAATAAATTTCCTTCGAGGTATAAAAGTTTTGCAGATTCAAATAACTCATCTCTGATTGGTTGAGATTATCGTCCAGTGGCGTTGAGGTGTCAAGTTCTCCGTCCCGCCAGCCAATGGAAGCGAGCGAACCAAGATGGCCGCCGCCACCAATTGAAGCAGTCTAAACTCCATAAATACGCGGTGTTTAGAAATAAAACTAACTAAATATCAATGATCAGATTTGTTAAATTTTGAT
This sequence comes from Hesperophylax magnus, assembly GCA_026573805.1. Lineage (NCBI taxonomy): Eukaryota > Metazoa > Arthropoda > Insecta > Trichoptera > Limnephilidae > Hesperophylax > Hesperophylax magnus. The sequence goes on from JAIUSX010000119.1 coordinate 947,564, forward strand.
AAAAATAAATGCTGCATCGAATAATCAAAGTATCTGCATAATCGTTACTAGAAAAATCGACTAATGTCGTACTTCTCGAGTAATGCAAATTACAGTTTATAGTAGGTACCTATTTAGCTTCTAGATTCTATTGTAAAATGTGACGTTAATCAGTTTAGCTGTTAGGTACTTAGAGCAGTGATAACCAAACTTTTTAACCGGAGAGCCAAGTTATCTATCTAATTTTTTTTTGCAGTCGGAAGTGTTGCAAACCTATAAAATGGTGATTTTTTGATAAAACATACATAGATCTCTCAAACAAAGCGCCGTAGGAGAATACTTGATATCTTTAAGGGCCCGCTTTCCGCGTAAAGAATTTAGATTTGGGCAACACCCTCAAAATAAACAATATTTAGTGTTAAAAGAATCCGACAGAGGTGTCTGAATTCGTATTAGGAATAATTTTGGGGATTATACTTTAAATAACGAAATTAAATTACCGACATCTATTGCAATTTTAGAAAAACAGAACCATTTTTAGTTAGCACCGAGCAAATTATAACGATGTCGAAATGAAGATGGTTCTCAAAATATGGGTTTTATTACGGATTTAATTAATTATTATTTTTTTTAATTTTACAAAAAACATTTACGAAAGTTATTTGAATAGGTATAAAAATTACTTTACTTTACTAAAATACTATTATCACTTTTATAAAAGTAATTTATAACTTTTATAAAATCAATAAATATATTTTTACATCAATAAGGTTTTTCTTATATGGTTATCTTTATAGGGTGTCCGGGGGTAAAGTGCTCAAACTTCAGGAGGTTATTCTAAATGCTAGAAGAAGTAAAAATGAAATGGAAATTATTCGAATTTCCAAATTTTTTCCACAAAAATTTATTTTCCGTAGAAGAAATTGTTTTTTTTTCTATACAAAAAATTAAACTTTTTTACTCGAAAACTATCTTAAAACGTTGGAATTCCAAAAAAAGTTTTTTTTCTTTTTTACTTGTACTATCAATTAGAATCACCTCCCGAAGTTTGTGCACTTTACCCCCGACATCTTGTATAATATGCGCAATATAATATTTATACACGTGTAATATCTACTTTTGTACATTTATATCAATTATATACACGTTTACATTTTTATGCTCATCAAATTTATTATATTATAAAGATAGATAGAAAGATCCTTAGTGCTTCCCGAGGACTTACAAATCAGAAGACTTTTTTGTAATTATTTATTTATTCATTTAAACAATTCAATAATTATAAAGAGTAATAAAACATGTAAGCAACATAAAATTACATTCTAAAATGTGAAAGGGGCTCTATTTATTTACATTTTTATGAAATTACTACTTTTAATAGTTTAAGCTTTCAGTGAACTTTCAATTTTATTTTTAACTTCTCTAAATATTATTTGTTTAAATTGTCAAATATAATTTAATCACAAACACAAGATTCACTCAAAATGAAAGATTGGTGGTTCTGAAATGTTCCCATAAATACGGTGAAAGAACCCTAAACTATAAACTTATTACCCTAAACATGCTTCGAGCGAAATGCGGATCTGGAAAGTCTGGATAGTGTGGAAGGAGATGAAGAGTATTTAGTGACTGACAATGGCGGGGCTGGTGTGCTAGATTCTCCATTAGTTCTGTACGGAAAAGGTCATAATAATCGACATAAGTGGACTAGTGTTAAGCCTTTTCACTCAAGAATGCCTCGCCGTAATATTTTGTTGCACCCACCTGGTAACGTCTTAACAGAAACCTGACATGTGACAATTGGTTCACGTCTATACCCACAGCCAAGAAGTTACTGGAAAAAGGTATAATATTAGTTGGAACTGAAAAGAAGAATAAACGAGAAATTCCTCCTGTTTTCTTAGACCCTAAAAATCGAGAAAGATGCACATCAATGTTTGGCTACGACGGATCTCTCACACTTTTGTCGTATTGTCCTCTGAAGTCAGCTAAGAAGAAAGTTGTAATCATGCTGTCCACCATGCATGACAGTCCTGACAAGGATAATGAAGTGTACCTTCCAGAAATAATACATTTCCATAATAAAACCAAATGCGGGGAGGATGTGTTCGACCAACTTTGTAAGAAGTACTCGACGTCCAGGAAGATCAAAAGGTGGCCCATGTGTCTCTTCTACGGGTTGCTTAATACCGTTGGTGTCAACTTTTGGGTCTTATTCTAGCTGTCAACTAACATTGATGAATAGAAAATAACCAAGCGGCGTAAATTTCTTAAGAGTTTGTCAATGGCACTCATAAAGCCTCATATGAGAGCAAAATTCAATAGCCAAGTTTACCCCGGGATATCAGAGAAACTATACGTGCAGTCTTGAATATTCATAGTGAAGATCATAGGCCGGTCCCTGATAATCCCAAACCTGGTCGCTGCTGCTTTTGTCCGCGCACAAAGGACAAAAAATCTCGATCTGTCTGTAACACTTGACGCCGCTATATTTGTGTTGACCATCAATACAAAAGCTGTCCTTCATGTAACGACAAAAATGTCTATTAGTTTTGTATTAATAAATTTTATTGTCTTTTCTTATTACTTTGCCATTATAAAAATAATTTTGAAAAAAATATCTAAGACTTTTATTTTATTCATTTTTTTTGCGCGGGGTACTTCAGTACCCCGTGGTAGGAATAATTACATTCCCAGAGTGGTAGGGTTTAAGAGTTAATAATCAATTAGACATATCAAGTAGTCCAATATTAAGTCTGTTTCCAATAAACCCATAAAAAATTCCCAGTTCTCCTTACCTCCTTACCACCTTGCCAGTTGATGTTTTGTTTCTCCCGATTTATTCGTATAACCCATTAGTCTACATAATTATCTAGCGGTTTTTCCATTACTTGTGCACTTATGTTAATGTATTTTATGACCGTCTTTGTGTTGCTTATATTTGTATCATGTTGTCTCCCTCTATATTTTGTTATATATATGCACACATTATGTACTTCTTGTTTAGTATTAATTTGTACCCTGATGATGCTTAAGTAAAGCGAAACCGGTCGGTTCTTAAATTAATAAATATCGTGGTTTTAAAACAAAAAAGTATTTTATTTTATTAAATTATATTCCCCACAGTTTCAGAACTTTCAATAGCTTTTTTCGCTGGCCCGTTCATTATTTTTCTGGATTCCACGTTCGAGTATTGTTATTTGAAACAGGTGGCCCATATATTATTATTACATATTATATTATATTTCGGACATCGTTGCATTGTGAATCATTAGAGCAGATCTTAGAGTAATATTACTCTAAGGAGCAGATGTAAAGTGACGTGTGTATTTGTGTACGTAGAAAGTTAATTCGCAAATAAATCACGATCGTATAGGAACAAGAAAACTAAATTAATAAAAATTTACCCCGTAATTTCTAATGCATTGGAATTAGTTTTATTTCCCAAAGTACCTATTCTGAAAAAAAAATAATAACTTTTTACTACACAATACATAAATAAAAATATGAATTATTAATTTTTATAGTAAATTATCGTTTATAATAAATATAAGCTTATAAATCAAAAATTGTATTTTTTTCTTCTCACCTAATAGATAGGATATAATTTTATGAGATAACATTTTTTCTTTGAAATACGGGATATCTTTCGTGTATTTCCCATCTTTGAAAAAACAATATTTATTAACTCATAAACTTTACACGCGTAAAAATTATCTTTATAAATTCAAATATTTGCACGTAATCGCACGTCTGTAGATCATAGAACGATGAACGACACGTCTGCCCCCAAAGCCCTCGAGTTGGCGAATGAACTTTTCAAAGAAAGATAGTTTAATCTTCAAGTCGGAGCGAGCGCGCTATAATAAATATGATTTAAAAGCAATAGGCGTAAGCGACAGTTGTGAAAATGTTTAATAAATCACGGCGTATTTCAAAAATAGCAAAAATCACTTTTGGGGTCTATTGAGTAGCATTAAAAGAAGCATTGTGATTTTTTTCATACATATAACTTGTAAAATAACAGAAATAAACGTGTTAATAATATTTTTCGGAGCATACTTTGCGATTTATTTCTATCGAGGGAATTTCAAATAATTACCGTTTCGGCTTTTGGAACAAATAGATACTATCTTAAAGAATAACATATATTTTTTTAAGAGCTTAAAAACTTCAAAATTTTAAGGAAAGTATGTCGGAAATTGGATGAAATTCGAATAGTGGGCCCTTAAGGACATTTTTTTCTGAATTATCATTATTAATATTAAAAAAAAATCTAATAAAAATAGCACCTAACGATTCCTAATATCAAAACTCTCTTTTGTTGTTATTTATATTTTATTCAGAAAAATCATTATTTGACTGATAAATTAAGGATATTAATTTTAGGATTACCTAATTTAATGAGTATAACCTCAAATTGTAATATTTAATTATTGAAGACAATATCAGCCATTCTCAAACCAAAATTTGAAATGGAAAAATTAGAAAAAATACGGGCGCATCTGGGACTTGAACACAAGACCAAGACGCTGCTGTACCAACTGCGCTAATCCGCACCTGTTTCCTTCGGTCATATTTAACTGTAGGTACCTATCATTCTTCGGATAAGAACTGCCAAAATTATCTTAATTTTTCTTAACGCATATTTTTATTGACGCCTATCTTTATCTATGATAGCAAGATTCAACGCGAACAAAATGCGATTTTTTTTTATTTTTTACTAAACCAATCGAAATTGGTTAGCGGGCCGCGGGTTTCTGTTATACCGCTATATAGTTATGTACCTATGTATGTGTTGATTGTTACTTGGACTCAATCATTATTAGCATATTCCTCCTTGAACTTTGTCCCAAACCTTTGTACTACGTACCTACTAGGTAACTATCTGTAACCTTACCTAGTAGTGGTGTATATAATGTACGACTCATAGTTTTAAAGTTCGATTCATAGATATGAATCGAACTTTATATTCACCGATTCATTTTGTTCGATTTGTGCATCGCTTAAACATATTGTTCAATAAGAATTCAATTACTTTTAAATGTGTGAAGATCGACATCTACTTACAAATATAAACAAATACTGTTAATTTATTAAAAATCTGGTCAATTTATACGTTTTCCTATTAAAAACGGGACTGCAAGCTTGACGAATGAGTTGACAAATTTTATAACACATTTCAAAATTATAATATTTTAGCATCTCTTCCATTTATATTTACTAGGACAAGGCCACGTGCGTAAACATGTGTTCAGATATATTCTGAATGACTAACATTTTATTAGGAAATGGGCATGCATTCACATTTTAACAGTATTTTGACAAATTATTCGTACACATAACACATTTAAAAATTATAATGTTTTTAGCATCTCTTCCATTATATTTACTAGGACAAGGCCACCTGCGTAAACATGTGTTCAGATATATTCTGAATGACTAATATTTTATCAGGAAATGGGCATGCAGTCACATTTTCACAGTATTTTGTTAAATCATTTGTACTCATTTTTCTCTGTGTAATTTATTATAAAATCAATCTACAAAGTTTTTTATTATTAAGTGATAATTGTAGATTTTAATTCGTCTTAAGTTCAACAGTGAAAATGGTAGGTACAGTTTTTATTTAATTTTGAATTTTATCTCTGACTAGCTGACGTGATAGACATATAAAATTAGGTACCATTGCTTACTTTTCTGTAGTCAAAACATCGACTTTTCTCTTCTTTCTATAAATATAATATGCATGTAGGTATTTTAAATATAAACCTTCTGGAAGAAATTCTCTAAGCGACAGTGAAAACCTGTTGCGTAGTTTAGAAGAACTAAGCGCACAAATAGGCATACGCGGATAGCGACATTGTTTTACACTACGAGTAGGTATTTAGAAATTTCTTGTAAAGATTTGCGATTTATAATATAAAATTTTAAAAAAAACGTAGTTATAACCTATAACTCTTTCTGTAAGTAGTTTTGAAAAATGTTGGCACCGGGAGCTACGACGCGACGTTACTTAAGTTATTTTCTCCCCGTAACTTAAGGGTTAATATTTTTAAAAAATGAGTAGCGAAGTTAACAATCGATTAGTTCGATTCTGCGAGTTCGGTTCGAGTCTATAATTGTACTCACAAAGACTCGCTTCAAGTTCGATTGTAGCTGCTAGCTATTGCGTACCTCTTCATAAGTACCTACTTTTTACTCAATAACAACTATTTACTAAGTATCATTATTATAACCATTATAAGAGCCATTGTATTTGATTTAATTCTGTACCTGTCAATGGAGTTTTTTTCAATTTAATAGATCCAATATAAATAATCTATGCATAACAATCTAACGCAATTATTGATTGTATAGGGTTTTCCAATAAGAGGTGTTATGTGTAGGTATTTAATTCCGGCCATAAAATGATTTTTTATGGCCGGAATTGGATGGTATTGATCTGGACAACGTTTACTTTCAACAAGACGGCGTTACGTGCCACACAAGCAACGAAACCATTGATCTTTTACGGGAAAAGTTTCCGGATCCTGTTATCTCTCGAAGAGGTGATCACAATTGGCCACCGAGATGTTGTGATTTAACACCTTGCGACTTCTTCCTTTGGGGCCACGTGAAAGAGAAGGTCTACGCCAACAGCCCAGCGTCGATTCAAGACCTCAAATATGGAATTCGTGAGGCTATCGAGGACATAAGGCAGCCACTTTGCGATTTGGTTATGGAAAATTTCATGAAAAGGATATGGTCCTGTAGGCGTGGTCGTGGTGGTCATTTGACTGATGTTATTTTTCACTATTAACGGCATACCTTTCTCTTTATAATGAAATAAACATTCGATCATTTATATTAAAAAATGGCAATTTTCTTTGAATATCAAAATAACACCTCTTATTGGAAAACCCTATAAAACCGTTCCCGTGGAGTTGTAGATATTTAAAATCGGAAATATGAATCCAATTGTTCGAACGCTTTAACAGTATTAATAAATAGTGGATAGTTGGACATAACATTCAATTTGCGATAATTCTCGTGCAGTTCCTTGGCGGCTAAGAATGCCTTAAAATTAACATGTATTCGTTGTGTGGGTGAACCCAAAATTTCTTTTAAGATTGTTTTACATATAAAGAAGAACAATATTATTGTATTTGCAGCTGAAGTCACCTGATATCGTATTAATTCCACGGCTGCACTTGAAAACATTATTGAGTTCAGTATAATTTGGGTAGCGTCGTGTACGGAAACCATCTAAAGTATCTCTGTTTACGAAGGTCCTTAGCCTTAAAGTTTTTCCTTTAAAATCACTAAGGAAGATAAAATTCACAATACATAACGGTGATGGATTCCCTTCATGTGTCTTAGCGCTTCTGAGCTGGTACCAAACCACGCTTGTGTATATATTTAATAACTAGGTATGGACATAAGTTCCCCAGCAAGTTGTTTGACGTTCACCACCGGCGGCCGATCATGCTTGTTTCTACATAACATTACAGGGATATCTGAGTGCTGTTATTAATGTCTTTGACTCGTGGACTATGTATTATGCAGTATTTGCACTGCTAAATGTAATGTTGATATTAAAAACTACATGGGCAGAGCTCGAAGTGTACCGTTGCAAACCGGAACGTCATTCCGGGCGATAAAATAGAATCTTAAAATCCACCGACGAAACTGATCGTAAAAAGTGTATTGTTGATCCCCCGCATACCCAATTTTTACCGATCTATAACAAGTTTCTCGTAGACTAAATGTGTGCTATTATACATTTGTTATGCCGAAACATTGACTATATGAAATTACCTCGATAGAAAAAAATCGTAAGTAAGCTCCGAAAATTATTTAAAACACGTTTTTTACTGTTATTTAATATGTTATAGGCATGAAAAAATTCACGATGTATCTTTAAATGCAACTAAAGCATTTGACGAGAGATTTTTGCTCTATTTCAAACGAGTCGTGTTTTATTAAATATTTTCACAATTATTATAGTTTTTATTTAATATTAGCGCTATCCCTTTAACATCTAATAATAGATCCACATCTAATAATTCCATATTCTATACGTACCTAATAGGCAAAGAGCATAGTGGACTTTATACAGATAATTTTTACTTAGTATATTATATATGTTTCTTTAGTAGTAGGTACACGAGCTTTGTGGGTTTCTTTGTAATGCTATTTATGTGGGAGTCCCATCGAAGATTTGCATCGTAGTCAACAGGTTTTTAGAAACACTATACCGGTATATCAGTCGGTCCGTATCCTAGCTATATGCCACATTCCTCACTCAAATTTAAGCGGGCTAAATTGGCAGAATAGTTCCTATTTTAGACGTCGAGGCGCTAGCAGTAACAATTGTCAAATATGACGTTTACGTGATTAATTGCGTACTTCCATTTCACAGAAATATACGTAAATTGTCTTATTTTACCTGTATGGACTGTTATATTCATCGAGCGTTGAGGGATGTTGGTGTTATTAATTTAAAATCAATCTAAAATAGATAAATAGTAGGGTAAGTTATTACATGAGGGATGTTTCAACGTTCTGACAGTGTTTTCATGGACAATGACGGCAGCAAACAAATACTATTAAAAATTCAATCAGCATCATGTTGATAAAAGTGGGGAACTTTATCAAAAAATATCTCGCCAATTAATCCCGCCTAAAGCATTTGACATTTTTTAATTTCTCGATGTCACTCACGTAAACAGTAATTTGGTTTTGCATAGAAAAATTAAGACGACATAAGACTCTAATAACGGGGGTTTGCTCGAGGCTTACATTATCATTATTTCTAATGAACGTATTACTAAAATCTCAAATGTTTTTAGAGGGATCCCTACGGATGTAAGTTGTTTATATTTAAAATTAATAAAAAAGTACCTTACCATCAAAGTATTGCATGTAAAACGGTTTTAATGTTTTATAAAACGTTTTTCAACTATAAAATTAGCGGTAAGCACCAGATTTTATTTTTTAAACGATGAATGAGTAACTTTCCGAAGGATCCCTCTAGAAACATTTGAGGTTTTAATAATACGTTCATCATAAATAATTAAAATAAACCCCACGGAAAGATCGATTTTCTATGCCTGCTAGGGAAAAGTCACGTTCACGCCGATTATTATTTTTTACATGACTTCATGACTTAGGTATGTCGTTAAGATTACCGCTGTATTTTATAGATTTGATAGGGCAAATTTAGCCGTAGGTCTATCCAATACACTAGAGCGTTACGTATTTTTGTGCACGGCTGCTTCACTTACGTCGTTAAATCCTGGCTTTATTTTAGGGTACTAAGCACATTCCTCTATTAAAATCATAGTTATATTACTGATTATATTATTGATAGACTTCCGACCTATATATGGATAATGTTCCAAATCGCGCTAAGCTCGATATTCCAACCAAGTCTAGCGTTAAATTAACTGATATACCGGGCTTATGTATTAATTGTATGAGTATGTATGTAATTACACGTTATTACGCTGTTCCCGCAGCTACAACTCTGTACCTTCAGACCTTTGGAACTTCTCTGAGGACCTTTAGAACTCTGCCGATCTTTGGACCGCCGAGTTAACACAAAAACTCTTTGAACAACAGACTCTTGGGATAACGTTGTTTTTATTAGTACAACCTTCGACTTTTTACGATGCGGTGGCTAAATAAACACAATCAAAAGGCACTTTGTACCTCGGGTGACATTGCAAATAAATGTACGTCATGCTGTCTTGTTAGCTATGGCGAAATCTTCATAACATTCATAACGGACTAGAATGTTCTTAATAAAAGTAATTCCATACCATGCATAAGGTCTTACTGGAAAACGTGTTTTAAATTTTACACATCTGATGTACAACCATTATCGTGTGCCAAGAAATCCACGGTGGATTTCTGACTTTGGTACCCGTAGGCCCTTGCAAGCTACGCGACTGTGACGCAATAATAAATAGCCTACCGATATGCTACTCTTTAAAGCTGTTTTCCGTACACGACACTACCCGAATTATACTGAACTGGATAATTTTTGTGTGCTGCCGTGGTATAAACACGATGTCAAGGGACTCTAGCGTCGAAGACAATTATATTGTTCTTCTATATATTTCAATTAATCTATTCAATCTGGCATTATAAAGGTTTGCTAAATGCTAACATGCTTGGCAATAAATATATTCCATCTTACTCATAATAGATAATGCGGAGGGATAAGAGCAGGCTAGTAGAAAACGTAACACATAATCGTACTTCTTATACCGGCCGTAATACCGCAGTATTATTGGCTGACAGATTTTTAAACTGTCCGACCCCCAGGATTAGGGACGAATTACTATGGTATTAAGAGGAAGCTACAAGCAAAAAATGTGTGTATTCTTGGTATACCTTATATCGTAGATAATAGGCATTAAAATCACTTGACATACGGAGTCTAGAAACGTTCGTTTTCAAGCAAAAAACTGGTTTTTATTTATTTTGTAAATAATTTTATATAAAGCAAAAAAAGTTAATCAATTGAAACTGTCACAGATAATCTTAGCTATAATACTGTATTTTTTTAAAGTTTTTCCTTTACGCGTTCATACATTTCTATTGAAAAAATATTTTTTTAGTGGTTTGCATTTATATTTTTTATTGACTAATTTTTTTTATTTGTATTCTACTCAAGCGAAACGATAGAAAAACCTTAAATTTATTTGAAGCATATTTTTTGGTATTCATAATGTACACCAATTCATTATAAAGGTTAATCAAAATGGTGATTTGGCATTAAGCTTCGCCTTAAATCCTTTAAAATAGAGAATATTTTAGGTTCTCGACAGATTTTTTTTGAAAGTCTAGAATCTCCACAGTTTCAAAATTTGAATTCTTAAACATGTATTTCGGAAGCATCTTATTTTTTAGCTAAAATATAAATGTTATTGTATTGTAAATTGTCTCACACTTAACATTTCTAGTTTTTTCTGCATAATAATTTTCTTAGAATACCTACTACACTTCAATACTGCGCAATGTCTCTACTTTGAATTATTTGCAATTTATTTATCTGTGTTTGATTGCACAAGAAAAGGATACTAGAGCAGTGGATATAGGCAATAATATGACGTCACAATATTAATGGTTCCAATTTTCGATCGAAGTACCTCGTCAGTAGCGTGAAACTGACGTCATACTCGTACTTGACGCGTCGCGTCGTAAACGTACGCTAGCATACTCATTGGCGACGCGTATGCTACGCGCGCAAACCTATCTCTGTGTTCGAATGCCCTTAGCGTGCCAAGAAATCCACCGTGGATTCCTGACGTTTGTAACCGCAATATGACGGCGATCCACCGTGGATTCGCTAGTACATAGTTCATTGCACTTGGCCCGTTTTTATTGTATTTTGTAATAACATAATTGTTTACTTAAACATTTTTTATTCGTATGGCAAGGAAATGAAGTATCATAACGTGTATTTAAAATACAAGAATATTAAGTTCATCTTTGAAATTTTTATTGTTTTCCGCATTTAAAAGCCATTGTACTGTATCAATTTACAGTAAATCCTCTTTCGGAGCATCTGGGCCGAAGGCTTGGAATAAACTTCCTCCGGAACTAAGATCCATAACAAGTCCAACAGAATTCAGGTCTAAACTAAAAACTTAACTTTTTAAGCTGTCATACCTTTAAATTAAATATACCATTCCTGGGAGAAAGTCCAGTTATATTCAATTTTCCAATTATGTCTTAAATACTGTAGGTACCTAAATTTCGCTAATAAGCAATTAGTTAATGTTAATTAAGTGTTAATCTCAAGTGACCTACCATGTAAGTATGGTACTGTACATTATCTCCATATAGAGTAAAGTGGGTGAATATGGCACCGATTTTTTTCAACGTGGTTAGCTCTAACAATATGAACATTAGGCTTTTCTTTCTTTGTGTAATGGAAACTTTGTCTTTTTAACTAATACAAAAAGTAGGTATCTCATCACAAAAGTGAATAATTAATAGCAAAATAGTAACTTGAAAAAAAATGGAAAATGCCATATTACCCCAAGACCTCGGGAATATGGCACTACCGATCTGGGTAATATGGCACCAGTATAAATACAATCTAATAAAAGTCAATATCGTAATACAACGCTTTTATTATCAATAATCAAAGTCAAAGTACAAAAGAAAGTTGGATGTGTTCGTATAATAAGCTACGTAGAACAATCTAAACAGAACATTTTTTAAAAAATTAAGGAAATAATTAGGAAATATTAAAATAGTTAAGCAGAACAATCGTTACAAAAGTTTTCAAAACTTGTGCACGACTCATGCAACCAGCGCAAGCATTTCGTGCATTCTAACCAATCACATTTCGTTTCGTTTTTTTCGTAGAAATACCCGTTGCATTGTTTACAGTAATCACTTTCGTTAACTATCTGCGTATCATCGTCACTTGAGCTTATCATTTCTAGAGACGAAGGTGAACTACTTGAAGATTTCACATGTTTTTTTCGTTGCTTATTTTCGGTTCTCTTTGATTTTGTTTTCTTTTTAGGTTTAGCGGCTTGCGTCTTTCTTTAAGCAACATTTGCGGATCTCTTTGCAGTGACAGAAACCATTTTTTCTTTCTTTATGCGTTTTGCAGCAATCACGTCAGGTGACATCAATATCAGGGCATGTTGCTTACGTTTAGATGCATTCCCACTAGGACCGGCAATTGAGGGGATTAATTGAATATCCTCGAAGGAAGCGCAAGCAGCAGTGGTTATTTCCAGATCTTCAGTCGGATAAGTAGGTGAGTTTGTTGTAGGTTGATCACGGGTAGACGCAAGCACAGTACCAGAAATTGGCTCGAACCTAGGCAAATATGCAGTCGTGGTCAGATCTGAGATGGCACTATCTGTTGGTAGTAGTACGGCAACACCAACCGTTGATACAGGCAATTCAGGACTGTCAGGAGTAGCTATTGTTGTATCATATCGAAAAGCATAATCTGGAATAACAGTTTTATCCAGTGGATAAATTCCGCATGCCCTGAAGCCAGAAACACTATTTTGGACATTAGCAGCTTTTGACCAGGAGGTATTCAATAATGAAGGAAACTGGTATCGTGTGAGTTTCCGGCCTGCATTATTCCGTATCCATGTCGCACATGCATCACGCCAATATGTCTTCAGCGGCTTGAAGAATGATCGGTCCAGGGGTTGTAAATAATGGGTGGTGTGGCTTGGGAGGCATAAAAGAACCACATCATTGTTTGCTGCATAATCAAGTACATCAGGATCGGATACGTGTGAGGAATGACCATCAAGAATTAAAATGATTTTTCCCTGATCTTTTTTTGGTACAAATACCGTTTGTAGCCATTTTTAAAATATGGCAGATGTAACTTAGGCACTCTTTTCACTCATCACCACTTGGCCTCCTGGTGGTAGCCCGTCTTCAAATTCTGGTTTCTTATTTTTACCTTTGAAAACGCAAAAAGGTGGTAAGAATTGCCCTTCCGCATTTACGCAACTAAGCACCGTAATTGTTTCGCCTTTTTCAGCGCTGGTTACCGAACATACGGCTTTGGATCCTTTTGACGCAAGTACCTTATCAGGGGAATTGTTTAGTTGCATGCCAGTTTCGTCGGTGTTATAGATTTTTCTTGGAGAGTTATACAACCCATGTTCTTCGAAGGCCTTCGTTAAAATATCAAAGTTGTCGTTAACTTCTGTCCTATTCATTCCTTTCATCCGAGCTACGGATAACCCTTGTGCCTTGCGTATAGAAATATCTGGGCATCTTTTAAGGAAACGGATCATCCAATCATAACCTGATTCCTCTTTAGCAGCATTAATATTATTTTTTATGCCATTTTTGATAACCAAACTGTAGGCCAATCTCTGTATGTCACGCATGGTGGCTGGGAAGTTACTTTTTTCCAATTTCTTAATGTACGACACAAGCTTTTCTTCATTTTCTTCCCCTAAAACACATTTTCTGCCAAGCTTTACTTTCGTAATGTTTGTTTCCTTCATTTTGCGCTTAAGAGTCCGGACTGGAACGTTGTAAATTGTTGATATCTCTCGAAAAGACCCAGTTTTATTCGTTATAACTGCAATGGCCGCTTTCAGGTTTTCGAGACTCCACTGCGCCCGCAAATTCTTTTTTACGTAATTACGTGGCATCTATAACAAACAAGATACATACGTCTTATTTCATCCTACAAAAATAAGCGCATCAAAGTGAATATTTAATGTGGGGTAATATGCCGCGCGCGACATATTACCCAGCCTCAGTGAGGCATATTACCCCATTACACATATAAATTCGCACATGCACCGACCGAAAAAATAAATCAGAAATAGCGGCTGGCCGGCAAGCACATCGAGACGGCTTGAACTATGTAATCGAACAATATAACGGCAATCGTGATACAAAGCGGGGGTTTTATTTAACACACAGTTGAAGATGGGCTTCTAAAATATTTCAAAGTAATTATTTGGGCACATACCTTGTATTTTTTAATTTTTTTACAATAAATCCTGCTCTTGACACGATGACAACTACAACACGCTTGCTATGATGGACGACTGACAAGTTGCAATGACTCGTGGAGCCATCTCTGTATTGGACTTGAAACTAGAAGGACTAACATCTAAGTGCTGCATATTACCCATGGTGCCATATTCACCCACTTTACCCTATAGTTAGAAATGACATAGATCATTGTAGAGATGTATTATATATTTGTACAGCGCCCTTGAGGTGATTTTGCTAAAAAATGGCGCTATATAAATCATCCAAATATTATTATTATTAGAGAACTTTTTGAAGTGAAACTTCTTTAGGCGCGTAATGGATTTTCGGGGACGGAGTAAAACCGAGTCAGGATCGACACGAAAATGCGGGTACCCCCACCACCGCTCACCGTTCACTGTCCCTCTCTCACCATATGCGCTTGTTGAGGTGGGGGAGCCGCTCACGAACGTTCTCTCTCAGACACCAGCGAACTGCGCAACGCGAAGCATCAGCTGCTTGGTTAGTATACTGCGTCGTGAGTGTAATACGAGTGAAATACGTAATTGATTGTGGTTCATACGGTTACTAGAAGTTTCACTTCTGTCTTGCGTAGGCTTGACACACCCACTTTTTTTTTAATATCTCTTATTTAACTCTATATGAAACATGATAAAACCCAAGACTATTTTCGTATTTTTTCATCATATATTTTTTGTAACATTTAGAGAGAAAGAAAAAAATTCTCGGAATATGGGTAGATATCCTGGGAGGATTTCATAAGACAAATATAAACAATATATATTCAAATAAAAATGTTCGTTTGTTCAGAATTTTAAATCTCTGAAAGTTCTTCACCGATTGCTTTCAAATTTTGATACAACGTTGCATTTAAATACGCGTGTGTTTTTATATACCTATATTATATAGATGTCACCTGTGACAGGTAAAAACATGCTTTCTTTAAAACGGCGCCATCTGTTGGACTTAAAAGCAAAACGCGCTATTTTTTCTCTATCTGCACAGACCGACTGAGCCACAGCAATGCTTGGCGGGGCACAGCTAGTACTTTTTATAAATGTATCAAAAAATGATTTGGTTAGACGGTGCAACTTACAAAAACATTACTTTGCAAAAAACAAGTACCTACTTAAGTTATTAAGAAAATAGTGTCAGTCGGCGTACGGCGTCGTTCGGCGACCACTAAAGCTACTAGATCACGGGAGGGTGGCGTTCCGAGGTATTGTAGATGGTTGTGTACCTGTTCCATCACGCCGATTGTTTTTGACAGGCCGTGTGCTAACCAATAGTATGGTCAAAATTTGAACTGTACAGTTTAAATTCACACACGTCAGCTATAACCACGGAGTGCCGTGAGCCGTAGAATCGCACAAAAACGTTCGTCCTGTCAAAACCAATGTGTGTACTATCGCCGGTAATTTATCGGAATAATCCCTTAAACGTAGGTATTTAATCGCAATCCAATTCAACATAACGAGTGCTACCGTACAACGATCACCGTTCCAGTGCTGAGATTTCGTTCGCCACCCGGTAAGCTGACTGTGAATTAACCTTACAAATTGTGTTATCGCATTCGCCTGTCATAAGCCATAGGCTTCATCCATGCTTTATCTGTGTGGAATAGCGCTTTAAAATACGCCTATCCTAACCCTTGTTCGTTCCTCGAACAGTACCAGTTGTGTAAAACACGTTTATTAGTAAGGGGTAGGTAACTAACCCTTCCATAGAGGAGTAGGTATTTGTAATATTTTTAATTTTGCGACTCAAAGATATTCTTCAGTTATTATTTTTTTATGTGAATATCGCACAATAGTCCCAACTGCTCCCAACCGTCGGAGCCAGTGAGAATATGGCAACCCCAAATTAGGGTATTTACTCCAAATTAGAGGCTGAAGGTTGTGGGGAAGGAAGTAGGATGGGGGAGACGAAGATGCAGAAAAACCTGGCTATTCAGATCTGAGTGTGATATTGTGTTAAGTTAGACAAATTTGACATTATTGGTGTTGTTGTAGCCGAAAATGTTTTTTTATTTTTTTATTTGGTTTTTTGAATGAACATTTTCAGGAAATCCGTGCAGAGCACGTCAAACTGATATTTCCTGAAATTCTTCACTCAAAAAACACAATTTTCAAAAAAAAATAATTTTCGGATACACAACATCATTAATGCCATAGTTTGTCATATTAGCACTCTAGTACCCACAAAAGTCACGAGCATCCACTTATTTTAAATCAATAACTTGTGAATTAACACAATATATCTACCGGGATAGTCCGATGCTCTGTAGGGAACCCGCTTGCACAGCGCGGGTGTAAACTGTGCACCCTAAAGTTTAAGTTTAAACTTACGGAATTCAATACTTCGTTTGTGTGAAAGCACTAAGAAACAATACATGATTATTACTTCAATGGTGAAAGCCAGAGATCTAATAAAACGTAATTGCGCATGCCGGGATTAGAACCCACGACCTCCGGACTGCTAGTCGAGAGCGTTACATATAATGGAACGGAAATATTGAATAATTATAATACTATGTTTTTGTTAGTACCTACTATTATTATTTTTGCTAACATATTTACAAATCATTACACAGCCGAGTTGAACTCAATAACGAGTTGTAGGAACGACCCGTTCTCATGTGACAAATGTCAACAGTTTGCATATGTTGGGCGCGCGTTTAGCATATTTCCCGATGCACATCGGTGCCGAAGGAATCAATGATGCTACTTACTCGGAGCATCTTCCATTGAAATACCTGCAGAACAAGGACAGCAAGGATTGTAATCCGTTTAAGATAGGGGAATGTATCCAACGGACCGCCCGAGTATATGGTTGGCTTGCAGACAATGATAGCCAACCTTCGATAGGAGAGGACACCAGAAAGACTTTAAGTAATAAGTAATTGCAATATGTGCCTATCTTTCGTACTTACCATGTGTGTTTTACTGATTATACATTACATATCGCCCATTGCATAATCGTTCCGATTCATTAACTAATACCGTTCAAAAGATAATACTTGATTTTTATGGTAATCGATCAAATAATTCAATAATATATATGAAATTAGGTAATAAATGCTTCTTATTTGATAGCCTTCTATTATTATTATGTTTGTATGTACGTTGCGTATTACTATCACCAGAGATGTGCAAAATGGGTACCCAAAACCATTTGAAATGCAAAATGGAAATGGGTCAAAACTTTTCCATTTGAAAATGCAAAATGCAAAATGGTTTTTAGAAAAGCATTTCAAATTCAAAATACCTATTTTCAAAATGCATTGAAAATGCAAAATGGTTTCTCAGGTCAAACGATTAAAATAATTATAGAATTTTTAAAAAATTTTGTCATTTAATAATGGACATCAATGTAGAACAAACATATTACATGATGGTAAATCCAAAAACACCACGACTACAGATTATGAAACCACAAAACATTTGCTCAGGACTAATGTTGCCAACGTAAAAACATAGAAACTGCTATCTAACATTTAATATTACAGCTTCATGGCTCCATGTTCAGTATTTGAAACAGTATTTTTTGTAATGGTATCACTCAATTGCCAGGGCTCCTACCAGGGAGCAACTTGACAAATGTAAATTATCTCTCATAGCGAGGTTGAGGACCGACTGATATTTGGGGCTTATGAAAATAAGATGAGTGGAGATAGTAGGAAGAATGTTGCAAAAAAGCATTTAAAATGGAAAATGCATTGAGAAAATCATTAAAAATGCAAAATGGTTTTTAGAAAAGCATTTTAAATGCAAAATGGAAAATACCCATTTTGCATTTTGCATTTCCATTTGAAATGGATTTATTTGAAATAAAGCACATCTCTGCTATCACTCAAGAATACCAACAGATTCATTTATTTGGTCCACGTAGACCATGAAATACAGAGTAAAACATTTTCAACAACAACAAAAAGGATTAGGTACAAAACAATTATAGAGTGAGCAGAAAAAGCTATATACCTAAGCAATCTATCGATAGCCTTCAACAAGAAATATGGACCAATTTCTTAAATGCGTAGACGAGGAACTCTGCCTAATAAATTGTAATATATGCAGATGAAAGGCCTAATAAATGTTCCAAAAGAATATTGTAATATCTGCAGATGGAAAGCCTAATAAATATTCCAAATTAATATTGTAATATCTGCAGATGGAAAGCCTAATAAATATTCCAAAAGAATATTGTAATATCAGCAGGTGGAAAGTCTAATAAATATTCCAAAAGAATATTGTAATATCTGCAGATGGAAAGCCTAATAAATATTCCAAAAGAATATTGTAATATCAGCAGGTGGAAAGCCTAATACATATTCCAAAAGAATATTGTAATATCTGCAGATGGAAAACACTTATAAATATTCTTACTCGAAAAGTGGACGACAATGAAAGTTGCATAGATCATATTAAGAGTAAAACAAAAGAAAAGACTCAAACTGTTGTTTTTAACTCAACTATAACCGATCATTTTACAACTATGCTTTCAATAAAAATAAACAAACCAAACAAAATTATGAAAATACCACTAACAACAGAAAAAGAAGAAACCAACTGGAATGTCATTAAACTTTATCAACAATGTACCGATTGGAAAAAACTATAAAGTATGGACAATACAAATGAAGCATGAAATTATTTCATAGAACTCATTCAGTTTAACATTCTCTCTAATACCATAAAAATTGTAAAGAAAATCACAGAATGTTATAAACTGCATATGAAAAAAACATGAATTACATAAGAAACAAAAAAAAGCCGATACGATATACACATGGTACAAAAGAAACCTAAATCCTACCATAAGAAAAAAATTGTGGCAAATAATAAACTAAAGAACAAGTTCTAAATAAATTGACGAGCTGAATATAAGCAATGACTCCGTGACATACACTGATAATTTAGACCAAATTCTAAAATATGTCAATATTATTTTCATAAATACAGGATCGAATTTAGCAAATCAAGCCATGCAATGTGATGAAGCAATACAAATTTCGCTAATAAACAATTAGTGTTAATTTTACGAGACCTACCAGGTGAGTAGGGTATTGTATATTATCTCCATATATAGTTAGCAATAGCATAGATCATTGTATAAATGTATTATGTTTGTACAGCGCCCTTGGGGTGATTTTGCACGAAAACCGCGCAATACAAATCATCCAAATATTATTGTAAAATAAACGAACCTCCTGAGCAAGTAAAGAGGTTCGAGTTTAAACAAATCACAACTGATGAAAAAAAAAAAAAAAATTTCTTTTCTAAAATCAAATGAATCTTCGGGGAAGACTGGACGGGTTGTGTCGGAGAATTTGAACAATTCATCAAATTTCAACGTTCATTTTCAGGTTCTGTGAAAGATTTTTTCAAGTTCTGTTTTTATTTCAGTTCGGTCAAGCAACTAGCCTATAATGATATAATAACAAAACTTTGAATACGACTTTCACCGAACCCGAAAATGAACGTTGAAATTTGATGAATTGTTTAAATTCTCCGAAACAACCCGTCCTTAATCAAATATATGTAAAGAACGTGTCTTACCTGAAATCTATTCTAGTCAATCTATGTATAACTATAAGCGCTTACCACACAGCTCTCATAAAAGTTATTGTAATACCAACATTTAAACAAGGATGTAAAAATGACAAACATCTGTCGACCAATAAGCTTACTCAATACATTTTCAAAAATATTGGACAGAATTCTAAAAAAACAAGTTCTATCCTGCTTAGAAGAAAATAAAATATTTTCGAAGGAAGCAAATACTTTGGGGTGTGACATATTGAATGAAAAAACATACACTTAGTAAGACACCACTTTATTTTTGAATCAATAACGATAGCCAACCGGGTTTCGCTTGTCCCAAGCTTCATCAGGGCTAAATATCAACTAAAGCTAATTAGATACAGGCACATATAAATATAGGTAAATGAAAACAATGAGTGAAAGAGATACAAAACAGATAGAAAGAGATGCAAATAGAAAAGGTGGAGAAAAATTATTAAGGATGATAAGGAGGGAGGGGGGGGGGAGGAAGTTTCAGCGGCGGAATAAATTTAATATGGGACTATCAGATAAATTAATTTGGTTATTTATTATATTTAAATTATTATTAACTGCTTTTTTTTATTTCAAGGGCTTCTAAGTTGTTTAATCTAATTCCAGATACATTTTTATGCAATATTTTAGTTCCAGAGATTTTATCGAATGAATGATTAGATTCTATTAAATGATTCGCAAATTCTGAAAAGGCATTATTGTTTAAACATCGTATATGTTCTTTTACTCTTAAATTGACATTCCGGGCCGTTTTTCCGATATAAAAAGCAGAACAATCATTACAATTAAGTTTATATATGCCCGAGTGGCTTAGTTTGTCGTCTTTATCTTTAGTATTAATTAAATATTTACCTAAATTATTATTAGTGTAAAAAGCGTGTTTTATTTCAGATGGGAATTTTTTAACGCTTAAAGAAGAAAAGTTATTTGTATACAGAACTCTACGCCATTGGAATGTTTGATTTATGTTTATATTATTAGGGTTATAAGATTTGTTAAATAGGAATTTATTTGATGCTATTTGTTTAAATTTTTTATTAAGAATATTATCTATTAGTTTTGTATCATACCCGATATCATGATATTACAATTCACAATTCATCCAACCATCCTATATCCCACAAACATTCAGCATTTCACTCCATGATTCACAGATTGGTTACCGTACCATTGAATAATAATAATTTTTGCAACGAATTATCCATCATTAAACAAATCGCTTTAAACAACGGGTATGATACAAAACTAATAGATAATATTCTTAATAAAAAATTTAAACAAATAGCATCAAATAAATTCCTATTTAACAAATCTTATAACCCTAATAATATAAACATAAATCAAACATTCCAATGGCGTAGAGTTCTGTATACAAATAACTTTTCTTCTTTAAGCGTTAAAAAATTCCCATCTGAAATAAAACCCGCTTTTTACACTAATAATAATTTAGGTAAATATTTAATTAATACTAAAGATAAAGACGACAAACTAAGCCACTCGGGCATATATAAACTTAATTGTAATGATTGTTCTGCTTTTTATATCGGAAAAACGGCCCGGAATGTCAATTTAAGAGTAAAAGAACATATACGATGTTTAAACAATAATGCCTTTTCAGAATTTGCGAATCATTTAATAGAATCTAATCATTCATTCGATAAAATCTCTGGAACTAAAATATTGCATAAAAATGGATCTGGAATTAGATTAAACAACTTAGAAGCCCTTGAAATAAAAAAAGCAGTTAATAATAATTTAAATATAATAAATAACCAAATTAATTTATCTGATAGTCCCATATTAAATTTATTCCGCCGCTGAAACTTCCTCCCCCCCCTCCCTCCTTATCATCCTTAATAATTTTTCTCCACCTTTTCTATTTGCATCTCTTTCTATCTGTTTTGTATCTCTTTCACTCATTGTTTTCATTTACCTATATTTATATGTGCCTGTATCTAATTAGCTTTAGTTGATATTTAGCCCTGATGAAGCTTGGGACAAGCGAAACCCGGTTGGCTATCGTTATTGATTCAAAAATAAAGTGGTGTCTTACTAAGTGTATGTTTTTTCATTCAAAATAAAATATATTTGGAAACATGTATGGTTTTAGGGAGAACAAGTACCTACCGGTGACGCCATAGATCATAAAAAGTTTAGACAATGGAGAAAAAACATTGGCAATATTCATAGACTTACAAAGGGCTTTTGATACAATAGATCACAAAATACTTTTTGCAAAACTTTCAATAGGTATGCCAAATACATCTTTAATCTTACTGAAAAATTATATTATGGAGCGTACACAGAACGTTCAAATTAACAAGAGATAAAGCAAACCTCTCCTGATCAACCATGGAGTACCGCAAGGAAGCCTACTAGGACCGATATTATTTCTAATATATATCAATGATATCTGTAACCAAGGAACGAGGAGAAAGATCATTAGTTTTGCTGGCGATACAGTAATTTTATTTAATGAAAGAGTTTGGTTTAGTACCTATAAAGAAGCGTAATATTGACTTGATTTCGTACAAAAAAATTCAGCACACTTAATGTTAATAAAACAAAATATCTGATATTTTCTATAACAGTCGTCGGATGACTTTGATCTAAAATTCACACACGCCAAGGAATTTATCAACATAATCAAGGTTTATCATGCCTCTGTACCACTATAGCACACTCCAAAAGCATCAAATATCTTGGAATTGAAATCGATGATTATCTCCAATGGATCTCACAAATTGACGTAATTACAAAAAAATTGACCAGGTACATATACTTCTGTGGAAACATTCGTAATATCCTCAACATAACGACAATAAAATAATTCCATGTATTGTGCCTACAGACTAAAAAATACTGTCAATATCGCCCTTTTGAAAGACCATAGTTGAGATATGATGATACCATGATTGATACTTCCCAAACTTCCTTTTATCAATCTTATCTTGGGATTTCCATAATCCTACAAGATCCTAATAATTGGGAGCAGCAAAAAAACATACCTAATGCAAGCGGCTCATTGTTTTTGTGTTAATTTAGGTTTACGTGACGTCACATGGACCTTGCCTCACTGACCAATACTCCATTGTGAGCACATTGCTAGACACAATACACAATGGCCGCTAATTACAATGGTTCCCACACCAACTCTTAACCTAATCTGTCTACCTTTTGGAACAATAATTCATTCTAGATGAGTGATCACCAACTTTTTAAGCCGAAGGGCCAATTTATTTCATTTTATTCGCGGGTCGCAGGGGGTATGGTACTTACACGATTAACTTACATGATTAACTTACACGATTAACTTACACGATTTACTTACATGATTAATTTATATGATTAACTTTCATGATTTTCTGACATGATTAACTTACATGATTTATTTACATAATAAACTTACATGATTAACTTACATGATTAACGTACACGATTTACTTACATGTTTTTTTTTTAATTGCCGGCAACCCGGGCGTTTGTTGCAGTAACATGATCAATATTACAAATATGAAAGTAACCCGCCTCACTAGACGATTTCTGTTCTGAGGCGGGTACTTACATGATTAACTTACATGATTAACTTACATGAATTACTTAGGTACATGATTAACTTACATGATTAACTTACATGATTAACTTACATGAATTACTTAGGTACATGATTAACTTACATGATTAACTTACATGATTAACTTACATGAATTACTTAGGTACATGATTAACTTACATGATTAACTTACATGAATTACTTACATGATTAACGATTACTTAAATGATTAACCTACATGACTTACATACTTACATGATTAACTTACATGATTTACTTATACGATTAATTTATGAAACGGTGATTTTTTAAGCAAATTTGATGTCTCCAGGTCAGAAATCAATAAATGTGGTCGATTTTTATCATTTTTAAATATTAATGTACGTACGAAACATACTTAATAAAATTAAACTAATAAATTTATTTTAAATCTACTTAGAATAGTTAAAAGAATTGAAAATTAGGGTAATTTTGAAAAAATCCTATTTTCTACCGAGATTCTTTTTACAATGTTTAAAATGATAAAACTTAATACCAAGCACATTCTAAATTCGTACCTCTATCAAGGAATAACTAACTTTAATAACTTTTCTTTAAATCTAAAAATTATCGGAAATATTTTTAATTAGAGCTTAATTTGAAAAATTACGTAAAACTACTATTTATTATTTTTTTACGTTTTTTTTTAACATTGCGTTGTGATTTTTATGATTTCTTCGTTTGGTGATGTAGCAGGGTTTTTTGGGTTCATCGGTTGAGATAGTAATAATATTGATTGGATAATTTGTATAGCGCCGTTTTTAAGAAAAATCAAATTATGTGTTCATGATGTCTGGTTTGGGGAGACCCTTTGACCTCTCCAACTAGGAGGGATAGATCATTCGCCGGTCACTCCTAGAAACATTGATCCCTAGATTCCTGCCCACCCTTCATACTTTTTTTACTTTCCAGAACTTCCTTTCCTTAAATAGACTCTCCACACAGCTTCCCAAAAGATGACATAGGCCTTGAGGTAAATTAATTAGTGTGGGGTCAAAAGCCATCAGGCCAAAAGTGTGAGGTCGAGTGGTTAAGACGCTGTTCCGGTAAGACAAGAGATCCTGGGTTCGATACCTAGATGTGAAAGTTTTCTTTTTTATTTGTCTGTGTTTTGTTCTGTTTCATGTTTCGCCGTTTCGGATTTTACCAAATATTATATACTATCATTTTTTGACTAGGCTAACGGTTTTTATTCTGTACTCTGGACCTCAGACTATCCAGACTATATTTCGCATATTGGATCAATATGCAACCAACAAACAGACAGACAAACAGACAGCATGCAAGCAGTAGAATAAAAATGTTCGACAGTAGTCAATGTATGTATTTTCTTTAACGCTTTGAAATATACGGCTCGATTGCAGCGGGTTGCACATCACTGCTCTAGACGTTGGTTGTACATGATTACCTCAAAACAGTTTTATTATGACAAATTTTTATTTACACTGCAACAAACTTTTAAAACTTAATTCATGTGGAAAATTATGTAAATTTCTAAGGCTAAGCGAGGATCCCTACCTAGCACGAACGTCTTAAATTTATCAACATAGGTTTTTATCAACAATATCGCTAGTTAGTCGACACTAAACTTCTTGCTAGAATGATTACAACTCGCACATGACTGCAGGATTGTAAATCACATAATTTGTATAATCTGTTAATCTCGTGAATGTTTTAGGATTATAAATGAAATAACGTGTTACTAATAAAAAAATGTATTGTATGATGAAGTTTAAAAAAATGTATTGTTTGATGAAGTTAACAAAATGAATTGTATGATGAAGTTAACAATGTATAAAAAGTTGCAGTCCTTTTAAATACTTTAAATTCAAATGTAATATTTTCATTCAACTTCAATAAGTATTTTTTGACAGTTATACGGTTCCCTAAATGCCTATTAAATTCGTTTCAGCTTTTGAACAAATTGTAATCAGCAGGGGGACAACTACCATATTGTTAAGCTTGACAGCTTATTTCAATTTGTTCAAAATCTGAAAGGTACTGAATAACAAAATGGCGCTGAATAACAATGTTTCATTTGAAGTTCAAAAGGGGAGATTTTCAATTTGCATCCGGTATATTGAATCAATTGTCTGATAGTGTGCTTTGTCGTTTTGTTTCAGATCATAGGCGTAGAACAATATGTAATCCGCCCACCAGAGGGGGAGGAAGGAAGTCCCGCCCTGCTGGGCCCGGAGGTTCTGGCCGCATCCGCCCTGACTGACGACCTTGTGCGGAGGGCGGGACAACCCCTGGCTGCTGTCATTGCGCAGGTAACCGTACAAACCTAACCTAACCTAACATAAACTAAACAATACCAACCCATTGATATTCCGACATCGAAACACGTGCAATTTGCTATTAAATAAATTATTATCACGACGAGATTCGAAAATATTCGGTTTTTCATGAACACGTGTTCCGAAATTCGTAATTTACTAAAAGTTTTTCAGAAAACCTGTAAATTCATTCGTTGAGGCCTGTACAATCCCGTTTTTTACAAACAATTAATAAATTATTAATACTAATTTTTCTCCGTGTATGAAGACAACACAGAAAAACAAACAGAATTTGCAACTGCAAAAAATGTTAGAGACCGGTCAGTGGCTGAGTTGGTATTACGTCTGGGTCCCACACAGACGTCGTGAGTTCAATTCCTTAGCTGGGTAAATATTCCATCATGACCAAACAACATTTACAGCTTACTGTAATGGAAGTAGGAGAATCCCGGGAATGTTAAACAATTTACCTCACTAGTATTATCATCATTGATATATAACACCATGATTGATTTTTGGGGTTGTATTGCACTCCTCGTTTAGCCAACAGAACTGCCTTGATGAAGGACAATGCAAGGTTGTCTGAAACGTTAGAAAGAGGAAGAACCTCAGCACTGCATAATATCAACAATATAAATCTTAAATTATTATTTAGTTTGAAGTCAAGTCGAATATCTCTTCTATGTTGTCCCCCCACTTTAGATATATATTAACACTGATTACCAATAGAAACCATAAATTAAAACCAATTATTGATAAAAGAATTAAAATTACTAAAATTCTCAGATAGAAGAGTCATTCCGACTTAACTTTTATTTTTGAAAATATTAATGGAATTATAGACAGACCTGATTTACTGAGACTAATCACCTTCAACATTTTTGATTGCAACAACAATATTGAGTCATTTAGACACTCGCTTGTACCTAGATTGCATGCAGTTGGCAATACTTTCGTAAAAATGCGTCACCACAGTTGGACAAGGATCTAACTTCACTTTAAGTTATCTATTTACCGATTTCTGATTTTCTCTTATGTAACCTATTTTAGTTTCACATATTTTAAAAGAAAATATTTATAACGACGCATACTTACCATTTTACAAATGTGCAGATAGATTCATATGCAATTAGCCAGGACATGAAAATTCTAACTACATTTCATTAATAAATGTCATACCAAGACAAGGCCACGTTCTAATGAATTTTTTTAGTTAATTATAGAACACAATATTAACGATTCCTAAACGAAAATGTGAAACAGAAAAAATACGGTCACATCTAGGACTCGAACCCAGGACCCTAGCCTTGCCGGGGCACCACTCTACCAACTGACCTAATGTGACCCTATCTCCTTCTGTCATATTTAACTGTATCATACTTCGAATAAGAACTACAAGCATTGTCTTCATTTTCTCACCGCACATTTTTATTTGCTGCTTCCTTTATATATGATTGCAAGATTCAACTCGAACTAAATGCAATCTAGACAGTTTCTTAGATAAATATATCTTATTTTTATTTAATGTGAGACATCTATTGACTTTTCTGCAAGTTCCAACAAATATTTTATTTTTGGGATAACTTAATTAATTATAGAAGACGATATTAGCGATTCCTAAACTAAAATTTCAAATTGTTTTCCTTTAAATTATGTTAAATTTAAATACTTTGCACAAGTACCTCAACATCACAAAATGTTTAATAGATTATGAGAAATTGTCTTTGCAAACTTTGATTCCTCAGCACACGATGAGGTGAACCCTATCTAACTGAAGTTACGAACTACACTGCGCTTCGTAAAAACGATCAACTATCAAATAATGTCAATTTGGGAGACGGGTTTGGGTACCGTCTCCCTGGAACCATTTATTGAATTACCAAAACCTATGCCAAAGGTCACCACAAATGGTTCGCTACGTTTGATAATTTAGCAGGGATGGTCAGGTTCATCGGGTGAGGTTGTGTTCAGGACCCTTTGACCTCTCCAACTAGTCTCTCTCGACCCATCACCTTGCGCCCAGTGGCAGGGATATATTCATTCGTCGACCACTTCTAGACACACTTTTTCCTTCCCAGTACTTCCTCTACTTCTTTTCTTTAAAAAGACCCTCCACACAGCATCCCCAAAGATAAAATAGGTCCTGAGGGAAATTATTATCCTCAGCGCCTCCTGTGTGGAGTTAATGTAAACAAAAAGATACAAAAAAAATGACAATTGCAAAAGGTTCAAAGTGATGTTAGAACCCATTCTAACGAATTGGTTTGTAACTAGGTCCTAATGGTCGAGTGATTAAGACGCAGTCCCCGCAAAACAAGAGATCATGGATTCGATTCCTAGTTGTGACCGTAATCTTTTTATTTTCTCTATATTGTTCTCTTTTATGTTTCGTTTAGACTTGTTAAAGTTAGCTTCTTGTTTTTCAATGATAAATTATTTTTGTTTGTAAAAGCCCGTTCGGTCGTATAATATATGGTTTTCCAATAAGAGGTGTTATGTGTATTTAATTCCGGACATAAAATTATTTTTTATGGCCGGAATTGGATGGTATTGATCTGGACAAAGTTTACTTTCAACGAGACGGCGCGCGGCGCTATTTGCCACACAAGCAACGAAACCATTGATCTTTTACGGGAAAAGCTTCCGGACCGTGTTATCTCTCGAAGAGGTGATCACAATTGGCCACCGAGATCTTGTGATTTAACTCCTTGCGACTTCTTCCTTTGATGCCACGTGAAAGAGAAGGTCTACGCCAACAGCCCAGCGTCGATTCAAGACCTCAAAGATGGAATTCGTGAGGCTATCGAGGACATAAGGCAGCCAATTTGCAATTTGGTTATGGAAAATTTCATGAAAAGGATATGGTCATGTAGGCGTGTTCGTGGTGGTCATTTGACTGATGTTATTTTTCACTATTAACGGCATACCTTCCTCTTTATAATGAAATAAACATTTGATCATTTATATTAAAAAATGGCATTATTCTTTGAATATCAAAATAACACCTCTTATTGGAAAACCGTATATAAATAAATACCTCAAAATGAAATTGTAATATTTTTGTCAGTCAGAGTTTCATATGGTATCTTCTATATATCATATGATTCATATAATGAATTGCTCGGATAAATATGGTATCTCAGAAACCATACATTGACCCCTGTCGAACATTTCACAGTTAGCGTGCTCTAACGGTCTTCGACTGCTTGCATGCTGTCTGTTTGTCTGTCTGTTTGTTGGGTGCACATTGAGCCAACATATACTCTGAAGAGTCAAGTACAGTCAAGTACAGAGTACAGAATACTAACCGTGAGCCGAGTCCAAAAATTATATATACTATCGAATGTGGTTTGATTAAAGTATCACTAAATAAAGTGTAAAATTATGAGAGATTTGAGGGTTGGGTAATTTTATCTACAGTTTTCTAGAAATAACAAAAATTGTACGCTTAAATTTAGTTTTTACAATTAATATGCCTTGTAAACTATATTAACAGTTTAAAATTGTTTCAATATATATCATCAACGTTATCCCATTTAAATTTCATAATGAAACACACTTCTGTATTTAAAATTTAAGGCTCGATTGACTACAATTTTGAATCACGCGTCACGCCCACGTCGCATTTCTTGTATTCTTTATTCTATGTTACGTTTGGGACATGCAAAATAATTGCATAATGCGTTGTAGGACCCATTGGCAATTCAATCCCTATGGTTGTACCCTGCTAAGATTTTGTCAAATTGTTTTGTGTATTTTACAAGAGATAGAGCCAACATTCCATATTTGTTTGTTGTTATACTAATGTTATGTTTGTTGTAATTCTAATGGTTTGTTTGTTTCTTTTGATTTCCAGTTTGATAGATACGTAAGAACACTTCAGATCGACCCCGATTCACCACAATTTCATCTAGTCACCAACGGCCAACTTCCGTTTAGGTAAGCTTTACAATTATATAAAATACAAATTTCAAACATTTTTATAATTTTTTGATTTAGTCATTTTACTTCCCTGAAGATGGCGCGATTTAATCCGAAACTTCTTCTCCTTGAGCTTTCTGATGTCCTGTTTTTTCCTTGAGGATTCTGACGCTCAGCTTTGTATATAGCCCACCGTCAAATTTTTCAAATTTACTTATCCATCCGAAATCTGCACCTCTATACCAATCGTTAGCTGATCACATCTTTGGACGATCTCTGCTCCTCTTTCCCAAACAATGACAATGCCAACCGATGGTACTGTAACTCCAACGGTCATCTGAAAGTAGTGCCACGTGTTCTGCATTGTTTTCCTCTTGAGGTTGGAGATTGATTGTAATGTCTGCCACGTTAGACTTGTTCTCGTACGATCTCAAATTGAAATATTTGCTTCAAGCATGGCTCTTCCTACGACCTTTTGTGTCCTGCTTTGCTCCCTCAAATATCTTCGCCCATCCGAAGTTGTTCATTTGTGACGTCTTCTTCATCCCCCATAAATACAGTGGTTGACCTCCATTATCTTCTCCCAATCAAAGACGCTATCCGATTACATTGTATTTCCAAAGCTCATCTACAAGGCGTACTACATACCCAGCGTAGTGCCACTAAGCGTAGAGATTGTTATGGACAATAATCAGTGAACGAATCCGCCATAAGTTGACTTAAAACTTAAATAAAGTGGTATTTAAGACGTTTTTTTGTCGTCATCATCACTTGGAGGGTGGGATTTGTCCTAGACAAAATGCTCTCTACTGACTGCGGTCTACCGCTATTCGCCTCCAGGCAGTCCTCATTCCTTCCCGTCCTGCTCAAGTCCTCTTTAACACAGTCTTCCTCGGTCCAACTCTATGACTCTATGTACTGCTCGCTTCCACTGGGGCATCCACACGTTCATAGTGTCCTGTCATCTGGTATTGTTTCAAGATGTCCAGCCCATCGCAGTTGTCTTTGGAACCTACAGAATCCTACATTATATTTTCTGTTCACGACTCATTTTAATTCTGTGTAATAATAAACCTTTTTGTATTTGCAGACAGTGTCTCCACCCGCAAGCATGTGCACGAGCATTGCCGTTGCCCGCCTACTACGCGCGCTTCTACGACCTGCACAAGTCTTTCCGCACTGCCTACCAGGACCCTGTACCCACAGAGGATCTGACGCTCAAGGGCATCATCGATTGTATCCTTTACGTTTATTTACTCTTAAACCCTTGTTAAAACCAGCAACCTAGGTAGCTGATCACTGTAATCAATAATATTCGGATGATTTGTATGTTAGGATGTGTTAGGACTGTTAGATATTAGGTATTATCAGCGCCTTGGCAATTTGGCCCTAGTTCTCAATTATTATAGACCTGATCTATTGATGGCAATGACCATCAAACGTAAGCCGCGATCTAGAAATAAAAACGTTGAATCGTGCAGCGGTTACGGAATGAATTGGTTTCTTTTTACGAACTTCTGAATTATTTGGTTTCAGATGGGCGCACAATTCGACAGGCATTTCTGTTTGAAATCAGATTGCGAACATTCGACCTTGTAAACTGAATCAATTCGTATTTTGGTGGCGACTCGGTAAAGTGGATTATTTATAGCTGGTAATTTATGATAAATGATTATCATCGGTGAAACCACTCGAGAAATAATCGATAGAAGTGTGCGTTATGGGCTTGTCCGTGTGTCAGAAGATCAAATCTTTTAAAATATCAAATTCATTATTTAGGAGTCTATATTATTTGTTTACATTAGCTCCACATATGAGTCACCTTTATCGTCTTTGGAGATTGAAGAAACTCTTTTTGATTAACTGAGTCAAATCCCAATTGGGTAGGACCGTAATTTATTTCGTATATTGCTGTAATTTCATAAAATTCGTATATTGACATTTTTATTCGTATACACGATTGCCACTATGTTGCTAGAGTGCATTCTCATGAACAACGAGTCAAAGTGGGTTAATTTCTACTTCCAAGATTCCACTTCATTTATACATTCATTCAACAAAAGAAAAATGAAATTCAAATTGATTCAGGTATTTAAAAACAAAGCCACGCCGTGCCACCCTCCACAGACACTCTACTTTGTATAATTAAACACTAGATTGTATAAAATTAACACTGACAAGTTTATATTTAAGCATATAAACAAAAAACGCGTTTTATATAATTTTCATAATTACGTTAAACAGAAAAAGAATTAGAACATTTTAATTAATTATTATGACATAGATAAAAGATAATAATAATGATCAGTAAACCTTATCAAAACGCGTGTAAATTGGTTTGTATCGCATTTGGCAACATCGCGAAAACGGCGCTATAGAATATTATTACGCACGCGCAAATGAAACGTGTTTACAAATCGACATACTTTAAAAAGTTATAGCACGTATCCGTTTCAGCTTTTAATCAGCTGTCAAGCATAACAACATGATCATAATGCTTGTCAGCTGATCACATTTTGTTCAAAAGCTCTAATGGACCGAGAATCGGCGTTTAACGGGGATGCTTTCAACGTCAAAAATTCAAGATGGCGATGATGGTCACGTTAGATTTCATGAAATACGATGGATTTAGAAACACCCGACATAAATATGCTAAAGAAATAACAATAGTACGACTAAAGATTTTCAACGATTGAATAAGTCAGTTCAACTGTTCGTGCTGACCCTGCGTCAATGTTATTCTTTTTTTAAACTGTTTGTCGATTTTGTTTTATTCAACGAAAATAATATTGGTTTAAAATAAATCTTGGGGCAAAAGTCAACAGGTCAGAACTTCCTTTGGGCTTTGTTCAGTCGATTGGCCATACAATGTGGTGTACAATAGAAGACAATGGGTCGAATGAATAATGTGAAATGTTGCTATTGTCGTCATTTTGAATGGAAAAGCATAGAAATGCTTTTGGTCCACTGTACTGACTGTACTAGTGTCAATTTCATGTCCTCTAGATTCTAGATATATATCTTTTTTCGTTCATAAGAGAGTACAACTTGCCAAGAAAAGGTTGATATTCAATAAAATGTAATTATATTAATTTTATCATTACTGTAGCAACACCGAGTACTGCTGATTTTACAACAAAATATAGTAAATTCATATTATGTGAGGTTATGATTGACTCACAAATCTGACAGTTAGACATTATTGGACAGGTTTTTTGTTTTGTTTATGTTAGGTTAGGTACATATAGATATAATATGTACCTCTATTATTAATTTTGTTAAAAACTACTATTTCTTCAAATTCATTTTGATTAAACATCGAATAAATGACTTATTTGAAACGTTAATATTATCAATTTTTCCTTTCTGAAAATACCGCTATATTCTGAATGACTCTCTATAGATGTTAAATGATATACACTCGGACCGTTTGTTTTTTTAAAGTTACTCATTTCAGGTACCTATTCCTTTGGATTAACTTGGTTGTATTCTTGCCATTTGCCATCGCCCTTCACGCTTGTCCACATTTTTTGTATGTATTTATCTCTTTATACCACGGTTGGACAACCGGGCCTAACACTAGGTTAAAAATACTTTGGAACCAAAAAAGAATTGCGTTCGCCTACAAATTTCAGACAGAAAATACTGCGTAATTTTCATTTCAACGGATCGCACGTCCGAGAAGTTTGCTACATCAGAAAAACAAATTTCTACTTTATACCTAGTTAGGATTTCGCCATAAACTCAATACATAACGACATGCGGATGTAAATTCTAATAGTATGCGTATCAAGAAATCGATTAGCTGCTAAAGTATAAATAATTATTTACGCATAAGAAATTAGCATACCGACTCCATTTCCATTTCAACTTTCATTATTTGAAATAAATGGCCACTTCCCGAACCATTGTTTTTAATAGGACGACATTGCCATCTGTTGGAATTTAGAGCAACTACTTTCTTCCGAAGAAAACAACAACCATACAACAACTGTATTGCCGACGTGATTGATTAGTTACTCATTTCAACAAGAGAGCGCGCTGGGATTATTTTATTTTAATTACGGTTTAATAAAAACTATAGCAACACTGAGATTTCCGTCGGTTTTTTGAATTTGTCATTTACAACCAGCAAGCGTTGTTTTTCATGATTATAAATCAATTTTTCCGAATCCGGTTTATTTATCTTGACAAAAAAAACATGGCGTCCACGCTCCCCGCAATTTGAATTTTGACACATTTTAGGGCAGTTCGTAAGATTTCCGAAGCAGGGTTGCCAATGCATATGTTCTAAAATACCCACAATAGATGTTCAAATTCCCCACAAGTTCCTTTACTTTCAAAATTAAACGAAATTCTATTGAAATTAGTACTTATTTAATTTTTATTATTTATTGTTTATTGCTTACTGTTTTTTATTTTATTTTTACTGTTATGTATTTTTAGGTACAAAAATCTAATGTATTAAATTATATTACCCACGCACAGGCTGCGCCTTAGTGGGTTCCCTTTCATATTATTAAAAAACTTGTATTGTGAAATATGTAAATTGGGAAAAAATAAAGGAAATAAAAAAAAAAAAAAAAAAAAAAAATTCATTTTCGTATTTTCTCTTTCGTTGAGACATCATTTTTATTAAAATATATTTTATTCTACTTGTAATTGCATCATTTTTAATATGCTTGGATAATCAGGAAATGCTCTTTCAATCGGTGTATACTTACTTCAGTTCTTTTATTGTACACATTCCCACAAAGGTTCAAGGTTCTCCCCGAAAAAATAACCAATCTGTCGAAATGCTTAGAAAATCCCTACCTTTAAAAGAAAATTACCTGTAATTATCCACGAATTGTTCGTAGATAATTGGCTATTTAATTTTTTTTTTGCACACATAAATTATGCATGATTTTTTCCGGTATATACATTAAAAAATGTTTTGCGAGTTGCATTGCTTTGGCAAAATCTCTGAAATGTTATTTTTTCCAAGATTTAAATCGATTGTGCTTTATTTTGTCGTCCGTTGACTGAACAATCAATAGTAAGTATTAATATTGCCATTACGCTCATTGAGTCATTACTCACTTACATAATATTATTTAATGACTTCAGGTTATTCCGTCTTGCGATAAGTAATTATTGACGTAAATATGTAATAATGTTGTTTTCGAAATCAGTGTCTCCGATTTGAAATTGAAAATGTAATTTATGTAATGTAATTGCTAAAGGAACTAATGCCTGCTTTACACGATATTTTTTTTCATACCGATACACATATCAGGATGGATACAAAAAATTGTCGCTTTATTATTTTATTATTTTCATACTTACAATTTCATACAGATAGTTTCCACTAGAGAGGAAGAAATATTTTGAGACGGTACTAAATGGTAAAAAATAGCAACACCTTGAACATAACCATATATCACAACCCTGAAAACATCTGCCGCTGCCATTTGCGATCTTTGTCACGTGCTTGGTCATCTTCAAATCGATGTTTTTACTAACCCGTTCGTCTTTGAACCTTTGTCATAGTGACTTTTATAGGTCAATATGCCTTGGCAAAACTGCCTACCTGATCATTGTACTTGATTGGTACGATATTCGTATGATATATGAGGTGGAACTACTAAGACACAACAGCACAGATGTCAAAGCAATAGTTCTCACAAACTTGTATCTATTCATAAATTAAAAATTATGTTACAATATGAAGTTAACACACATAGATATTATTTATTCTACGAGTTGACAGTACGTACGTAAAGTTCTCGTGTATTATTTTTTCAAAACAAAATGTCAATACTCAAATTTACACGCGAAATTTACAATACCCAACAGTAATACATATTCACAATCAGTAATAAATATATAGGTACTGTAGTATTAATATTTTAAATATAAAACTGAATAAAATGCAACATCTTCACGCAATAAAGTTAACATGAAACAATGAGAGATGGCAGAAACAAAATGTGAATTCATCAAATGAAATTCACAATATCCAGCAGTAATACGCATTCACAATCGGTAATAAATAGATATTATAGTCTTTTTATTAATATTTTAAATATAAAACTGAATAAACAAGCCTCATTTTCACGTAACATAAGTTACGTAAATTGATGAGAGATGGGAGATGTCAAATAATTTCCGCCATCTTAAACTGTACGAAAATCAGTAATACCAACAGACATCGCTCATGGTGCCAACTACCAAAATAAAGCACGTCCCTTTTTTCATCCCGATTAAAAAAACTGTATGAAAAAGGGTGTCATGCAAAACGCCCATTACACTTACCATTGGCAAACTTCACTTCGTGTCGTGGAACGAACTCGGTTAGATTTTTTGACGTCAGTCTGTGAGTTATCATTTCAATGATTTCAAATAATGTTACAATACTAGCTCAGATACTTTAAAAAAATCACGGGATATTATATTTTTATGATTAAAAATAGCTTTTTTACATAACTCCACACAGGAGCTGAGTAAAATAATTTATTTTTATATTTATTAGAATAAGCGCAGATGCATGAACACGTGTTCCGATATATTATGAATGTACTAATAGCGTGCCATCACATTTTTAATGCGATTTTAATAAATCAGCAATACTAATTTTTCTCCATGTACATAGGACATTTTCATATAGATTTTTTTTTTTTTTCCTTAACTAATTATTTCACAGATTTAGGAATTCCAGGATACGAAGGGAATGACTTCTACATGAAAGAAGCCAAGGATATGGCCAATGTTTTGCAAAGGATGATTTCTGACGGTAAGTCAACGTTATTATGCTTTATAACATTTACATTACAGTGGCAGCTCGTAAATTTTAAGGCGAAGCTTAACGCTAAATCACTATTTTGATTAATCTTTATTACGAATTGGTGTACATTATGAATACAAAAAAATACGCTTTAGATAAATTGAAGGTTTTCCTAACGTTTCGCTTGAATGTAATAAAAATAAAATAATAAATTACTCAATTAAAAATATAAATGTAAACTACAAAAAAAAAAGTTTTTTCAATAAAAATGTATGAACGCGTAAAGGAAACAACGTTTTAAAAATACAGTATTATAGCTAAGATTATCTGTGACAGTTTCATTTGATTAGCTTTTTTGCTTTGTTATAAAATTATTTACAAAATAAATAAAAACCAGTTTTAAGCTTGAAATCGAACGATTCTAGACTCCGTTTATCAAGCGATTTTAATGCCTATTACCTACAATATAAGGTATACCAAGGATATACACATGTTTGGCTTGTAGCTTCCTCTTAAGTGAGCTATTCTAAGATTGAAGAATAGGACTTTATTGATGTTGTTGAAGGTATAAAATCACGGGCCGCTAATGCTACATTATTGGAACCTGAAATCTCCTGATATTGTTGTTGTTGATTTTTTGGGATAATCCTTGACAATTTGAAGCAAAACCGGTGGTATTTTGCAACAAAAGTGATGTTTTGTCAACTGATTGTTATATTGCGGAAAACTTTTTTTGTTGTCACTAAATCTAAAAATAAATAATTACAGTACTTACTTTTTAGCTGCCATACGACTATTCAACATCGACCAACAATATAATATCGATGCTTTTCAAGCTTGCCAAAACCATTATGTTAAAAAATATATTTAGAGCTAGCTGTGTCCCGCCACTCGTTGCTGTGTCTCAGTCAGTATGTGCAGATAGAGAAACAATAGCTCTCTTTGCTTCAAAAAGCACCTATATAAAAAAAAAAACTTCACACGTTTATTCAAATGCAACGTTGCATCATATATACATATATACTCGTATATTCGCTTTTTCCTGTATGTAGTAGATAAATTATCATAGACTATACATAGTCATTCTCATTACTTATGTGATTGACTTAATTTGGAATTAATTCCTTACAATACATCTTATATACGCATTACCTAGTTTTCTGAAACTTCCAGTAACATACAAAAAAACATTGGCATATTTTTTCTTTGGAACTCTCTAACTAATGTTTTTCTTAATGTATTTACATAGGTACTATTTTTCAAATTATCATACATATCAATATCATATATACTTTGTTTGTTTGTTTATTTTGTTGTTTTTATTAAAATCATGCGAAAACTGTATTACTACTAACTGTCTTTAATTGTTTTTATAACATTTTGTAATTCCATCTAATGTTTATTCTTTATATTTCTTTGTCATTTATAAATATATTGTATAGGTGCATATATTGAATCAACGACTAGAAGTAATGGAACATTATTGGTAATTTATATATTGTAAATAATTTCTTTTTATGCTAAATATATAAATTACTGTTTGTTTGACAAACAAAAAATACACCCTTTTTTGAGTTCCCCTTTAAATTCGTATTCTTATGTAAAAATAATAGACCCTTAAATTGTGTCTTTCCAAAAATGAGTTTTTTCAGACTATTGGTAATAAATTATTATAAACTAGCTGTACCCCGCCACGCGTTGCTGTAGCTCATTCTATCTGTGCAGATTGAAAAACAATAGCGCGTGTGCTTTTATGTCAAAAGCATGTTTGTCCAACAGATTATGCCGTTTTCCAAAAGTTGCATGATTTCACCTGAATTAAATGCAACGTTGTGTCAAAATTTCAAAGCAATCGGTGAAGAACTTTTGGAGATTCGTGATTTTGAACAAACGAACATTTTTATTTATATAGATTTTTATTATTTTCCGACTTTATGTCCGGGTTAAATCTTACCCACAGTAAAAACTAAACCCTTCCACACATTTTCCACAAATGATCATCTAGTCAATCAACATTATGCAAGTGTATTATATAAGAATAATAAATACAAGAACAACACGTCAAATCACCGGAGATCAAATGGGAAAATAATTCACCGACTCCAGACATTTTCATATCAGAGGGTTCGTCTCGGTAGAACTCCTAACTGGACCGACAAATCCTACTGATCCCTCAATATAAATATTTAAAAATCTTTCGTAATCCTACGTGTATTTAAAATGACTGATTTTTGCATTTTTATATAAAAATTCTTTGACAGATCTATATATAGATATTTTGTTATTATTATTATTATTGTCTTGTAATACAGGTACTTCTCACAATGATTCATTCATTTTAAAAACAAGAAAGCTGATTTTTTTCTAGTTTATTAGCACAGGCAACCGTTCAGGATGTTTTCACATTTCTTTCAATACCTAATATCACTATTGTGCTAACGGGTATTGTATATTGACTAAATTATAGCAAAACGTTGCCACAGATCTCGACTGAATTGTCTGCTTGAACAGCAACAAGTTGCAACAACGTTGAGATTTAAAAACACGTATAAAAATCTACTTCACTGTTGGTGCATATTCATTACGAAATTGCAAGTCAATCTATTTATCTATCTATATAAATAAAAATATAAATGTTCGTTTGTTCAAAATCTTATTGATATATGCATTATAATTTGTAACTTCCCGAGGGTTCCCTCTACAAACATTTGAGAATTTAGGAATACGTTCACCAGAGATAATTAAAATAAACCCCACGGAAAGATCGATTTTCTAGGCCTGCTAGAGCAAAGTCGACCGTAGGTGCGTTCATTACACCGGGCCGCTCGCCAAATATCGTTTTACGCGACTTCATCACTTATGTCGTTGATTCCCACTTTATTTTAGACATTTGTTAGGGCAAATTCAACAGCAGGTCTGTCCAATACACAAGGGCTGCGCGCTGCATATTTTGTGCACTGCTGCTTCACTTACGTCCTTAAAATTCTGGCTATACTTTAGGGCAGAGGTTCTCAAACTTTTTTGCCCCGTAGATTACATGCCAAATATTTTTTTTGCCGAATATTGAATTTTCCTAAAACTATAAACGTCCCATGCGATAATCATTTATTTTTTTCGTAAAAAGATTACATTCCCTTGCCTGCCCTACAACCGGGTGGCGATATAGTTCCCCTGTTTTTGCATTGTGCAGACAGGGGCGCCCATGTCAGGTATTACACCAAATGAAAATGGAGCAGGATAAGCAACGGAATTTCTTTCTGTAGCTGGCCCTACAGAACTGACCCTTAAGTTATTTGTTAGCGCTTATTCTTGTTATATGATATCCGATTCTTCAACATTCCATTTCCGCAGTCAAAATGTCCTCAAACTGAGTTTTGAAGTATGTGTGAAGTACATTTAAATGTTGAACGTCATTATTACCCTGAACGTTTTTCAAAAACAAGTTGGGGGACTAGGAAAATTCGCAATGTGCAGTGTGCAATTTTTGGTTCAATATATTAATTCTGACGAGAAAAGGAACGTAGATCTATTTATATACCTCAATAAACAACTTTACGATATATAAACATAGTAATATCAAATAAGTAATTTCTCAGTCTATTATTGGTATTACATAAACTGTGTTATTTGTGTTAGGTGTATTGTGTCATTTACGGAACTCCTAAATATTGAGTTGAGGTAAATGGGGGTCCGCTCGTATGTACCCCCAGTTGAATCTCGTGGACCCCCAAATTTTTTTCTCGCTGATAAAGAAGCCCAGCAAGCCGATATCGACCCCTGGGGGACCATATAGACCACTTTGGGAACCTCTGCTTCAGGGTATTGTCTCTAGAACGTGGGAATTCTTTGATGTAAATATAAAGTACCTACATATTATTAAAAAGTGTTTATTTTTTTCTTTAGGTTTTCATTTTGGACTTCCTGAAACGGTGGACATGATTTTGGAGCCAGGAATATGGTGAGTTTAAAGTTATATTAATATTTTACTTCTTTAAATGTGACATTGTAACTATGGCACCAATTGGGATATGTTACGAGGCTGGATGGAGTAAGGAAGGGGAGAAGACGGGGAGGGGGAAGGTTGAGAAGTACCTAACGATAGTCTTCTACCAGGGCGATGCTGAGAGTATTCATATAATAATATTGTAAAAAACACACATGAATGAATTGCCGAAATTTAAACACGACATCTGGATTCTTAGTCTAAAATCACAACTCGACCACTATCGTATCGCGCAGTTGTTGCTTTGTTTATTGATAATTTGACTTTTTTTTTCACGCAATGTTTTGACATATTAATATTAAAATAGTAATGTTGGCGAGATTTTTAATTGAACCAAAACTAAGAAACTATTTAAGGTTCTTAGGTTCATATTTCGGGTTAAATAAGAGAAGGGAAAAAACTTATCTTAAAACTTTCACATCGATCGAAATAACTGAATTACATTATTTCTATATCCGGAATCTGAAATACTTACTTCTAATTATTATCTATCAGATGCAAAGCGTTTTTTTTTTATTTTTTTTATTTTCTCACCGCAGTAAATAATCTGTTTGTATTTTGCGCTCTTTGTATATTATAATTTACCCAAACTATTATCTCTGAATACTATAAAATAAAATCGCTATCCGCGTCTGTCTGTTTGTGCGCTTAGTTCTTCTAAACTGCTCAACGGATTTTGATAGGGTTCTCACAATCATTTAGATAATTTCTTCCGGAAGGTTTACATATATAAAACATGCAAATTATATTTTTATAAAGTAGAGAAAAGTCGATGTTTTATAATCAAGTCGTAAAAATATGTTATCGGACACTACACTGTTAACGCCGGCTAAACCTTATGAAGTACATCAAAATAATGTAGTACGGAATTGTACGTCTTAAAAAGGCCTACAAAAAAGTAAAACATCGTACCTGTCTATCTCCTAAGAATAACCTCCAGCAACGCCGGGTACACGTCAGCTAGTACTAAAATATATGCTTAAAATTTACTAAACAATGCGTTTATTATATATCTCTTTATTATTTACAATTTCTAAAACCGTTTGAATATATAGAGAACCATATTGCTGCGATTTTCATAAAAATGTTCCGATAACCGCCAGACGGAAGTCAAAATACGAATAATCTAGTAGTTTATTCAAGAAATGCTCTAACCCTGCTGGTGTCAAATAGGGTGTCACGTGGTTTGCCTCCAAGCCGTGGAAAAGGTACCCAAATTCGGCTACAGGGCTTGTCTATTTATTCTGACGTCAATGTTCTCCCCCACAGAACGGTTATCGTCACCAATTTATGTGATTGCTTATCGGTTCCCACACGAACTCTGCAAGAATAAATAATAAATAAGAATTGATTACAGATAACTAACGTTGGACCGAAATCTAATAATTATAACTGATAATACTTGCACTGAAGGGAACATTTTTGTTATTTAGTTAGGGTATTAGATACACCTCACTGTTACAAAACTAATTGACTATCACGCAGCGCTATTTCCACGCAGGGGTAGGAAGGGAGAATGAACCGTACCCGAAATAATAAATTTAAAAATTACACCACACGTCGCCACTGGGTCACCATTACAACCTAGCGCATCACGTGATACGCATTCCATCCCATTCCAGCAGCACCGAACAGACGAGACGGTGTGCATATCACGTGATACGTTGCGATCGTGTCGCAGTGCGATCAGTGGCGACGTGTGACAGAAAAATATTTT
This sequence comes from Hesperophylax magnus, assembly GCA_026573805.1. Classification (NCBI taxonomy): domain Eukaryota; kingdom Metazoa; phylum Arthropoda; class Insecta; order Trichoptera; family Limnephilidae; genus Hesperophylax; species Hesperophylax magnus. The sequence continues at coordinate 989,899 of JAIUSX010000119.1, forward strand.
TATTTATTTTTAATTGACGGCCTCCGTGGTCGAAGGGTAATTCTCTCGATTAGCAAGTCAGGGGTCGCGGGTTCAAATGCCGGCGTGCGCAAGTAAATTTCACAATTTACTCATTTAAAATAATATATTGTACATTCATAATGCAATGCAATACTGTTTAAAATATATTCTTCTCAGTGAGTTTAAAAAAACTCATTTCGAGAAAGACAAAAAATTAACATTGTTAAAATAATAGAACCTTATTATTACATAAGAAAACGAATTTAAAAGTAAGTTCAATGAACAGTGTACATACATTTTATAACAGACTCGACAGAACACAGTATAATGTATGTCTGTTTGTGCGCTTAGTTCTTTTAAATAACGCATCGGATTTTGATAGGGTTTCCGCTATCATTTAGAGAATTTTTTCCGGAAAGTTTCTATATATAAAACATGCGTATTATATTTATAGAAAGTAGAGAAAAGTCGATGTTTTGTAATCAAGTCGAAAAAAAATATTTTCGGTTGCTTACATTGCTAACGCTGGCTAAACCTTTTGAGATATATCAAAATAATGTACTACGGAATTGTACATCGTAAAAAGACCTAGAGAAAAGTCTGCAATGGTATATGTCTATCTTAAGTATAAACCCCAGCAACGCCGGGTACACGTAAATAGTATTTTATAAAATAATAGAAATAAACAATATAACACAGACATAGGAATTAATAGACGAGAAGATAAGGGCGAGGGGTAAAATCAACTGTTGAAGAACGAGGGGAGTAAGGCTGACTGTGATTCGTCAATAAATCAATCTGACAGTAAATAGGCATCTCGCATTATAATATCACCATTTACTTCTTAAAAGTAAAATCTGCGTTTGAATGAATAGACATTTTTACATGGGAGCGCAAATTACTCGCCACGTTATGAACTAATTTGCGAAGTCCAAATTCGGCAAAGTAAGGCAGCTTCTATTTCAGAGTCGTAGTTAGTTTCAGAGTATTTAGTTAAGACACTTTTACAAATGTCTCATAATTTACTTACCCCAGTAAACAACGATGAGCACACTTGAGAATCGCTACATTGTGATGTGATAGTATATGTTTCTAAAACTGATCCATATAATACGGTGTGAATAAGCTTAAAATAAAGTAAAATAATGCTTACTTATGGAATGTAATACGACAATTGGGTTTATTCTCTTTTTCACATCTATTTTTACAAGTTTTCATATCAAAAGTCAACATTTTGCCGTGTTATTTCGTAAAATGAACCGATGATGCCTCGACCATAGTTCGCACAAGAATGATGACGTCACGTTTTCAAATTTCACTTGAAGCCAAATGCGAGCCCAGCCGGCTCAATGGAACCGGTATGGGGAGTGGGGATAATACGCTTTTAATCACTTAGGGCAGGTCTACTAATATTCATATGTCTATGCAATATAATTATTTTGTTCGCAAATTTCATTTCGTGGTAATGTCTTTCGATAATGCACCAGTGTCTTCTTCTAATTCTGGCTGCTTCCTTGATCACGTTGCCAATATTCCTCCCCTGGATTGTAATTTGGATATATTTTGTAAATAGGTATCTCAAATTCAAGCACAATTGGGCTAGTCCATTTTTTTGAATTTTTTAAATTCCTCCGATTCAGTTTTGTTAAATTTTGTATCCCGAATTAAAATAAATGTGTGGACTCTGTATTTGGAAAGTTTATCCATTAATTTGTATAATTTTAACATAATTTAAAACAGTTTTGTATATTTTTAACATCATGTCCGGCGTTAGATCAGTTAAGGCTTTCCCGATTAAGTATGTTAACTTTTAGCTCTGACAATATCTTGGGACAGGCGAACCCATTGTATTATACATTGTTCTTGGGTTAGTATTGTAATGTTTACATAATATGTCAATTTGACAGCACACAGGACTGACAGTGAATTTGTCATTTGTCACAGCTTCTCAATGCATTCAAATTTATTCATGAGAATACGTTTCTTGGGTCAGAAAGTGATAGGAATCTCTTACATTGTTACCACTGAAGAAATAAGTCGGTAGAATTGGATGGTGGGCGTCTCCGAGTGTCAGAAGGAAGATCAATTCACCCTTACTTTTGATGAAATTGATAAAATATTTTTGTTCCTTACTCCTTCTCCTTGCTTGAAAAGTTAATCAATTTCGTTGGAGGTCTAGTCTGGATGATCAATAAAGCCCCATGTCAATACGATATTGAAAAAAACCGTAATTTATGATCAGTTAGCGATATTTGCGAGCACGGTTAACGATTGATAAGAAATATTCCCACCGATAATAGAATTTTTTTAGCGCGGCCTTCGTAGTATCAGATAAGCTTCGGTTAAGGCCCCGTAGTAAGCGTTCAAAGATGGTGTGAAAGGAAGATATGTAAATACAAATGTTAGAGGGAGCGCGCTAACAATTAAGCGAATTTGGTTAAATATTTAACACAACATGACTCGTTTGAAGTAGAGCAAAAATCTCTCGACAAATGTTTTAGTTGCCTTTAAAGATACACTGTGAATTTTTTTATACCTATAAATTTCGAAACTTACTATGCAATTTTTTTCTATCGAAGGAATTTCATATGATTAAAGTTTCAACATAAAAAATGTATAGATATTATCTTCAAAAATTACTTTTTTTGGAACTTAAAAACTTAAAGATTTAACGAGAAACTTCTTATAAATCGGTAGAAATTGAGTATGCGTAGGCTTAATTTTCAATTTACACATGTTTTTTTTAATAATGTCGTTCGTTAAGCAAAATTATGGCTTCTTAACGAACGGAGTTGAATTACCGAAGCTCTTAGAGTTGAAAAAAATCGTATTCGCTGCGATTTTGGATCAATGACGCTACATTGGTTCGGGCTTGCAGAAAATAAATTTGTTCACATAAAAAGTTTGAATAAAGACCTTTATTAACTAATTAATTCACTTTTTGATTTCAAAAAGTAAATACGGACTTCCAATGCATATTTAGGTTAGTATTTCAATTCAACATTGCCAATTTATTAATGTATTTACGTTATAACGTTTGACGTTTCGGAATATCAATTCATACAAATACCTCTAGCCAGTGTTGCCAGCGTATGTCAACTTCTTATTTATTGCGTTACCAATATCAGTCTGGTATAAAATCGTCGGTAGTTACGCCTATTGATCATCGATTTCACTATGCTAGACCCCATAGAGCCTAGGAGTTAAATGGTCTTATGTATTATTTTGCGACCTCAGTTTACCTTCAAATCGGTATAATTCACACTTCTAAGTATTTTCTGTTCAGTGACTGTCACTGTCGCGTTCGTGTAGTTAATGGCCCTCTACAATTACAAACACATTCTTAGATTCAATCGAAGACTCGAGCTATAAAAATTGTAAATAAATCGAAAATACCGCTCTATTTTCTACCGATTTTAATTTCTAATTTAGATGTGCACGGAGAAAAATGAGTATTGGTAATTTAAAAAGAATTTCCTCAATTTATTGGTTATTCCGGTTGAATTGGTATAAAGCACACGGATATTATTATATTCGTGTGCTTTATACCTAGCTAACAATAGCCATAGTCATACATACATCGAATTGTAATACGCATAATGTGTACCTATTTTAATATTTGAACCTTTTTATAAAGCCTATTTTAGCCATTAAATTATTCAAAATGTATGAACTGTTCGCAGAAACCGTTGATTTTCGTACATTTTCATTGGTAGTGCACTTTTTGCATTATTAGTGCATATTTAGTCATTGATTATGCACATTTTGGCATTACTAGTACATATTTTGTCATTGATTGTGCACTTTATGGCATTACTAGTAGGTACATTTTGTCATTGATTGTGCACATTTTGGCATTACTAGTACATATTTTGTCATTGATTGTGTACATTTTGATATAATTAGTACCTTTCCGTCATTGATTGTGCAATTTTTGGCACTATTAGTTCATATTTTGGCATTGATTGTGCGAATTTCGGCATTATTTTTAATTATTACTGCATAATTTGTCATTGTTACTGCGTATTGAAGCATTGATAGTGCAAATTTTGCCATCGATTGTGAACACTTCAGCATTGACAGTGCATATTATTTGAATGCATATTTTTCCATTTTAAAAGTTCATATAATTGGATGTCTAGTGATAATGAAAACTTTTCATTTCCTGGCAACCTCGGAGAGTAGACTGGTGATTTAAATTTAAAAATGGAAGATACCTATTTGGCGAATATTAATTAGAAAGTAAAATATGGAAATGGATACAAAAAAAATATTTACCTTACACATTCGATTAAATCATAGAATTCGTTATCGGTAGGTACCTACCCACGAGTATCTACTCCGCTAGAGAATGTAGTGGCCAGCGTGGAGGGTCACTAAAAATCAACCACTTGCAATATGCAAAAGAAATCCACGTCACCTAGCTTTTATTTTGTGAAAGTTAAAGATTATTGCTAACTTACATAAGATTTGTGATAAAATAAACTGTTATTATGGTTTTGTTGTGTGCCGAAATGTTATGAAAAGAGATTTAGGTAGGGATGTCTCAAATTCCAACACATTCCTTGATGGCAACAAATTGACCGTTTGATCTCGACCGTTATGATCAAAGTTTGATCAGCTGTCAAACTGATCATCATCTACAAAGGGCCTGTTAATGAGAATCGGCTGTTAAGAGGAAGCTACAAGCCAAAAATGTGTATATTCTTGGTATACCTTATATTGTAGGTAATAGGCATTAAAATCGCTTGACAAACGGTGTCTAGAATCATAAGATTTCAAGCACAAAACTGGTCTTTATTTATTTTGTAAATAATTTTATAAGAAAGCAAAAAAGTTAATCAAGTGAAACTGCCACAGAAAATTTTAGCTATTATACAATATTTTTTAAAAGTTGTTTCCTTTACGCGTTCATACGTTTCTATTGAAAATATTTTTTTTTTAGTAGTTAACATTTATATTTTTAATTGAGTAATTTATTATTTTATTTGTATTCTACTCAAGCGAAACGATAGAAAAACCTTCAATTTATCTAAAGCATATTATTTGGTATTCATAATGTACATCAATTCGTTATAAAGATTAATCAAAATAGTGATTTAGCATTAAGCTTCGCCTTAACGAGAAAAACAGTTGAAGAATTTTCGTCGTTTTTATTTTTTTTTATATTTGAACTGTTTAAACGCCTATTGCGTTATTCCGTAATTATGGTTTTCAACTGTATTACAATAAATTTTGATTATGAAGTTAGAAATTCAAAATGGCGGTGATCGTCAATTTGACTGACTTCAAATTTGACGGTGTTTGAAACACCGCGACCTTAATGTGAATTTAATCCGTCAATTTTCGTGTAAAATTTCAATCTTTTAAAAAAGGTCCCGCCATCTTTTTATAGACTAAGCCAATTGACGTAGCAACAATGGCGGCCACTGGCGACACTTTTTTTGACACTGTAAAAAACAAGTCGTGAGTTTTTTTTACTTCCAAAGTGAACCGAGCTATTTAGTTTAAATTCTGTTTTACAGATATAATCTTTGCTTGAATCGTGACAATTCATTTGAATATAATAAGAATATTGTATCTACATAGATAGGGGGAATGCGGATATTATCGGACGAATAGTGTTTTTCATTTATATTTTATTGTTATTCCTTAAATATGATCGATATATGAATTAATCATAAGTGAAAATTTCAGTACTCAACGCTGTTTTCCAATAACCATACATCAAAATAACGAAAATTTCGTATATTATCGGACAAGAATTGACACCGTTCTTTCCTTTTGTGTTGTACTATAGCGGTTATTAACGATTCCAATAAAAAGCTTCAAATTTGTATTTATATAACGAAAAAATCTAATAAGAGAAATGCAAGAAAAAGCAATAAGGTATTTTAAAGAACTACCTAATATCGGACATCAGTGTACGGTATCGGATATCTCTAAATAGTATAGAATAAAGTAGCTTTTCGCGTCTGTCTGTTTGTGCGCTTAGTTCTTCTAAACTTCGCAACGGATTTTCACAGGGTTTTCACTATAATTTGAAGAATTTCTTCCAATAGGTTTATTTTTACATTTAAAAGTAGAGAAAAGTCGATATTTTTTTGGAAGCTTACATTGCTAACGCTGGATAACCTTATGAGATATATCAAAATGATGTATTACGAATTGAATATCACAAAAAGACCTACGGAAAAGTCTGTAATGGTTTATGTCTATCGCCTAACGATAACCCCCCGATAAACAAAAAATACTTTCCATAACGTCTGATGGGTAGATTGGTAGATTTTAGCTAAAATCCGTAGATCTACCGAAATTTCGGTAGAAATGGCATTACTGCATTAATACGCCCATAACACAGATTATTTATTTTTCCAAGGGGCAGGACCAACCTACCAATGATCATGCCTTTGGGGAGAATAACTACTTTGTTAAATCACATTTCTTCTGTGATTGACATTTTCAATTTGAACCAAAGAGAATTTAAGACGGCAATAAGCATACTATTTAACAAATCTGGTTAATCAGATAGTATTGATGTTCTTACCCATGCAAATAAATGTATGTACTTACTTCTTATAAACTGTAATTTATAAACTGTTATTTGTGAAATGTAAATGGCTTATACTGTTTTTCACAATAAATCAATAAATAAATAACTAAGGAAACAACACTTTTGTCCGATACCATACGTTGTCCGATAGCATACGAACTCCCCTATACTGCAGACAATTTTATAGATTTTTCAAATAACCGTTACTTTTCTATGATTATACATGGATTTAATAAACTTATAAACACACTGTTTATTCGCTCACCCTTGTCATAATAATATTATAGGAAAGATTTAAGTTTCCAGAAGTGTGTCAAACACAGTACTCAGCCTAGGTACAGATGCATAGCTTGCACGCAACATTTTGGAAATAAAAATAATGTTCATTTTTAAATAATAAAACTCTGTACAATTTTAAGAATATTAATTTGTGAAAATACACGTAGAAAACCTACTGATATAATATATTTTTAATTTATCAAAAATTTGGTCAAATTATTCGTTTTCCTGTTAAAAATGGGACTACAGGACTTTGACGAATTAAATGACAGATTTAAATTCAACAAACTATCAGTAAAGCACGAATATGTTATAAGGAAGTCGAAACACGTGTTCTTGAGAAATATTATGTTTTTGCATTTCGTTCATTGTATTTATTAGGACAAGGCCACCTGCATGAACACGTGTTCAGATATATTCTGAATGACTAATATTTTATTAGGAAATGGGCATGCAGTCACATTTTTAACAGTATTTTGATAAATCATCAGTCATGTCCCGAAATGCAGTTTGGCCTATTTCAGCGTATCGCTCGCCATACACAACCAATGGGAATGAATGGAGAGCGATATGCTGAAATATGCCAAGCCACGCAAATAGCGCGAAACATGCAAAATTATTATTGTTACGTGTTTTTATTTATTTATTTTGATGACCAATCGAATATTTGTTCAATTATTATTGTACCCAGATGGTAAATGGCGTTTGCCAATAACAAATAACATACAACAATAATAATGTTCAACATATTATTTTAATTATAGAATTCTTTCTTTGCAGACATTCCTGTCTTCAAAGACCTGAGGTCATTGGTTCGGGGCATCGGTTATTTACTTTGTACTCTGAATTTCAAATGGCACTTGTACCGTTAATTTAGTTGAGGTGGCCTATCGGATATAATTATTTAGTTGAGGTGGCCTATCGGATATAATTATTTAGTTGAGGTGGCCTATCGGATATAATTATTTGGTTGAGGTGGCCTATCGGATATAATTATAGGGTAATTGCTTAGACAATTATACAGGGTTTTCCAATAAGAGGTGTTATTTTGAATAGCCCGCTATTTCGGTGGATGTTACTTTTGAAGCTGTCATTTTTTGACATTTGACAAGTAGAAACTACGCCATTAATAAAAATGGAACGATACACGCTTACGAACAACGCATTGAAATTATTAAAATTCACTTGAGTGAATCAAATGCAAATCATCTTGAGTGATGAGGCCCATTTCCACCTCGGTGGCTTCGTCAACAAGCAAAATTGTAGCATCTGGGGCTCGGAAAACCCAAGAGTTATTGTTGAAAAGCCTCTCTATCCTCAAATTGTGACTGTTTGGTGCGGTTTATGGTCCGGCGGAGTCATTGGACCTTACTTTTTCGAAAATGAGGCTGGAGCAAGAGTTACGGTGAATGGATCGCTATCGAGAGATGATTAATGATTTTTTTATGGCCGGAATTGGATGGTATTGATCTGGACCACGTTTACTTTCAACAAGACGCCGCTACGTGCCACACAAACAAGGAAACCATTGATCTTTTAAGATTGAATATCAAAATAACACCTCTTATTGGAAAACCCTTTATAAGGAAGCTGTCTATCGTTCTGCGCGATCTCAGTCAGACTGTAGGAAGGTACTGAGTTGATAAGGATGCTAGGCTGTGGGGGGAGTATCGATGTAGTTCTCATGGACACACGACCTCACTTAAGGGTCAAGGTAACTTAATAGTCGTACGTGTATGAATAGTAAATATTCAACCATTTATAATGGCTCGAAATGGATTTAATAGTGTTTGGTGACCAGAACTGAATAGACATGTAGATAACCTAATCTAACCCAACTTTTGCTTCTCTCCCACTCCCTTCAGCCTCATAGGCCTCGGACTGTAGGGACAATTTTTATGTGTAGTATATTTCACCACGAAAGTAAATAAAAATTAATGTTTTTCAAAAAAAATATATTCATTAGCCCCCACACAGGAGGCCCTGTGAATATATCCCTCCCACTGCGGCATAAGGCGATGGGTCGAGAGGCCAGTTGGAGAGTTCAAAGGGTCTCCCCAAATCATCATCTGCCGATCCGGCAACGCCACGCAGCTAGTGGGGAGGCGCATCCTTAACCCACCTCACCTGATGAGCCGGGGCACTCCTGCTAAATCACCAAACGTAGCCAACGATCGGGGTGCCTTTAAAAATGGTTGTTAAGCTGACATAAGACTCTAATAACGGGGGTTTGCTCGATGCTTACATTTACTAAAATCTCAAATATTTCTAGAGAGATCCCTACGAATGTTAAGTTATTTGTAAGACCTATTTTCTAGGCCTGCTAGGGCAAAGTCGACCGAAGGTCCATCCATTACCCAGGGCCGCGCGCCGAATATTGTTTTTACACGACATCATCACTTATGTCGATAAGATTCCCACTTAAATTGAGAGATTTTTGATAGGGAAAATTAAACCGCAGGTCTGTACAATACACCAGGGCCGCGCGTCGCACATTTTTGTGCACTGCTGCTCTACTTACGTCGTTAAGATTCTGGCTTTATTTTAGGGTATTTTCTCGTCTTAAGGCGATGCCATACGTAGTAATGCAAAATCATGTGTTTTTGGTTTGAAAATTTGGTCGCCTAGAAATGTTTCAGATGCTTTAATTAAATACTGCGAGTAGAATACATCTTGGACTTTGAAATAATCGAGTATTTTTTAGATAAGTCTTTTTATAAGCCCAGAAAAAAATAATGTAAAGGCCTATGAAAACTGCTTTAAAGTTCAAAATCTCCTACTTACGAACTCATTTTCGGTTATGATATTATTGTATAATGTGGAAAATAAGTTATTTATAAAATGATCGAAAAAAAATTAAATATTTATGCCTGAACATCCACAAAATAAAATAAAAGGCACTTTTTGGCCAAGTTTTTTTCTTGCATAAATCAAAACAGGCAGATGGTGGTAAGCGGGAATTTAAACCTTATCGCCATCTACGTAAGGGTTGTTATTGATTGCGGCTCAATTTAAAATATTACACGACGTAGTGCATCGCCTTAAATAATGTTTATAAATAAGGTTGGTACCTATCTGCCTAGCTGTCACGATTTTTATTTGTGGCAATTTCGATTATATCGAACAGCCTTTAAAATAACAATCACAAAACACGCCATAAAAATGTTATTGCATTTTGTAGAGAGGTAATAAAAGAAATGTGTTTAATTTGAACTGGACATAATCAATTATTATTTTTAAAGTAACCATAGTGTACCGTGGAAAAATAACATATATATATATAATTAATGTCGTCATTTAGATGTAGTCAAAATAATTAAACATTATTAAGTATTATAGTGATTTGTTTTTGGGGTATTATGCCGTGTTGCGCTACCTCCTTCTTTAGCAGTAATCTCCTGATTACACATTTGCCCTGATGATGGACACTGCAATGCTGAAACGTTGTCTAAAGAAAAAGGTAGGGCAACACGGCATAATACCCCAAAAACAAATCACTATAATACTTTTGGCCGTGAAAATCTCAAATCATAAATTCTCAAGTATCTTTAAGAAGATTTGAAATGAAATTAATAAAAAAATATATAAATATATCAAACCAAAGAAAAATTGTTTGTAGTTTTTGATTCGTCATATTTTTCACCTTATTTAATGTGTCAATGCTTGCTAGCGAAAAATGTTACAATAATCGAAGCAAGTCCGGTCGGTGGCTGAGTTGGCAATGCGTTTGGCCGTAGTGTGTTCAATTCCTCGGCTGGTTAAGTTCTCCATCACAATACAAGGAAAAATTTTCACTTACTTACTTAGTAGGAGGAGATTTTCAAATATTGCCAGGTTATTCGTAACACTTGAATTTAAAAAAAAATATGTCTACTGTAATAATAAAGTGGATGACGTTTGGTAATGAAAAATGGTAAAAGTATGATTGTTAACAATACTTTTAATTGGTTTGTTATTGTTGAATTTAAATATTTCGCTTTCTATTATATTTGTTAAAAGTCCGGTCGGTGGCTGAGTTGGCAATGCGTTTGGCCGTAGTGTGTTCAATTCCTCGGCTGGTTAAGTTCTCCATCACAATACAAGCACAAATTTTCACTTACTTACTTAGTAGGAGGAGATTTTCAAATATTGCCAGGTTATTCGTAACACTTGAATTTAAAAAAAAATATGTCTACTGTAATAATAAAGTGGATGACGTTTGGTAATGAAAAATGGTAAAAGTATGATTGTTAACAATACTATTAATTGGTTTGTTATTGTTGAATTTAAATATTTCGCTTTCTATTATATTTGTTAAAACTGTATAAACATACTTTGAATAAATCTATCATAGGGTTGCTGAGTGACTGTGATAATTCGAGCTAGGTTAGGTTAGGGTGGTTTAAATACTCTAATATTTCCCTTCTTACCAAAATGTCTGCTACGCAAGATTATTGAAATCTTTGCCTATAATTTTGTCAACATAACGTCAAACAATCACAATTCCTGATCAATTCACATAATTGACGTTAGTTGCAGTGGCGGCTCGTGACTTTTGGGTTTGTTTTAAGTTTTAATATTAAATAATGGCATTATTGATGTCGTATAGCCGAAAACGTTTTTTTTCGAAAATAAGGTTTTTTGTGTGAAGATTTTCTTGAAATCGGTGCAGTGCACTGCCAAACTGAAATTTCCTGAAAATCTTCATACAAAAACACGAATTTTCGAAAAAAAAAATCTTTCTGCGTTAAACAACATAAATAATGTCGAATTTTTCGAACTTAGCACTCTATCACACTCAAAAGTCACGAGCCGCCAGTGGTTAGTTGAATTAACCCCAAAAAACAATTACATTAAGTCCACACAAGGGGCCCTAAGGAAAATAATTTTATTTTAAAAACTGTGTGGGAAGAGGAAGGAGTAAAAATGGGTCTTGAAAAGAGAGAGGAGAGGAAGCACTGGAGGAGAAGATATTGACATTTTCAGTCAGTAGTAAAAACATGCCGAAAAACCTATTTTATATTTAATACTGATATACCAAAATGTCATAGTATGGACAGAAATTACTGTTCCATACGTCCCATAGAAAAGAAAATTTTCTTTTCACGTAACTGCCATTTTAAATGCAGTATTTTCCATACCCCCGAATTCAAATACTTGTCTATTATAGTAATTATGTTGAATAAAAAGTGTTTTTTCAAAAAAATATTTGTACTAAGTGTGACCAGCGAACCTAAAAATTGATTGTAAAAAAATTGTCCAATCCTTCGAGAATGTTTATTATAACTCAATCGAGCATATTATGCTCACCCTATTATAAATAGAGTCTTGCAAGCACTAGTAATACTCAGAGTGCATGCTGATTGGCGCTGGTATCGTTATCGGATTTTTTTTAAACTTCAAGCAACTTCGACCCCTTAGGTTAACAAGGTTTTATTGTATCAGCAATGTTAAGCGATAATAAACTTTATGGTTACTTTTACTAAAGTCTATTGTCGCACGTCATCGTTGTGTCACATAAACCTTGTTTTTGTATATATTAGAATATGAGTCTTTGGTCGAGTTTGTTATTGTCAAATTTAGAAGCAATAATTTTGTGATGTTAGGGGAATTTCCCTCGATATGAGAAAAACATAATATATCCTTGAACTAACCGATTTTTTCAAATGATGCTTTTGAAATATATAGTTTGGAATATGTCTGCTTATACAGATTGTATTATTAATAACTGACGCAAAATTCTGAGGCGCCCGAAGAAGATAGGCACTTTGAAGTGGATTAACAGAATAACAGAACGATGAGCAGATTAATGAATGTGAATGAAGCAAGAAGTTATGTGTTATGTGGCTGTTCATCCTCTCTAGTGCCCCTGCGTGGAAACAGCGTGATGGTTAAATAATATTTTTTTTTAAATATTTCGATTTCGGTTATTTTCAGAATTTAGGGAATTTGAGGGGAAATTCCCCATTATAGGGAAATTTATTTTTTCGGCTTACATCACTGCGAAGAAATCAGTACGTATTTTGCTTTTGCCGCGGTAGCTGTTTTCGTTCTTTGCGACAATATAACGTCAAACCAATCAAAAAAACTATACTGTTGGTGTACTAGACATATTAATAATTTAGTGCGCGTTATCAATTCTCATTTCCAGTCGGCAAGACTCCATTCCGAATTGTTTGTGATTGTTTGTTTAAATTGTTTTCGTTTCATACTGTGACAGTTTAGAAGTTTGCAAAACGAAAACGCGGTCGGTCCGTCGACAACGTCGAGTTATTATTATTGCTTCTTATATCGCGTGTTTTATTGCATTTCTGATTGTGATTTAGCAGGTTGCCTATTGCTATCGCTTCTACAAGTCTGAGGGATCCATTACGCCATAAATTCTTGCAGGTCAGTTGCGGGAAACGATGCAAAGGTTTGACTTTTGAGTTATTGCAAGTTATTTCAACAGGCACAATATTGTTTTGAAATGTCGAATCATTATTATTTGTATTGTTTGTAGTTGTAGTCGTCATGTTTGCGTAAAAGTTATTCATACATACCCCTGATAACTAACTAATTAGTTTTTAACCTTGTTTCGAGTTATTTGAAATACTCATTACTACGACAAATAATAACAATTTTACATTACGTTTTGTGTTACATTTGACCGCCACATGACTCTAGTTTGGTTACACGCTCTTTGCTTGTTAGTGACCAGATCGGAATAGCCAGATACTTCCCTTCCCAACCTTTATCTTTCACCTCCTTTGCCTCCCGCTCAATCGATTTAAAAACTAGTTTGCCCCCTTTTCCGTCTGCGCAGTTAACCGTGTCATGCTGTAATTTTGTTTTGAAACGCTCAAGCTGTGAGTTTTAAACAATTGTATCCATCGAGTTCTAAAGCTATAAAATAATGTTTATTTCACATAAAACGAACATTTTTCCATACAAGTAATAATAAATTATGTGATTGTGTTATCAACAACATAAAATACATATTTCCAGGCCCATAGTAAGTTAAATCGAAGAAATTATAATTCTCGACCGTGGCACCGAGTGAGACGAGTAATTTTATTTTATTTTTAATGTTTTAACCGTTGTATCCTACATTGTGTCCCAACTGCTTCCAGTTATTAAAACTATGGCAAATAGGTTACTGATACAACGCGCCTGGTTTCACTAAACTGTGTCCAGTGGACAAACTTGTGATTTACTGCGTTTATTATCGCACGTCACGTAAGTCCGTCGGTCAGACAAATTGTCATCGGCTCGTTTTGTAAAAAAAATGCCTTCCTGTAATGCACACAAATCATTCTCGATCAAAAATCAAATCTGACTGAGTTTCTTTCCATTTGCATGTACTCAAAAATCACTTATTATTCAATAAATAAGATTATTCACAATGCTTTTTGCTTCACAAAAACGGTTCGGTTTCAAGATGGTGGCCGTATTCAGAAAATATTCTATTTTAAGTGTGAAATCTTCGTGTTTATTTGTACAGTTCTTATTCGCATTTATTCAATATTATGGTACCTACCTGTCACAAGAAAGCTTGAAAAAATAATTGTCATTGAGATAGTTTCGTTTAGTCGTTTCTTTAGATAAATTATTGTGTAATTCCTTATTTGAATTTGAATTTTTTTTTAAAGTTGCATAAAATGTATTATTTATAATTACGTAGGTAGGTATTTAAGTACCTACTTACAAATTTTATGATTTCAGAGGAAATTTTGTTTCTTATATTTTAAATACGAGAAAATTTAGTACATTAGGATTGTGTTTGGAAAATTTGGTGGGTATTTTGTTTGTCTACTTGACTAAATAAAATACCCTTCATATTATACATTATTATTACTACCCAAAAATAATATGCATTATTTATTATAATACAAACTACTGACTCCGTCTATTTCCGTATTCCGTGGTTAATGTGAGTAAATAGTGAATAGAACAGGCCCTACTATGCTACCTTGTGGAACTCCATAAATGATCGACGATGGCTTGCCAGTATAGTGATTCATTCTGATTTATTGTGTTCTATTACACATATAACTTTTCATTAGTTAGGAGTTCCTTGCCTTTGCTGTCAGTGTTTTCTATTTTTTAATGGAATTTTGTGGCAGATTGAGTCAAAGGCTTTGGCCAAATCTAGATGTATCGTGATATCATGCAAACAATTTTCTGGATAATCGATCATAAATTCATACAGATTTAAAAAAAAAATAATCCTGCCGCCAATGTATATAATAGGCCAATGAATTTGATAATCTGTTCAAGAGAAAATAATTTAGATATTTTAAAATGTTCCATAATTTTCAGCAGAAGTGAGAGAAACTTGACCTTACTTTGGGTACACTGACACGTCCACAACACACGGCTATTATCTTCAGTGCTTGAGATTGTACTCGTAATTTGAACCGCATAGTATTTGGAGCATGATCTCAACAAGTTGAGTTACTTGTTGACTGTGATAATTTAATGACGCAAACCAATATAAGTGTGGCAGGCAAGTCCATGTTCCCGAAGTATTCTAATTTTTTCCTCACTTCTGTACCTCAGATCACATTTTTATGGATTTTATGTTCAGTGGAAATAACGCACGTAAATTGAATGCAAAGATATTAGAAGAACGATATGTGCTATGAGCAGTTCATACTGTGTGGAATTGTTTTGCCCAGTGTCGCCGGTTTTGTTCACCAATACTACTGCACACCTTCGCTTACGCTAAGGTATCCGCACTAATACATAGAACAGATTTCTGTGCGTACACGTCCCGATAGTATTCAAAGTACCCTAATAAGGTAGTACTCCGCCTACGGTCTGGCGGCCAACATAGCATATCTCGTTCTTCTAATATCTTTGATTGAATGCAATTGTTTATTTGCTTACGCCGAGTTTCGAACTAGCGACATGTGTCCAGAACCAATGAGCTTACTGCTATGCCAATGATGTGCAACTCTTGTAAGGCTGAAGGGAGTAAGATAGGAAAGATGAAGGTTCGGAAAGTTCCTGCTTATTCAGATCTGGTCATACTGCTAATGCCATTTCAAGCAAAATCGTTTCGATTCTGAAATGTAAAATGTAAACAGTATCTACTCGTACCTCTCTATAGCGCTGTGGAAACCTCGTAAAATTGCATACGGCAAGTTCGTTACACTTCATTTATAATTTTTATTGTTTTTTTTTTAATATTTTATTTATACGACCATCACGAATTCACGCCCGGCAATCGCAATCAAAGTAGCTAACTACTCGCGCCTTGTGAAAGGTTTTTTAAAATCAAAATACTAATACAAAAAAATTCGATTATGATTAGCTGACTTGTATCCGGCGTTCCTGGGAGTTATCTTTAGGAGACATATACCATCGCGGACTTTTCTGTGGGACTTTTTAAGATATACAATTCCGTATTATCCAGCGTTAGGCAATGTAAGCGCTTGAAAATATTTTTTTACGACTCTATTACAAAACAACGACTTTTCTCTACTTTATGTAAATATATTATGCAAGTATTATATACATAAACCTTCCGGAAGAAATTCTCTAGATGATAGTGAAAACTCTAGCAAAATACGTTACGTGGTTTAGAAGAACTAAGAGCACAAACAGACAGACGCGGATAACAACTTTATTTTATACTATTTACAGATAGTATAAAATAGAGTCCGTTTCTGCGCTTAGTTCTAAGGTAACTTCGAAATTCGTGTTAATTCCTTACTAGCAAAAGTAATATTACATATTTTAATGTTCAATCTAATCTGAAATCTGAAACTAGAATGTTTTCAAGTCAATTTCTTGCCGGCAAGCTATTTCCGTCAAGTTTTTCGTATTTTAGTTCAAGATTGTCGATGAAAATATGCGTTAAAAATTAAAAATGTTGATAATTCTTAGTCGATGTATGAAATATGACCGAACAAAATAAGGTGGGATTAGCTAAGTGGTAGAGCAGCGTTCCGGCAAAAGGTTCTGGGTTCAATTCCTTGATGTGAGAATCGCTAATATTGTCTGTCTTCAATGATTACATATTACAATTTGAGGTTTTACTCATTGTGTTATTTTAAAATAAATATTTCTCTAAATACAGGGTTTTCCAATTAAATGTGTTATTTTGATATTCAATCGTAAAAGATCAATGGTTTCGTTGCTTGTGTGGCACGTAGTGCCCGTCTTGTTGAAAGTAAACGTTGTCCAGATCAATACCATTCAATTCCGGCAATAAAAAATCATTAATCATCTCTCGATAGCGCAATCCATTCACCGTAACTGTTGCTCCAACCTCATTTTCAAAAAAGTAAGGTCCAATGACTCCGCCGGACCATAAACCGCACCAAACAGTCACACGTTGAGGATATAGAGGCTTTTCAACAATAACTCTTGGGTTTTCCGAGCCCCAGATGCTACAATTTTGCTTGTTGACGAAGCCACCGAGGTGGAAATGGGCCTCATCACTCAAGATTATTTGCATTTGATTCACTCAAGTGAATTTTAATAATTTCAATGCGTTGTTGAAGCGTGTATTGTTCCATTTTTATTAATGGCGTAGTTTCTACTTGCCAAATGTCAAAAATGACAGCTTTAAAAGTAACATCTACCGAAATAACGGGCTATTCAAAATAACACCTCTTATTGGAAAACCCTATAGTATAAAACTATAACTTGCTATACGCGGCTGTCTGTTTGTGCCCTTAGTTCTTCTAAACTACGCAGTGGTTTTTGATAGGGTTTTCATTATCATTCAGAGAATTTCTTCCGGAAGGTTTATATATTATAACTGCGTATTTTATTTATAGAAAGTAGAGAAGAGTCGATGTTTTGTAATCAAGTTATAAAACAATATTTACATTGAAATAATGTACTACGGAATTGTGTATCTTAAAAAGGCCTACAAAAAAGTATGCGATGGTATATGTCCCCAGCAACGCCGGATATATATATATAATATTTAGTTTCAAGTATTTTGTCAAGGACAATAAGGAAATACTTCACTGGCAAGAGTTAGCAATTAACGTACGAGCAACAATTACAGATACGAATAAATAGTTTTGTCCGTATAAAAACCTCTATTCTTTCAAGAAAGGCATACAAATGCAATATTGTCTTGAATCACTTGATTCTAATCTTCCGAAGTTACAGACATAGTTACCACCTAAATTAGTATTTTTGTTAAATTTTATTGATTCACATTAAAAAGAAATTAAGAAGAAAAGTGAAAGATTAAGTACATCAAGCGCTTCCGAGAGTATCAGAGAATATGTGAAGCGCGGTGAAGCTGGCAGATCTGGTCATCAAAGACGGCTAAAGTCATTTAATGCAATATGAACGGTGGCCTTTCACCGGGGTGATATATATTAAGTATATCTAGTATCTACCAACCAATCTTGTGTACACTATTATTTTGTACTCTGCTACCGTGAATGTGACGTATCATTAGATGTGCCACTAGGTCAACATCGGGTCACGGCCGAATGATAAAGATAAGAATGATAAAGATAAGAATGATAAGATAAAGCCTACTACCGACTAACCTACCGTTTCGCCGCAGGGGTTAGCAGAGAGGACGGAAAGCCAAACCTCTCGGTGTCGGCACACATTCATTGCCTCGTTCACACTAATACATCGTCTCGTATTCATATATACAATACACTCGAGCAATTTTTGTCATATATGAATATGTTACAGCCAAAGTAATAAATCCTGATATTATACATATATACTATCCAGCCATTTTTTATAATGTCTACCCAATTTAGACAAAGTGATAATTGACACAGAATTAATCACATTAACTAGCCATTTTATATAATATCTTCGAAGACTTAGATACAGTTATAAAACACGTAGGAATAGGTAAAGATTATAAAATTATATTTCAATTTGCCTTTAATTTATAAAGTAAATTTAAACTAGGTTGGGTTATTATAGGTTAGGTTGGGTTATTATATGTTGGGTTATTATAGGTTAGGTTGGGTTGGGTTATTATAGGTTCGGTTTGGATAGGGGGTAACAAGTCTTTTGGTCCGTATTTATTACTTTGGCTAACTTTGACCCGATATTATGAATAATATCCGGATAAAGTGATTAATTTATCACATTGTCTAAACAATTTTGTTATTATATATAATGACCAGTCATTATGTATAATAGCTATTTAATCACTATGACTGTAACATATATATTTACTTGTATAGTATTTTGAATTTTATTTTCATTTTCAAAATTGGAACTTTGGAGAATTCAGACTAGCGATAAAGTACCTACCTATAATACTATAATGATTAATTTAATCTTCATTTTCAAAATTGGAACTTTGGAGAATTCAGACTAGCGATAAAGTACCTACCTATAATACTATAATGATTAATTTAATCTTCATTTTCAAAATTGGAACTTTGGAGAATTGAGACTAGCGATAAAGTACCTACCTATAATACTATAATGATTAATTTAATCTTCATTTTCAAAATTGGAACTTTGGAGAATTCAGACTAGCGATAAAGTACCTACCTATAATTTAATCTTAATTTTCAAAATTGGAACTGATTTTTTTTGTAAGAATTCAGACAGTACCCATTGATCTATTATATATAGATGAGACACGAAGCGAAAAAAATGGTTCCACTTTTTTACGTCCAATCAGTCCAATTCGATCTCTAACGCCGAACGACCGGAAACTACCGAATCGGTCCTTGAGCACTGCTTATATAATGTGATAATAGTGGAACACGTTTCGACGAAATATTAGTACGCAATACCACCCCTATGACTACACCCTGATTTTTCACGGTTCTGCGCTAGTATACTATACTATAATACGGAAAGATTTTTTTAAAATGTTAAAACAGCAGAAGAGTTCCAACTGCCCGGAACCAAAGGAAGGTGAGAACGTGAAGGAGTATTTACTAATATATATTTTTAAATAATTCTATTGGAATTTTACTTGTGTTTTCGGGAATAAATTAATGAAAATCTTGGAACCTAAAATTAAACCACTTCACGACATCCGATCGAGCTGTAACTCTACAGATAGACTCGTTCTCCATGACAATGCATTCTATCAACTATTGATGGCAATCACGCGGACATATACCTACGCGTTTCTCTGAAATCGGATGACATTACAGATGCTAATATACGAAATAAATTTCGTTCCTACCCGATTGGCATTTGGTGAGGTTGGTAAAGCTGTCAACTCCAGTTCCCGGGTAGGAAGGTTCAATACTCGGTAGAACCAGATTTTATTATTTAAAAAAAAGACTTTTTTTAGGGGTTAATTTTTTGTATTAATGAAAATATTATTTAATTTTTTTATTATCATCATAATTTCCGCTCCCGTCTTAATTATTGTAATGAATTTCAATCGATTATTCGTTGGTATTCCTTTTTATTGCTATTTTAAACATTTTGATTGCGCTGGATACCACAATCACCCAGTTTTCCGTCAAATTTGGCGCATATTAAAACTGGTTATTTGAGATATATCTATTATTGTACGCAATTTTAAAATCTGTAACCTCACTTCTAATCTCATTTCATATATTTCATGCGTAAATGGTTTAAGGTAATAAGTTAAATAAAGGAATTACCTTTTAAAATAAGTGTGTCGGAGGAGTTTTGTTGGAAACCCTTTATTTTGTTAAACCAGTTATTTTATTGGAAACCAGTTATTTTGTTGGAAACCAGTTATTTTGTTGGAAACCAGTTTTTTAAATTTTTGGAAACCAGTTATTTTGTTTTAAACCAGATATTTGATTGGAAACCAGTAATTTTATTGGAAATCAGTTATTTTGTTGGAAACCAGTTATATTTTTAAATACCAGTTATTTTGTGGAAAACCAGTTACTTTGTTGTAAACCAGTTAATTCGATAGAATCCAGTTTTTTTGATGGAAACAAGTTTTTTTTAAGGAAAAACAGTTTTAGGTATTTTTGGAAACCAGTTTTTTGTCGATGTAGTGTTAAATCAGTTTAAGTTAGAAATCTGTTTTGCTGTAAACCCACAGTAGAAACAAGTTGTTTCGTTAGAAACCCATCGTTTTGTCATTTTGTTTGAAAACATTTATTTTGTTGAAAATTAGATATTTTGTTGAAAACCCGTTACTTTGTTGGAAACAAATTGCTTTGTTGAAAACCAATCGTTTTGTTGGAAATCAGTTTTTATTTATTTATTAGAAACCCGTTTTTACAACAACGAAAAAATGATTACGACCGTTATACATCGGGATCTTGACAACTTACCCCTGTCAGAACCCGCCCTGGGTATTGCTGGAAACCAGTTTTTTGTTGTAGTTTTAATTCAGTTTTGGTTACAAAACTGTTGTTTCGATGTAAACCCATATTAAAAACAAGTTATTAGAAACCCGTCTTTTTGTTATTTTGTTTAAAACCATTTATTATGTTTGAATCCAGATGTTTTGTTCTGTAAACAAATGGTTTCAATTATAATAAAATAACTTAAATAAAGTGGTATTCCAACTCTGTTATTATTACTCTAATAAGTGACAATAAGTGATTGATTGCTGCTTGTGAAGATTTACAAATAGTTTTTTTGGAAACCTGTAATTTTTTTTATTGGAAATCTGTTTTTACAAAAAATAATATTGGTTGTCACGACCGTTGCATATATCTCGTCAACTTATTTGATGCAATGGAATGCATTATTTGGTAAGGTAAATTTCTATATTGTTATTGGACAGTTAGAATGAGTTGCTCTTTCTGTTAACTAAACACATTATGATATTTCCTGATAAGCTAACCAACGTGTCAAATTCTAGAAATCCATTGTTTCACAGTTTAGTGCTGCGAGCGGACAGAATTATTCTTCCATATTGCTTAATGTACAAACTGTATACCTTTGCTTCGAGACCACTGAATGACTTCATAGATAAACCGGTAGAAATGTGTTGTGCCCAAAGTAAGCTCAACTTAGCCTTACTTCTGGTAAATTTGAGCAAAATTTTTCAAAAATCAAAATTATTTCTGTAGCTGATAATCAATTTTATAATTTTTTAGGCCTATCTAGGGCCTAGGAGTGGAATGATCTGTCGATGTGAAAGCAAACTGTTTTTTTTTTTTACATAAGAGCTATTGACTCCTAGGCCCCAGATAGGGCAATAAAGTTGATTATCTGCTTGCGAAAAATTATTTGTAGCAAATAGACACGCCCACAATACACTACTATCAGATCATGTCTTCAGTGTGTGCTGTATTGTATTTTCATTGCGCTTTAGTCACGGAAGTTTTTTAACTATGTATATCAAATTTCTATGCAGTTCGCTGTAGAAATAACAATATCTTATTCGTTATAGATAACAATATCTTGGTTTTATATTGCTTTGTTTTCTTTCTGGAAGTTATAATATTATTATTTGGTGTGGGAAAGTTTTTATGCACAGAAGAAGTACCGCCATGACTGGATAAACTCATCAAAATGACAATTCAACACATCATTAAAAAGTGATAAAAAGTCATGAAAAGTGATGAAACAAAAACTAGATTCAACGGGTTAAATAAGTAAGGTAAATGTTACTTTTTTTTCATCGTTTTTAATGACTTTATTTCACTTTTTAACGGTGTATTGAATTGTCATTTTGATGAGTTATTATGGAACCCTTTTAGTAATTCAGTAATACATTTTCTACCGATTTATAAGAAGTTTCTCGTTAACTAAAGTTTTTAAGTTATAAAAAAAGAAGTTATTTTTGAAGATAATATCTATACATTTGTTATGCCGAAATGTTAATTACAAGAAATTCCTTCGATAGAAAAAAATCGCAAAGTAAGCTTCGAAAATTATTTAAAACAGGTTTTATTCTTTTTTGTTGTTTGTTTTTGGGGTGTTATGCCGTGTTGCGCTAACTCCTTCTTTAGCCGACGTTTCGGACAGCGTTGCAGTGTCCATCATCAGGGCAGATCCGGTAGATCCGAAGATGTGAGACTGCAATCCACTGCAACGCTGTCCGAAACGTCGGCTAAAGAAGGAGTTAGCGCAACACGGCATAACACCCCAAAAACAAACAACAAAAATGCTTTTGGCCGTGATAATCTAAAAACTTACCAGGTTTTATTCTGTTATTTAATATGTTATAGGCATGAAAAAATTCACAGTGTATCTTTAAATGCAATTAAAGCATTTTTCAAGAGATTTTTGCTCTATTTCAAATGAGTCGTGTTTTATTAAATATTTTCACCATTTTAGCTTAAGGCGATGCACTACGTAGTAATGCAAAATCATGTGTTTTTAGTTTGAAAATTTGGTCGCCTAGAAATGTTTCAGATGCTTTAATTAAATACTGCGAGTAGAATACATTCTGGCCTTTGAAATAATCGAGTATTTTTTAGATAAGTCTTTTTATAAGCCCAGAAAAAAATAATGTATAAGGCCTATGAAAACTGCTTTAAAGTTCAAAATCTCCTACTTACGAACCCATTTTCGGTTATGGTTTTATTGTATAATGTGGCAAATTAAGATATTTATAAAATGATCGGAAAACATTTAAATATTTGTGCCTGAACATCCACAAAATAAAATAAAAGGCACTTTTTGGCCACGTTTTCTTGCATAAATCAAAACAAGTGGATGTTGTTAAGCGGGAAATTAAGCCTTATCGCCATCTACGTAAGGTGTGTTATTGATAGCGGCTCGATTCAAAATATTACACGACGTAGTGCATCACCTTAATTATTATCGTTTTTAAATATTAATACGAATTTTGCACTGGGTTTAGCAGGGTTTGGTACTAATCCCTGCTACTAACCTATACTACTATATACTAACCCTGTGCAAAAGTCAGAAAACAGTATTAATAAGAGATGGCGGTGACTGAAGACATAAACTGATAGAAAATGCTGTGGGCGTGTCAGTTTACCCTTATTAAAATGAAAAGCAGTTGTTTTGAAGAAATATTTTTGTAATTTTTTCTGGAACTAATATTTCCACAACAAGTATTTAAAAATTGTAATAGATTTTTTTGTAATATTTAAATGTGGTTCACTTAAGTGTGTTAAACAATAATTCATGCCAGTCACTGATAGACTAGAGCAGTGATCAACCATTTTCAATTTGTTCGCGGCTTGACATCTTGACATGGTTAACTTTTGCGATCGGTGGTGTCGCTAATCTTATTTTCGAAAATGGTAATTTTTTAATAAAACAATCACATATCGCAAAAAGGGTCGCACGTGAAATTTTACATCTTCCAGGTTAAACCAATAAATGCTGTCGATTTTTATCATTCTGAAATACATATAAAAGAGATGCTTGCAATTTTGGGTGGCTAATTCAAAATAAACAGACAAAAGTTTGTCACAAAACCCTTTCGTATTTTGAAAACTTTGCATATTTGATCATAGCGCGATCATTTGATTACGTGTACGTTTTCATAAACTTATTTTGGAATAGTACCCTTATAAAACAGAATCCATGCAAAATATCAATCATAGCGCGCACAAAGAAAGCGCGACAGGCAAATATTTTGCTAGGTTCTTGTAATATCTGGGATTTACTATCTACGTATTATAACTTGGTATCAAATACACTTGTGTTTTGGAGTCTTTAATAAGGGCATGGTTCGTTCAAGATTACAAGAAGTTTAATATCGTAAATAATTACAATGAATCTCTTTCTGGACATATACGTCCGTTCTAACTGAGGCTATGAGTTACGCCGGGAACTAGAACTGTAAGTGAGCTTCCAACCTAGGAATCAGCTATCCTCAGCTGCTGTCGGAACTATTCGCGTACCACCAACATGCTATCTCTGTCAGACGGTGCATGCACTGCCATCTATGAATAACTCTTAGAACTATTTTAACAGGATAATAATAACTGAATCAAATAACAATATGAAATATTTTATAAAACCTAAACCTTAAAAATGCTTAGAAAACATAGTTTTTTTTAACAAAAAAAGCGCTGCGCTGCAAAGCTGAAAACTTTTCTACGATTAAGGTGAAAATTCTGTTGAGAATATATTAAAAAAAAATTATTACCTTGAGCAACTGATTCAAAACATTGAATAAAGACTAAATTTTCCGCTTGTAAAATAGAACAATAACCGTTGAATATTTTTTAACAAATTATAAGCAATTATTCACCTGAAATATCCATACAAATTGAAAAAAACTCCCGAGAAAGAATAAATGCTGCTGACTGGAATTGAACCCGCAGCCTTCTGATTGCCTTTCGATTTTTTCAATTTGTATGTATATTATTTGTGCTATGTCTTATATACATTAATTTATCATTAACTCTATACAAATAAAAATGTTAATGTTCGTTTGTTCAAAATCTTAAATCTCCAAAAGTTCTTCACAGATTTTTCACCTTTGAAATTTTGACATTTTGAGTTTTTATATACCTAAATTATATAGATGTCCTTTATTTGAAAAAGGGACAAACATGCTTTTTTGAAAAACAGCGCCAACTTTTGTTTCTTTATCTGCACAGACTGACTGAGCCATAGCAATGCGTGGCGGGGGCTAGTTAAAACATAATAATATTTGACAGGTCAAAATATTTCACCAATAAACGTAGATATAATATTTCTCGACGCCATCTAGTGGGAAACAAAGCTTTTTCTCATCGATTCTCATCTCTCAAAAATAATTGAAAAATATTTATATTTTTTACTTAAAATTTTTTGATATTTTTTAGTGATTGGTATGAAAATAAGAAGTTCTGATAATATTATAAATATTTTCATTGAGAATATTACCGATATTATTTTCGGTTTTTTATAGTATTTGTTTAATCTGACCAATTATTTCTTTTTATCTTTTTAGCTCCAAGGACGATGAAATAGACGGAAGTTGCATAGTGCGCGCCAGAGGACTCCCCTGGCAGTCATCAGATCAGGACATCGCCAAGTTCTTCCGAGGGTTGAATGTGGCAAAGTAAGTTGTAATCTCTTTTTTTCTTGAGTCATTTCCTCATTGCTGAAAATCCTCGCAGCTCTGCGCGTGAAGAGCCAAGGATACCGATGTTCCGGACCC
This sequence comes from Hesperophylax magnus, assembly GCA_026573805.1. Lineage (NCBI taxonomy): Eukaryota > Metazoa > Arthropoda > Insecta > Trichoptera > Limnephilidae > Hesperophylax > Hesperophylax magnus. The sequence goes on from JAIUSX010000119.1 coordinate 1,015,680, forward strand.
CTCTGATTCTTGATCACTCCAACGCATCGGTGATTTTCCTCTGCATCTCTTGCTGCTGTTATGAATGTTATCGTGATTAATTTTTGTGGCGTATGTCGTAAGGGGCCGTTCAAGTATTACGTAAGCAGATTTATTACAATTATTTACCCCCTCTTCCCACTTGTCACCAAAAGTAAGCAAAGCTCTTACCCCCCCCCTCCCATGCTTACGTAAAAATTGGTACCTATATGCAGTGTTGCCAACGGGTCTTGGCCTAATGTCGCCGTTTTTCAAACATTTAGTATTCCCCACACAAATTGTACGTGATCTTGATTCCCCCTTTTATTATTCGAAATCCATGGGGGGGGGGGGGGGGGGTATATAAATGGGATATGCATTTTTCTGTTAATGTATTCTGTTTTTTAAGTGATTATCTAAACGTATTAATTATTTGTGGGAATCCCCGAATATGTATGAACATAGACAATGTGTGGGTTGCCAATGTGTACATAATACTTCAACGGCCCCTAAATAACTAAAACCGGCCATTAGTTTGGATTTGTCCAGTGAAGACTCGAAACGCAATTACGGAGGCGGTTGTCATCCACAAAACCCCCATCAATATTAATAGAGACGACGGAACTAAGCATCATAGTTCTTGGTATCCGGTACTTTATTGCTATACCAAAACTAAACGCCGAAAACCACATTAATTTAACTATATATCGGCCTTAAGGGGATTCTTTTGTTGTCCACAACACAAACAGGCGTAAATCATTTTTAGAAATTATTTTAGAAGAGCTAAAAACTTCTTTTTTTTTTTTTGGATATTTATAATTTTATTACATGTTTCGCTAATGGAAAAACCTCTTTAGCATAACATGTAATAAAATGTACAAGAATCTGGCAAAAAAATCAGTTTTCGGCTATCCTAATATATTTATTTATTTATTTTTTCATGTTCTCCATAAAACGGTTATACACCAATATATCATGGAGAAGATTACAAATTAAAAAGTTTACAGAGGCAGTTTTACTGTTTTGTGACATGTGTTAAAAGATAGTTACTGAATTGTCTGTAGGTGACATTGAAAATGTCGATGGCTAATGCAGAATCGTTAAGCAGTTGAGTCGCTCTGTTTATTGGCGCGTTCTGATAGGCAGAAGTCCTCGCTTTCGGAGCATATAAGAGTGCATGGGATCTCCCTCCAGTATAATTGTTAGGGACATAAAAGTTAACCTCTTTCAACATAGGCGGATTGTGTATTGTACCAGAGATTAACTTAAAAAAGTGTTTGCCTAAAAATATTTTTCTGCGGGCTTCTAATGTATTGAAATCGAGCATTCCTGTTAAGAACAAGGATGGATACAGGAATGGATAGTATGTATATTCCCTCATATACAAGTAACGCATAAACCTTTTTTGTACTTTTTCTATTTCTAAGATATGGTTTTGTTCAGAAGGGGCCCAGATAATGGAGCTGTATTCCAGGATGCTGCGGACAAGTGCTTCATATGTTCTCCGTATCGCAATTCCATTAGTAAATGATCTCGCATTACGAAGAACAAATCCAAGCATTTTGTTGGCGCGGGAGACAATTTCAGATATGTGGGATTTGAAAGAGAGATTTGCTTCGAAGATCACCCCAAGGTCACGAATCTCGTTTTTTTCGTGTTAATATATTTTTATTAATGTGATATGGGAATAGAAATGTATCTTTGGATCTTGTAAATGTAACTACACTGCATTTCTGGATGCTGAAGGGTAATTTATTTAATTCCTACCATTTGACAAGAGAGTCAAGATCATTCTGCAGAAGAATGGAATCGATACAACTTTTGATAGCTCTGAAAAGTTTGGTATCGTCAGCACAGAGCCTTGCCTATATCATTAATGAATAAAAGAAAGAGGAGGGGTCCTAGATTCGATCCCTGGGAAATCCCGGATTTAGTTTTGTATTCTTGAGAGAACTGGTGTCCGTAACTGACATACTGACGACGATTGTGTAAGTAGCTAGCTACGAAAGCGAGAAAATCCTGAGAGAATCCGATGTCACTCAATTTTATTAGTAAAATATCATGGTCGACTTTATCAAATGCTTTTTCAAAGTCTGTATAAATCACATCGACATGTAAAAAATTTTCGAACGATTTATTTATATAGGTGGTGAGATTCATAAGGTTTGTTGAGGGTGATAGAGTGATATATATATACACTTGCCCTGATGATGGACACTGTAACGCTGCCCGAAATATTGGCTAAGAAGGAAGCGCAATAGGGCGTAATAATCCAAAAATTAATCACAATAATACTTTTGGCCATGAAAATCTCAAATCATACTGACCAACTGATTGATAGCCTGTTTTGGATATTCGTAAATGTAAATGTTATTTCTGACCCTGACAGATTAGTCTCCCTTGGATTTAGTGACGATACAATACCTAATTCAGCATTGGGTTCATAGACATCCAATGTGATAGACCAGCCCAGGCAAAGGGGAGCAAACCAAATTGTGCGGAGCGGAAAGGCCTCACGACCCTTTCCCTTTCTGTGACAATTAATGAATTTGAGAGTATACAATTTGGTCCTCGAAAATAAATCTGCTTATGAATCACTAGCCCTTTTTACAATGGCGCGCAAATTGCTGTAAAAAACTTAATCACTAATTGAGTAAACATATGTTTTGGTCTTGTTTCCAAAATTGAATATTTTGCTAATTACACTTTTACAACTGTGCTATAATTTACCCACCTTAATCATTTTTAGCGTCGGTTCGGTTAAAAATGAACATTCACATCCTGCGCAGAAAAGTCCCACAATGGATTGTGCTACAACCGTTGCCCTACTTTAGTGAACATTACTTTTCTGCGCATGGTTTGGTTATTTCAATGTGCGCTCTTCTGTGCTATTTTGCATAAAAATCAATAACTTCAAAAATCTTCTTAAATCAAAATTTTACTTTCGCACCACCTCCCCTATGCCCGTTCTCGATGAACTAAGGCCGATACAAATCCATAGCCGTCACGATGCAACCACCGTTCGATTGCTACTGCGTGCTTTTATGTTGACAAACTGCAGTTAGAAGTTTCAATCGATAAAAGTTTATTCAAAGCATTCTTCAACCCTCCTGGTGCTAAAAGTATGGTCACATGGTTTCCCTCAGATTTTGGGAAAGTTTATCAGTTGTCTATGGTTGGATTCTAATGACTTTGTGTGTTGCAGGGGCGGAGTAGCTCTCTGCCTATCCCCACAGGGCCGCAGGAACGGAGAGGCGTTGGTCCGCTTCGTCTCCATGGAGCACCGAGACATGGCGCTCAAGAGGCACAAGCATCACATCGGCAGCCGGTACATCGAGGTAAGCATGTCAATTTCATTGCTTATTTGATGTAAGACAATTCTGTTTCGATCTTTGCTAACAATATCTCTTCTCTGTTATTTTCTGACGTATCCGTTCAAATAGAATAATGATTTTAATAACAGAAAACATTCTTCGTTAATACAACTCCGAGTGAAACAGCACTGTGCTACATAAATATTTATCCTAACTTCTCACAATACGGACGATGATGTGTCAACAAATCTGCTGTGCCGTCCACTGTATTGTTTGTTTTATAATATTGGAGTGAGCGAAAGTTTCCGATCAATTGTCGCCATAGAATAATGCAAGACTGTCATAACATCAAAGTATAATAATTACTTTTTTATTGTCTGTTGAATGGTATTTGCGGAAATATAATTTATCATGCTAAACATCTGTTAAAAAAAGAAATCATTTTCAAAGAAACAAATCAAATCGAGCCAACTTGTGTTACACCTCATGTAATTTACACTGTGTCGGAATTTTAAAGATGGCCTCCACGGTCGAGCAGTTATGAAGAACAGATGAAATAGAAAATAATAATGACTAAAAAAAGGATGGGCGTAAATTTGAATTACAAACGACCGACTTGTAAGAAGATTTTGTAAACTTGAACGGAAACACACGGGACAGTTGCTAGAATACATTGAAGACTAACCGAAATGTCCTGAAACATCAATAGTGAACCCTGGTGAGACTGGTAAAATCAGTCAGCTCTAACAAGCTAGACGGATGTATAGTCATTTGAGAACGATAACTCAACTAGTCGGCGTATGAAGCTTGGCGGTCGAGTCTAGGCCTGCGGCGGATTAATGAATTTGACATTCAAATCCCGGCGAATTATAGAGCTTGATTTTGTGCTTACAATTAGTAACTAACAAAAGAGTAAATATCTTTTAAAACTTGATTTTTTTTTTGGTTTGACTTGAGGATTGATCTTTCCTCCCCAGGGACTAAGCAAAATGAGTGAACCGCCCTATTACTTGTTAAAATCTCTTCTTACCAAATCCTGATAAATAAATTTTTATAACGTCATCCAATTTTAGAGAAATGCGTGTGTGCGTGAGTGCCACCAAGAGTTGATAGAATACATTGTTATCGACAACGAGTCTATCTACCGAGTTTCAGGTCGATCAGATGTCGGAAAGTGGGTTAATTAATTTATTCAATGCATTGTTATCGACAACGAGTCTGTCTACCGAGTTTCAGGTCTATCAGATGTCGGAAAGTGGGTTAATTAATTTATTCAATGCATTGTTATCGACAACGAGTCTATCTACCGAGTTTCAGGTCGATCAGATGTCGGAAAGTGGGTTAATTAATTTATTCAATGCATTGTTATCGACAACGAGTCTATCTACCGAGTTTCAGGTCGATCAGATGTCGGAAAGTGGGTTAATTAATTTATTCAATGCATTGTTATCGACAACGAGTCTATCTGCCGAGTTTCAGATCGATCAGATGTCGGAAAGTGGGTTAATTAATTTATTCAATGCATTGTTATCGATAACGAGTCTATCTGCCGAGTTTCAGGTCGATCAGATGTCGGAAAGTGGGTTAATTAATTTATTCATTCCGGGAAACAAAAGAGTATGTATGAGACAATGTATGAATGTGAATGAGGCAAGGAGTGTGTGCCAAGACCGAGTTGTTTGGCGGTCCGTCCTCTCTGCCTACCCCGTGATGGTTAGTTAGTTTGTTCAGCAGATTACTGCGTATATATTTGAATAGAATCTGTTTATATTTTGATAATTTTCTTAACCTTTATAACATCAATACCATTTTTGAAAATGTCGCACACTTACGTGCAAGGAATTTATATTGTTTAAATAAGATGTTGACTTTTCGACCTATATTATTTATTGACTACAGATTAAGTGTTATCGCAAAGTATATAGAAAATATTTATTATTGGTAAAATGTTCCTATCCGTGCAAAGCTATGAAGTGCTCTAAATTGACCAAGTGGTGTTGGCCATCAATATTTTTAAATCCTGTTAAAATTATCGCAATGTTTAACCCCTCAGACTAATTTGTTCGGTTTAGCGAACAAACAGCTACTATCCGTAGAATCAATTTGTTCGCTTTTGGGAGCAGTTCATATAGAAATCGTTGTGTCGTCTACCTCACTGTTATATTGCGAAATATGATCTAAACCAGAGGTTCCCAAAGTGGTCTATATGGACCCCCAGGGGTCGATATCGGCATGCTGAGGGTCTATGTCAGCGAGAAAAAAATTTGGGGGTCCACGAGATTCAAATGGGGGTACATACGAGCGGACCCCCATTTACCTCAAGTCAACATTTAGGAGTTCCGTAAATGACACAATAGACCTAACACAAATATAATAGACTGAGAAATTACTTATTTGATATTTGCATTTTTATATTTCGTAAAGTTGTTAATTGAGGTATATAAATAGAGTCTACGTTCCTTTTCTCGTCAGAAGTAATATATTCAAGCAAAACATTGCACATTGGAAGCCGTGAATTTTCCTAGTTCCCCAACTTGTTTTTGAAAAACGTCCAGGGTAATAATGATGTTCAACATTTAAATGCACTTCACACAGACTTCAAAACTAAGTTTGAGGACATTTTGACTATGGAAATGCAACGTTGAAGAATCGGATATCACGTGACAAGAAGAACCGACCGGAATAAGCACTGACAAAGAACTTAAAGGGCAGTTCTGTAGGGCTAGCTACAGAAAGAGATTCCCGTTGCTTATCCTGCTTCATTTTCATTTGGTGTAGGTAATACTTCACAAGGGCGCCCCTGTCTGCACAATGTAAAGACAGAGCAGCTATACCGCCTCCCGGTTGTTGATCAGGCAAGGGAAGTGAATATTTTTACTAAACAAATAAATGATTATCACATGGGACGTTAATAGTTTTATGAAAATTAAATATTCGGCAGGCAGGGGGTCTACGGAAAAAAAAAAAATTTGGCAAGTGGTCTACGGGGCAAAAAAGTTTGGGAACCTCTGATCTAAACGAAAGAGAAAACACAACACTCTAGATTAAAATCTCGAAATTAGCTATAGAAGAATAAAAATGTACATCTCTGTGAAACCAAATGTTCCGACCGCAAATTTATAAAACTTTTTGATTTTTTATGAATTATTTTTATATGAAATGACAAAAAGTGAGGTGACAGTAATGTAAATAATACATTTCTCTAAATAATGTGTATTTTTTTATTGTTTTCAGTAATTTTAGTTCAATGTTTATATGAAAAAATGTAACTTGAGTCATTTTTAAAACATTTTATGTTTATTTCTAACAATTAAATTTGAAAGCTTTTTTCATCACATTTCTAAAACAGTTTATAGTTTTCGGATTCGTTTAGAAATATTCCGTTAATTTAGATTTTATTGCTAAGTGGAAATGCACACGAATTCTACGACCTTCTGACACCGTCGTTAAAAAATATAATGATCAATATGTCAGAGGCCTGAGGGGTTAAGATAAATTCTTAACGCCAAAAAACTTACTCTTGAAAAATGAAATGATTTTTTAATACCTACCGCAACTGTCATAAATAAGCATTCAAAATTATGACAGTTGCAGTAGCGGGTAGGTAAGGTGGTGAACAGACACGCACAAAATCTCGCACAAAATATCTCAAATTGGGGAGGCCATAGTTTCACTGGCTCCGGGCAGTTGATACTTTTGTGCGGTAATTTTATTTATTACAAAGAAACAAACAGTTCATTGGTTACAGTGATGAAACAATTTACAGATATTAAATATTTCAAGGTGGGGTACCTACTATGTTTCCCTGTAATGTCTTATATGTGGTATGTATATTCAGTAATTACTGGATGAAGTGTGTAGTTTATAGAGGTGTGTGTGTTTGGGAAAGTGTGTGTGTGTGTATATCTATGCGCATTGAACAGTTTATAATATTATTGACATGATGCCATTTTTAAATTTGAACAGTGAATCCGAGAAAATGTCGATGTTTAGACAAATATTATTGGATGCGTGGAATTAGAAGCTGCATTTTTTTGTAATTAAGCGTGTGGAATAGCGCTGTATGTTGTGTACGTCTCAAAGGTATGTTAAAATTAATTAGGTATTAATTAGATTTTATTGTTTAAAATTCTATGTATAAATGTTAAATCAGCTACAACTTGCATTTGCCGCAAAGTTTGAAATTTACATTCAAAGTTATTGTTGAATTTGGAGGTAAGATATTTTATAAATATGTTTTGAATACGTTTATGCTATCGATGTACAGTTTATATTGTGGATTCCAAATTGGTGAAGCATATTCCAGTGTACTTCTGACTAATGCGAAATATAACATTGCGGTTGTACGCGGATTACTGCGGACAAAAAGGTAGTTGATTGATGACTGGCTTACACGCACTGAACAAATAGTTTCTAGATGTGCGATCTATACCGTTTTTATCACAATTTAATTTTGTCAATTTACATAAGACCTTTTGACTCCTAGGTCCCAGACAGGCCAATGAAATTGATGATCTGTTTTAAGAAAGAATTTCGTATTTGTTCAATTTCACCAAGTAAGGAAAAATTGAGCTTACTGACACTGATACAGCTAATGATGACAGCTAATTGCACTTGGACACGCCCACAACAAATTTCTATCGGTTTATCTCTTTAGTGTTTGTTAATAATAATAATATTATTTGGATGATTTGTATAGCGCCGTTTTTGTGCCAAATCACCTCAAGGGCGCTGTACAAATATATAATACATCGACAATGATCTATGTTATTACTAACTATATATGGAGATAATATACAGTACCATACTTACCTGGTAGGTCACTTGAGATTAACACTTAATTAACATTAACTAATTGTTTATTAGCGAAATTTAGATACGGGATTGGAAAATTGGATATAATTGGACTTTCCATCAGGAATGGTATATTTAATTTAAGGGTATTACAGCTTAAAAATGTAAGTTTTTAGTTTAGAACTGAATTCTTTTGGACTTGTTATGGATCTTAGTTCCGGAGGGAGATTATTCCAAGCCTTCGGCCCAGATACTCTGAAAGTGCGATCATCAAACGTAGTATTTGGCTTGCGCTTAGGTTCCATCAGTCTGCCTCTTTGGTCTTTGCTTTTTAGAACAATGCGCAACGAGTACTGATGACATGGTGATTCAGCTGGGTCATTGCACCCTCATATAAATACTGGGTGTATCAGTACATACCTGAAAGATTTTATTCACTGATTTAAGAGCGTTTTTGGAATAAAAAAAAAATTCCATCACATGTCGCCACTGGGTATAACCTAGCGCATCGTATGATACATACATCGTTGTGTTCCAGAAGCACCGTACAGACGAGACAGAGCGCTTATCACGTTATCCGTTGTGACGTGTAGCGTCATGATCAATACATTTTTAGGAGCAACGTTTTCTTTTTAACTTATTTTGAAGGTAATAATACTAAATCTAAACGAAACATAAACAGTACAAGTAAATAAAAATCGGATATGTTTATCGGAGACACTATCTAGGTTACAAACCAATTTCATTAGAAACTTTGTTTCCATTTAAAGGTAGATGTCAAAACTATGGGGAGAATTAGTTGCAAGATGATATTGTTAATTCTAACTTTGATATATGACGTTTAATAAATAGGTCCCAATGGTCAAGTTGTCCCGCTAAAACAAGAGATCCTGGGTTCAATTCCTAGTTGTGTTCAATAATATATTTTTTGTTTTTAAACAAAAATATCATTAGATAGTAAAACACATCTATATTTTTAGCTCCAAATTTGCTCAGGAATCGACGCATCCTGTATATTGCGTAATATAATGACTAATGACTGATTAGTGGCTGAGTTGACAAATGCATCGGGTTACATCTTCTGCTTATAGTGACGGTAGTAGAGTTTTTCAGACATTGTCAGGTTATTCGCAACCTGAGAATGTTTGTCTTATTCATTCCTTCTGGCTAATTTGTTTGCTTTTGGGAACAACTAACTCACATGGTCTCGCAGAAATCTCCCTTTTGTCGTGGTGAGAAATATAATCAAAACGGAATTAGAAAGAGAAAACACCACGCTATATATTCAAATCTAGAAGTTAACCACAGAAGAATTAAAAGGACACCTCTATTACAGTGACGGACATATATATAATGGAGTTATGCCTGTTAGTTCGATCATCTCCAGAAAAGTTCCCACAAAAAAACTCAACACATAAACACGCTACAAGGTTCACAGAAAACCTATTAATCCCAAAAGCAAAAAAAACTATTTTCCAAAAAGGACCACACAACATGGCCATTAAAGTATATAACAACCTTCCACGTAGCATCAAACAAATTAATAACCGACACACTTAAATTTAAATCAACACTAAAAACATTTCTTTTAAACAAATGTCACTACACCTTAAATGAATACCTTACATGAATTAAATACCTCTGTTTTATTTTTATTTACTGTTATTTATTTTTATTTATTTGTTAACATGTAATTGTTGGGTTATGTAATATAATGTGTATTTGTTGGGTTAGCTGGAAGAAATAGGATGTAACCTATAAGCTATACCCTTTGTACTCTTTTTGTGCAATAAATATGTTTTTGAATTTTGAATTTTATGAAACCAAAGATTCTGAACCCTTTTTGAAAAAATTTATGAAACTTCTTAAATTATTTTTATATGAAACGACAAAAAAGTGAGGTGGCTTGGTGGTGTTTGTAATACATTTGTCTAGTAAAATGCGTGTGTTTTTTTAAAATATATTTCTTTGTTGTCATTAATTTGAGTTACAAAAAACGTGTGCCATTTTTATTTATTTTTTATGTTTGTATTCAAAATTTTAATATTTAAAAAAAGATTGTTTGTTTCTTATAATAATATTTGAAAGCGTATTTCATCACCTTTCAAAAACAGTTTTTAGTTTTCGGATACGTTCGGAAATATTCCATTGATTTGGATTTTATTACTAATGGAAATACTCCGAACTTCTGTAAAAATATGGCCGAGGCCTCTAGAGTTAAAAATTAAATCTTCAAATTCAAACCGTATTTTTTTTCCGTTCTGCAGGTGTACCGTGCCACCGGTGAAGACTTCCTGGGGGTGGCCGGGGGTGCCACTAATGAGGCAGCAGCCTTCCTTTCACGGGGAGCGCAGGTCATCGTCAGGATGCGCGGTCTGCCCTACGACTGCACTCCCACGCAAGTTGTAAGTTGACACTTTTTAAAAACCACCAAATTAGAAGGCTGCGTGGAGGGTCTTTTAAGGAAATGAAGAAGAGGAGGTTCTGAGAAGGATAAGTGCAATCCCAATCCGCAGCTGGTGGGCAGAACTATCTGCCACCAAGACCTGAATAAACCTCACCCCATAAACCCAAGCATTCCTGGTAAATCACCAAACGTAGCGAAACACTTGAGGTGACCTAAGGTACAAATGTTAGGCTAACTGTGCACCGGTGCCGAGGGAATGAATCAATGACGCCAGGGTCTCTGGGGAATGTTCCATTGAAATTCTGGTAGAACAAGGACAGCATTCGCACTTGACGTCTGTCCTCAATTAGAAAATGTTGCAATCCATTTGCTGCTCCAGCTGTTGATGTTTGCTTTCCACTTTCCACTCCCAGCAGCTATTTATATAGTCTTACAAGCTCTCTCAGTGATCTTCTATTCATATTCAGTAGTTTTCCGACTACCTATTTATCAAAACAAAAAACTAACCTCCCTTTTGCTCCATTCCAGTTGGAGTTCTTCTCTACAGGTGCCAATCCTTGCTCGGTGCTGGACGGCGCTGAGGGCGTGCTGTTTGTGAAGCGTGCCGACGGCCGCGCCACCGGAGACGCCTTTGTGCTGTTTGCGCGCGAGGAGGACGCGCCTAAGGCTCTCGCCAAGCACCGCGAACTCATCGGCACCAGATACATCGAACTCTTCCGGTCCACCACTGCAGAGGTGCAGCAGGTAATATACACTTTGTTTTTAAACTTATCAACGAGGATGTCGCATAAGTGTGATATATCAAAGCCTATTCCTGTTTGCAGATGTCATGTAATATATGAACTCCACACAGAAGACCCTAATAAGAGAAAAATACATTCCCTCGGGGCCTTAAAAAGGAAGAAGAGGAAGCTCTAGAAAGTAAACGGGTATGAGGGGTGGGCAGGAATCTGGGGGCCAATGTGTCTAGGAGTGACAGACGTATGAATCCATCCCTTCCACTGCGGTTCAATGCAAAGGGGCGAGAGAGTCCGGCTTGAGAGATCAAAGGGTCTCCTTGAACCGACCTCTCCCGAACTGGCGCCACGCAGTTGTTGGGCAAACACAACCATCTCCAAGTTGATGAAATTGATTTTGCCATTTTAGACCTTCCGACTCCACACAGGAGGCCCTGAGGAAAATAGTTTGCCTCAGGGCCTATACCGTCTTTGGGGATGCTGTGTGAAGGGTTTAAGAAGAGGAAGTTCTGGGAAGGAAAAAGGTATGAGGGGTGGGTAGGAATCTAGGGATCAGTGTCTCCAGGAGTGACTAATAAAACCCTCCCACTGCAACACCAGGCGATGGATCAAATTTAAATTAGAGTGCATTAACAAAATCCCAATATAAATAATTTTATTTACCCAACATTTTGCAAAAATGTGTATTCCATTTTCGTTTGTTTATTGTCTTCAATATTTAAAATATTCAGTGGAATCAGAACTTTTGCTTCTTCAGTTAAAAATCAAAGTAAATCATTTCTCTACCTTCCATTCAAATAATCACAAAACTTGCTGATAAGCCAAATTATTTATATCTGTTTAATATATTTTTTATGGTACCTACATACTTGATAAATTTTGTAACATTTCTTTATGTAATAATGTGGATTTCCTGGTCATAAAACTATTCAATATTAATTTGTTTAGCAAGCGTAAACAGGAATTTGTTGGTGAGTTTCATTATGAATTTTGTCTATATCTTTTACTACAGATAGATAGATACGTGTTATTCTGTGTTAATTCAGCATAAAATTGTTTAAAATTAAGTTGACACATTTGATTTTTCGTTATTATGCAGCATCATTATTAATTTGACGATCTCTGTGACCCAGCTGTTAAGAATTTGAATCATTCTTCTTGCACATATAATTAATTATTACAGGAAATTTTTCAACATCCTCTTTCCAACAAATATATACTCGCAATAGGTAACAAACTAGGCTAACTATCCGATATATATAGGGTTTTCCAATAAGAGGTGTTATTTTGATATTCAAAGAAACTTTTCCCGTAAAAGATCAATGGTTTCGTTGCTTGTGTGGCACGTAGCGTCTTGTTGAAAGTAAAAGTTGTCCAGATCAATACCATCCAATTCCGGCCATAAAAAATCATTAATCATCTCTCGATAGCGCAATCCATTAACCGTAACTGTTGCTCCAGCCTCATTTTCGAAAAAGTAAGGTCCAATGACTCCGCCGGACCATAAACCGCACCAAACAGTCACACGTTGAGGATAGAGACGCTTTTCAACAATAACTCTTGGGTTTTCCGAGCCCCAGATGCGACAATTTTGCTTGTTGACGAAGCCACCTAGGTGGAAATGGGCCTCATCACTCAAGATGATTTGCATTTGATACACTCAAGTGAATTTTAATAATTTCAATGCGTTGTTGAAGCGTGTATCATTCCATTTTTATTAATGGCGTAGTTTCTACTTGTCAAATGTCAAAAAATGACAGCTTCAAAAGTAACATCTACCGAAATAGCGGGCTATTCAAAATAACACCTCTTATTGGAAAACCCTGTATAATAATAATAAATAATAATAATTGGATGACTTGTATAGCGCCGTTTTTGTGCAAAATCACCTCATTATTCACAGGTTCGAGTGACAGATACTAAACATGGACTTTATAAATAAATAAATCGTTATTCTATGGATAAGCTATTAAGAGGATGATGAAATACCTAATAATTAATAATTTATAATACATTTGAGACACGTTCCAGAGTAGTGATATCCTAGAAAGTAATTTTACCTGTTGAACACATGAACCTTTTTGAGAGAAATCAAAAATCAACTCTAAAGTGTTTCAAGTGCAATCGATTCTGTTAAAAAAATTTATGCACTTTCTCATGGCAGACATCTTTAAATCGCATATTAAAAAATTCCAGCTAGGGCAAAATTCCAATGCCAGCAGCGCATGAACAGTTTGTCGGCGGGAATTTTTTTTGTCACTGGTGCATGAACGATTTTCCAGAGGTGACTTGTAGATGACACTAGATAGTAGTTTAAGAGGCTACCCATAGATGGACGTAGCTGTTGATAATGCGAGAATTGAGTCTATAATAAGTAGAATTGCAAACTTAAGGTCTAAAAGTTTTGTTAACCCCGCGATTTATTTATAGAGTTGTGAGACAAACCCGGAGTTACTACAAGAGTGAAAGACGACCATTTAGAATGGAAACGTCGGGCTTTAACCACGTTTGGTAAATCTGAATAGCCAAGCACTTCCCAACATTCCTCTTCCTCATCTCGTTCACCTCCCTACTATCTTCACCCTTACAACATACCCCGTGTCGGAGATGCCATAGTCCCACTAACTCCAGACGGTTGGGAGCGGTTAAAAAATATCACAAAATTGTCCATCATATTATCACTAAATATATATCGATTTATGACGATTGCTTACCGAACCGTGGGACGGCTGGCTTTAGTTAATTCAAGCTGCGTGTTAGAAATGGATCCGATTATCGTGGGTGGCGTTTGATAAATAGGTAAAGCGACCTCGATGGATAGGAATAGTGCCCGATGGATAGAAACGTTTCACATAGCGGAAAATCTTACCTAGGATGTGCCATAAAAATATTAATTAATAACCCGGGATCTGTTAACGAAAATTAAGGAATTTGTTTCTTATTTTATTCCTTAGAGAACTGGATTCTTTTTTGAATAATCTGTTTATGAATTTAGAAATTATTTGTAAGATATATCAGTAAATCGTCCTGGATATAACAGCGAACAGTTATTTGAAGATAAGCCTGAACTAAACTATCATTACGTAATTGTTCATTATAGCTGGGAACTCACCATTTTCGTGATCGTTATAACCAATTTCGATTGTATATAATATCGTCTGTTAATCTTTCTGTAGGTTTTGAACCGCTCGTTGGATCCGAAGACTTACGAGACCCCTCCGCCGCTGATGGGGGCCCTGCCCCCCGTTCCCCTGCTTCCCCAGCACGTCATCACTTCGGGCACGCTGAAGGACTGCATCCGGCTGCGGGGACTGCCGTACGAGGCCCAGGTGGAGCACATCCTCAAGTTCCTGGACGACTTCGCTAACAACATTGTGTTCCAGGGGGTACACATGGTGTACAATGCTCAGGTGGGGCACTTTGCTTGGACTGGTATTTTTGGACATCGTCACTTTTAGGTAGTAGAATTTTTGGATAGTGGCATTTTTAGACATCGACACTATTGGGTAATGACATTTTTGGACAATGTCACTTTAGGGTAGTGGCATTTTTGGACAATGTCACTTTTGGGTAGTGGCATTTTTGGACAATGTCACTTTTGGACATCACTTTTGGGTAGTGGCATTTTTGGACTACGTCACTTTTGGATAGTGACATTTTTGGTCATCACTTTTGGGTAGTGGCATTTTTGGACAATGTCACTTTTGGATAGTGACACTTTTGGGTAGTGGCATTTTTGGACTATGTCACTTTTGGATAGTGACATTTTTGGTCATCACTTTTGGGTAGTGGCATTTCTGGACTATGTCACTTTTGGATAGTGACATTTTTGGACATCACTTTTGGGTAGTGGCATTTTTTCTACAGCAATGCTTTTGGAGTCACATTTTTGAACAGTGACCGATTTGGACTGTTGTTTTTTTTGACATTGGAGTTTATAAGCTATTGGACAAGTAGTGTCCAATTTGGGCAGTAGCGCTTTTCAACAATTTTGGATGATTTGGGTACATTTTGATAGTCAATAATAATAATAATGTTTCATTTCCAGGGCGCTTAATTTAGTATCCAGTGGTAAAATTCTTAAAATTACTCGCAACAGTGCTCCTACGATTTGGACAGTGATTTTTAAACTGTAATAATTTTGGACAGTTGCTGATTTGGACCGTGGCAGTTTTAGATAGTGGCACTTTTCTTTTATCAAATAAAGTATTGAGAAAGATGTATTTTTGACAAAAAAAATACTTCTTTGGTAAAAGTTCACCCCTTTTGTGATGGTCTTCTGTATCGTTCCACAACTTATAATTCTAACTTTATTGTTATGTTCTCTATATGAAGGGCCAGCCCAGTGGGGAAGCCTTCATCCAAATGGACAGCGAGACCAGCGCCTTCATGTCAGCCCAGCAGAAGCACAATCGTTACATGACCTTCGGCAAGAAGCAAAGATACATCGAGGTGAGCAACCAACATGCATCATCCATCCTTACCAATAATCCTCTTTCTCACCCCACATTTCCACATTTTTAGGGCAGCGGAGGTGGTAGTTATAACAACTAATCAGTCTGTCGTTCTGCAGGTATTCCAGTGCTCTGGCGAAGACATGAACCTCGTCCTGACGGGCGGCATGGCGTCCCCCTCCGCCGGCGGCAAGGCTCTCTCTCCGGGTAGGTCCCCCGGCACTTCTCCACCACCCCCCTCTCTGTCGTCGCCCCCCACTCTCCCCCCGCTACCGGCGGCACTGCCCCCACTCCCCTCCTCGCTGCCCCCGCTGCTGCCTCCCCCATCCATCCCCTCGCTCCCCCCGCAGCTTCAAGCCCAACTGATGGCGCAGCACGCCTTGTTGGCGCGTCAGGGCGCTGCCGAACGCGAAGCGCAATACTTTCAGTACTTGCAATCGCCGTATCTCGCGCAACAACAGCAACAAGCAGCGCAACAGCAGCAGTATGCCCAGTTGATAGCGCCGCAATTGCAGCAATACGCGCAGCAGTTTGCTCAGCAGCCAAATCCCACGCAGTATCAACATCTGCAGCCGTTGAAGCAAATGATGCCGCAAGCGCAGTCGCCATATCTGACTCAGAATCCGTACTTATTGTTCGCGCCGCGTTATCTGCCTCCCCCTCAGGTGCGGCAACCCATGATGCAGGCGGCATCGCAGCCCCCTCCGTACATCTCTCAGGCTCTGGTGGCGGCGGCCAACCACCTCGCGGTCAAACGGTCCTACGAGAGCGCTTTTGCCAACGCTACGGCTTCGGCTAACGAGAGCCACGCGGCTAAGAAACCGTATCCGGGATATGGTCCCATGCCTGTTCCGGGATCGGGATTGCCCAGTTTGGCACATCTTCCCCCGTCGTATCAGCAATATTTCTCTACGCTCTAAATGACGTGATTGATTGAATCAAATTGATCGATCTAATGAAACCGATTGATTCAAACTGATTGATTCAATCTGATTGATTCACATCAATTTATTAAAACTGATTGATTATTGATTGAATATAAAATTTTGCAGAAAAGCACTTGAAAGACAAAATATTACATAATCATTTAATTTTTTTTTTTTGTAATGGTTGAAATTGTAAATAGAATTAACACATTAGAAGTGATTCATATATCATTCCATTTTTTATTTCACGAGTTATTTAAGTTTTAAATATAGTTTTTTTTTACAAAGTTATTTTAGATTAAGTGGACTTACACATTTAAATATATTATCAGTTACTTAATGAGTTATTTTTAGTTAAACAAATAATCTTTCCGAATCTTTACTTTAAATAAGTATAGTGTATCTTCACTGTATCGCTAACGCTGTATAATATGAAATGCTCAAATGAAGATTTTATCGCTTGTTAAGTTTGGTTTGTTTCGCAAACTTTTGAATCTTCTCAAAAAAATGGACTCAAATGACTAGTGCTCTAAATAGAAAAATAGATTTTCGCATCTGAAAACATTTCGTCAATTGTTTTCACGCATACTTACATGTTGTTTGGATTCTTATAGAGGAGATTTTTATGGTAAATTTTAACAGGGTTGAATTGTTGTAATAAAGTTCTTATAGACTTTGAATTTGAGTATGTTGTGATGCTGAAGAGAGTGGAAGGAGGTGGGCAAGAGGCAGGTTTGCCACTCTCTTTTAGACAGTGACTATTAATTATATATTCCTTGTAAAAATTAAATATTATTTGTCCATTGATGAAAGGTTGTTTAGCAAAATGATTTCAATTTATTGTTCACGTTTGAATAAATTAAACATTTGCGCTGGGAACTCTGTTTTGAAAGAGTCTTAGAAATGTCGGTGTACAATGTTATGCCCTTCTTCCACAGGGATACGGAAGTACCGGTAATCGACGATTCATTTATCGTCTCTGCTGACTCGTTGCTGTCATTTTGTAAACACGTCGGTGGTGCCAGTCCCCTAAACCGACCTGCCGGGCGAGGTTGTCCCGTCTCACGTCGTCGAGATTTTAAACATGGCTTAAGTTCAATGCTTAGAACAAAACAGTCAACAAAGAATGAAAGGAAATAAATATGACAGTCGCAGCAACTGTATGGTTTTAAGTGAGGTTGCGAAAGCATTCTAGTTATGACGTTTTGAAAATTCAACAATGAATGTTGACGCAGAATGTTGATGAATGATGACGCAGGTCACTTGATTTCAGTTGTGACGTATACAGACTGTGCGCGACAAGTAGTTTGTGAATAGAGTACACAACATGAATATCAGATACTTGTATATCCCTGTGGAATATAGCCTTAGGGTTGTTTAGAAAAGTTAGTTTAAAACATAGGTTGTTTAGAAAAGTTAATTAACATTGTCAGGCTTGTTTAAAATACTTGTTTACAATGTTAAGGTTGTTCAGAATAGTTACATCATTCCGTCAGATGGTTGTTTTGAAGGCAGCTAAATCTATCGTACTTGGTTGTGTTTGGTTAACTTTTAGTTTAGGTTTAAATTTGAAAGACAATTAAATTTAATGTTTTAACTCTCCTGCTTTCGTTTTTATAATTAAACTAAATATATTTAAACTGTTTGACTCAAAAAGATTCCATAAATAATTGGAAGAGTTTTTTCTTCATGTTTTTCTAATTATATAATATGATATTAATTAGATATTCTTAATTCTATAGGTTGTTCATTAATTTTTTTATCAATTCAAGCTTGCGAGAATTGCAATTATTGCCTGCCGATATGGAATTGTCCTACCGATGTAGAATTGTCCTGCATATTTGTTGTCCTAGAACAATTACATTCCCGAGTGTGACATATATTAAGGATTTTTAAACTTAAGGCGATGCACTAAGTAGTAATGCAAAATCATGCGTTTTTGGTTTGAAAATTTGGTCGCCTAGAAATGTTTCAGATGCTTTAATTAAATACTGCGAGTAGAATACATCCTGGCCTTTGAAATAATTGAGTATTTTTTAGATAAGTCTTTTTATAAGCCCACAAAAAAATAATGTATAAGACCTATGAAAACTGCTTCAAAGTTCAAAATCTCCTACTTACGAACCCATTTTCGGTTATGGTTTTATTGTATAATGTGGCAAATTAAGTTATTTTTAAAATTATAGAAAAACATTTAAATATTTATGCCTGAACATCCACAAAATAAAATAAAAGGCACTTTTTGGCCGTGTTTTTTTCTTGCATAAATCAAAAAAGGTGGATGGTGTTAAGAGGGAATTTAAGCCTTATCGCCATCTACGTAAGGTGTGTTATTGATAGCGGCTCGATTCAAAATATTACACGACGTAGTGCATCGCCTTAAACTACACAGGAGAGAGATATAAAATTTCAGTTATATTTTTGTTAGCATTATGTATTAATAATAAGGCAAGCTGACAAATTTGACAAAATCAATACATATAAATTTTAGGTTTTTAGTCTGAATTTAATATTAGTGATATTTTATCAACTTTTTTATACAAAATCATTAAGTGATGATATTCTTTTAGAATATGAAATTTTCCAATCAATCTTTACACGATTGCATTTTTTTAGGTTTTCCTATTAAGTTGTTATTTTCTTTGTTAGTGTTTACATAAGAAGTTTGTTTGAATAAATGTGGGAGGATTTGTTACGAATCATGATGAATTTATGACAAAATGTCTTCCTCCATAAATTTAAAAATCAATTTTGAAAAGTAGTGCCTTATCCGAAACATAATATATTAATCAACTTTTAAATATTATGATAGTTTTGCGTTAAAAATGGACTTAGGCTATTGAAGTCAGATATTTGTTTTTTGTGAATCATCATGCGATGTGTATTTCAGTATGAAATATATCAAACAGAAATTTTATGCAAAGTCAATTTACTACATATTACAAACTATCGCTTTGATTTATGATTCGAACACGTTAATGCGATGATGAGTCGACGTGGTTTTATGATACGCTCAATTATGTTGCAATGCCGTTTTGCTGATGTATTCAAACTGTCCGCAAATTAAAAACAATGAAAATTACAAATGATCGCTTAGAATCAGGATTTAAACACAGTAACGCTCTGTGTTCTGGTTTTACAATACTCTCAATTGAATTACACTGCTGTTGCTCTTGTTTTGCTGTAATGTTGAAATACTTCGATTCAAAATTACAAATGATCGCTTAGAATCGGGATTTAATCACAATAACAGTTGTGTCCTAGTACAAAACGCTCAATTGAATTACACTGCTGTTGCACTTGTTTCGCTGTAATATTGAAATACGTCAATTCAATTTACACAAATGATCGCAAATTTTACAAATGATCGCTTAGAATCAGGATTTAAACACAGTAACGCTCTGTACCCCAGTTTTGCAATACACTCAATTGTGTTATGCTGCTACTGGGCTTGTTTAACTGTTATTTTCAAATTGTGCGCAAATTACAAATGATCGCTTGTAATCGTTATTTAAACACGGTAAGGCTATTCCTCCACCCATTCCCTAACAACTCTTGTCCATCTGTAATAATGAATGTATCTCTGTAATAATGTACATTCCATTACGATCGAATTTAAACATGGTGAAAAAGAATAATATGATATATTTTTCCTTAAATATTCTATGGTGACAAATAATAGTTTTAGAGTGATTTATTATGACTATTATTGTTGTTTTTTTTTCCTTTTTTCTGTTTGTCTAATTTTAGTCTTTAGAATTTTAATGTTTGCATTCCATAATTAATTAATATTATAGATTATTTCTATTTTTTAGGATGTGGCTAATATTGGGATGGTTTACTGGTGGTTATTTCGGTTTTGCAAGTTTACGGCAGTTTAACTTAACATTTTTCAATCTCCGCTATTTTGTTGGTAAGCATCATATCTCAAGACCAACACTCTCTGTGGTCGCATTCAAAATTTTTGTCAGAATTTGTGTATAGAAAATCCACGCATTTATTTAATTCCGCACTTGCAACTCCGTTAGCCCAACTTATTCAATCTTGCTGTACCTGATAAAGGGAGATACGATGGGGTATTTTTGAGTAATATTTTCACTGTATCAACAAAGACTCAATGTGAAGCCATGCATCATGTCTCAAATAACACTGCCTTGGTAAAATCCAAAAAAAGGTTTCGTCACTATTAACATGGTTTTTTCGCTGATAAAATCACGTTAATGTAGTTTTGTTATTGATAAATTCTCGTCAACATAGTTTTTTTCACAGATAAAATCAAGTTAACCGATTTTAGTTACTGATAAAATCACACTAACATCATTTTTTCTCTGATAAAATCATGTTAATGGAATTTTGTCACTGATAAAATCACGCTAACATAATTTTGTCACTGATAAAATCGTGTTAACGCAGTTTTGTCACTGATAAAATCGTGTTAACGCAGTTTTGTCACTGATAAAATCGCACTAACAGCATTTTGTCACTGATAAAATCCAGTTAACGCAGTTTTGTCACTGATAAAATCACACTAACAGAATTTTGTCACTGATAAGATCATGTTACCACAGTTGTCACTGATAAAATCATGTTACCGCAGTTTTGTCACTGATAAAATCATGTTAACAGTATTTTTTCACTGATAAAATTCAGTTTGTTGGGTTTAGTCATTTATTGCACAATGAGGCGTGTGTTTGAGCCTAGTTTGATGAATGTCTTTTTGGTTTTGGTTTATATGTACATTAATGCTTTTGTACTTATTTGGCAGCGTGTAAACTCGATACCAATTATCCATCAATTCGAGTCTTCATTTCTACACTAGGCTTTGGTTTTTTACACTTTCAATACATATACAATTATAAACGTCTAAACTTGAAAGACTATAAAGTTTTTTTTTTATTTGATATTTTACAATAATTTTCTATTTTAAAGTTACTTAATTTTTTATTGAATTTAAAGTAAAGGTGTTAGGTTTAATCATTTTCCTAGTTTTATTTTAAATTCGGCAGTAATTCTGCTGTTCGAACATGACAAGAAAATACAATTAAAAAAATTCGATTGAAAAAAAAAACTTTTCATTATCGACTCATTTTGACTGTGAGGCATAAAATTTATATTTTTGTATATTTTTTTAAAAAGACCGTCAGCATTAAGTTAAATGATGAAAACATTAATATATTTTAACACTTCTGAGGCTACAATTCTTAATTTTAAGTTTTATATTATTTTTTTATCGTTTGGAGTTACAGCTGTTGAAACATGTTGCTTTTTGAATTATTTCGTTTACTGTGAAGATTAGACCCTTCTCAAACTAATGGAGTCATCTATTAAATATCTTACCAACAATAATATCATTTCATCTGCTAGTATTATTATCATAATGACTGTTCAGTTTAGGATTGTTGCAAACGGAAGTGGCGCCATCTGTTATTTTCAAAAATAACCCTTGAAGTTTTCGATTTAAATATCTGCTAGTAATAATTATTGTTGGTAACATTACTCGTATGTTATTATTATTCAAATATTTTACATCTCATTAATGATTATTTGGTGATAGAGTATTGTGTTTCAAGAAATTATTTATCTAAGCATGATTGTTTTATCAAATGCTTTGGCCGACACTATTTTTAAATGCACACGGGTAGCTATCAAAATTTAAAATGTAGAAATTTTCACAATAATAACAATATATCATGGAACTGTGGTCCACTATTTTTGGTGATAGGTGTTGAATTATCACCGACAGGTCGAGCGCCACTTATTATTTGTGATTGCCAGAGAAAGGGCGCTATCACAAATAATAATTAGCGTGATTTTGTTCAGATGTAACTTACTAAAATTATGGCAATTATTGCCAACAAAAAATGGTTTACCATTTATTATTTGTCTGCATCAAATTTATGTCATTTTTGTTACATGTTTTGTCACTATTATAAATTAAATCATTTTGTTGCACTTTTGATCATTAAAATAATTTTTTGCGGAAAAAAATATTTTTGATATAAATTATTCAGTCATTGGATATTTGAGCCTTTAATTTTTCATTAATGCATATATAATCCCATGTTTTTGATATAAATTATTCAGTCATTGGATATTTGAGCCTTTAATTTTTCATTAATGCATATATAATCCCATGTCTGATTATTAGTGACAAAATGCGTTGATTTATTTGTAATTTGTGTGTGGAGAGGATAAATAGGCTTTTGAGGCCTACTTGATATGTAAAATGATGCAATAATCATTTCTGTTGAACTATATATAATATTATATTCTATAAGGTGGCATGCAAAAATGGATTTTAATTATTGGTTGTGGTTCTGTCTTCATTGAGAACCCTTTAATTTGCTTTTACAAATGGTTGGGATTAATTATTTTGTGTTGAATTGTTTTGATCTGCAATCATTTAGTTGTGAATTTACAACACAACTCCTTTTGTAGACATTCTAAATTTAAAATATCTTGTGTTGAATTGTTTTGATCTGCAATAATTCAGTTGTGAATTTACAATGCAATTGCTTTTGTAGACATTCTAAATTTAAAATATCTTGCGTTGAATTGTTTTGATCTGCAATAATTTAGTTGTGAATTTACAACACAACTCCTTTTGTAGACATTCTAAATTTAAAATATCTTGCGTTGAATTGTTTTGATCTGCAATAATTTAGTTGTGAATTTACAACACAACTCCTTTTGTAGACATTCTAAATTTAAAATATCTTGCGTTGAATTGTTTTGATCTGCAATAATTGATTTGTGAATTTACAATACAATTGCTTTTGTAGACATTCTAAATTTAAAAAGGAGGAATACTCTCAACAGGTACTGTAGTTATTTTTCCACTTTGGGTTTTAACTGGATAAATTGCAATGTTTTTTAAAATGTAAAATATATCTTTTGTACTGTACTTTGTTTCACAGAAGTAAGAAGATTTTGCCATTAACAATATAATAGCTATTACGCTTGCTGAAAAACATTTTAATGTTGCGGTTCAAAGTTTAAACTTTGATGATTCTATTTTTTCTCTGGTTTAAAGGTATACAATTCTTTTTCAGCTTTTTTTCAAAACCCAATCTTTTACAGTAATCTAACATAGAAAGTGTTAGTAATTTATTTAGTTGCAGATTTTAAAGGGTAAGATTATGTTTAACAATGTACAGACACCTTTTTGGACAACCATTATTTCCATTGGATCATGATCAGTCACCAACTTTTGAAGTATCCATTTTTGCATGCCATCCGGTTAGGACAAGGGAGAGGACATATTCATTCAATGGTTACCTAATATAATATACTATTTAATTTAAACCACTACTATTATTTACTGTCACAATCGCTAATCGCTTCCGCTAAACGATGTCTACTTTACTTTCTTATCACCCTGTGTTTTTTTTTTTTTACCTTAACAACTTAACAAACATTTGGACTGAGTTTTTGCAACTAAATAGTCTCAGCTACAATTATTGATTGTTGCCAACAATTATTGATTGCTGCCAACAATCATTATTGATTGTTGCCAACAATTATTTATTGCTGCCAACAATTATCAATGATTGAAATCAATAATTACAGTTTGCTGCCAACAACTATTGATTGCTACCAACAATTTTTATTGATTTCTGCCAACAGAAATTATTGATTATGGCCAACAATTATTGATTGTTGCTAACAATTATTGATTGCTGTCAATAATATTATTGATTGCTGCCAGTAATTGTTATTGATTGCTGTCAATGATTATTGATTGGTTGATATTTTCACTTTGGTTGCATAACTCTGTCCATTTTTTAATCCGTATTATTGTCTTAAAGACTCTGCGCTTTTGTCATGATATTAGCTTTGCGATCAGGTTGGATTATTCATATTAGTTCTGTGTCTAGTTATTTTTGATTTTTATATCACACTTTAATATTCTTTCTTCTACTTGTAATATTTGGGTTGTTTGGACGCGTTGTTTGGGGAGGATTGGTCACTTAAGAGCCGGCTTGGTTGCACTTAGGGGCACGACTGTTAATACAAATCTGTCTGTTGTTTAATTGTGGATTGTAACTTAGTCATTATCTACCCCGGTTAATGCGTTATTTGAATTCAACAGATTTCTGTCACTGATAAACTCATGTTAACAGAGTTTTGTCACTTATAAATGATGTCAACATAGTTTTGTCACTCATAAAATCATGTTAACAGCTTTTTGTCACTGACACAGTTATGTCACTGATAAAATCATGTTTACACAATTTTGTCACTGACGAAATCATGTAGAAACAGTTTTCTCACTGATAAAAGCTTGTTAATTAATATCATGTCACTGATAAAATCATGTTAACAACGTTTTGTCACTGATAAATATACGTCAAACATATATTGTGAACAAGCTATGCTGCATTTAGGGGCACAAGTATTAATAAATAACTTTATGTTGTTTATTTCTTGCCTGTATCTCAGTTGTTATCTACCGTAGTTAATTTAAATATAAATATTTAACAGCCGCCTGAAACTTGAAGCGTTCTTCATAAGGCTATGTTTGATATTTCTTTAAACTTGTGGAATATTTGCTTTTCTGATATCAAAGTGATTGCATGTTTGTGTGACTCACTAACTCACCAACGAGAGGACATTATTTAATCTATGGAATGGATTGAATTACGCAGTGAGTATGAACTTTGATAATTGGTTTGCCTTCTTTGATACTTTGGTATTATTTATTAATTTCTTGGGTCTGGAATTGTATGCTTTTTGTCAAATTTTATCCATCATGGATTCACGTCTCGATGTACAAATTTAATACAACATTGTCGGGTGTTTCAGCACTACTACTAACACAATAAATCGATCTTTAAGCACTTTATTTAGCAGAAATATCACAGATATTCATATCATTTTTCTGCTGTTCGAACCCGGTGAACTGAATCAAACACGATCGCATATGTGAACAAAGTTTAAGAGCTTATCGAAATTCTTTCTTGAGCAGATAGTCAAATACATTGACCTGTCTGGGGTCCAGTAGTCGAAAGATCTTGTGTAAATTAGTGAAATTTAAAATCGGTGTAGATCAGACTTCTAGTAGGGTTGGTTATCTGTAATAATTCATTAATCAACTTCATACATCTATAATTCAAGTTAATTATTATAATTTTTTTCATTGCAACAGTTTGATTTATGCATTTATTAATCATTAATATACTTTGTACTTTGACCGAAATAACAGTGTTTTTACAGCACAAGGTAGGCTTCAGTATGTATATTCCATTGTGTTGTTGAAATCAGCTTCAATTAGTTTTAATCTGGTGTATGGGCATTGTCAAACTAACTTACATTCGGGAATAGTCAAGAATTCAGTAATAAATCCCTTTTATTACATTTTATATATCTCATCTTCCTCCCCTTATCTTACTTGGGTCGGGGCCCATCACTTCAATAGCTACTTTACTACTCGTTGCAGGTCCACAGGTTCGCGCCGTCTCTGGAGTCGATTTCCCTAATTTTATTTGATGCGGCCCGTTGAACGCTTTCCGTCTGAAGTTTTGCCGCCAGAATTCAGTCTTCTAGCATTATTAGTACTTGTCCAAGCCATTTATTTTGCATTTGCGAAATTAAAAAAAAATAATTTCTAAATCTATCCAATTAAAAAAATCTTTTCTTATTTTTTTTTTATCCCTAACATCATAAATCTCTAAGGCCTCGTTAAAACCCCGTCAGACTTAATGCTGTCATCAAATCGACCATAAAAAAAAATTATCTCGGCCTGTTTGATCAACCGTCAAGAATGACGATCATCTTCTCAGACTTTATTGTTTGACCACGAGAGTTTAAAATACATAGTTTTCATGTACAGTGGTACTATAAAATACTTTATTGCTAGCAGTTGTTGTAGAAATTGTCATTTTTTTGTAAAAGCTAACATGTAGACGATACCAAACTTGATAAAGTATCATTTTTATTTTTGTCTTTAACTCACCCGGTAGAGGTAATATTCAAAGACAAAATAAATTTATAAGGACGAACTGCAGTGCTTCGTACCGTGCGTGGGCACGATTCTTCAACACTGCAAATGCACGTCCCCGGCCCCTAGAAGTTAAAGGACAGCCTTTATAATAGCCTTAAAGATTCTTCGATGAAATTGTAGTGGATACCAATAGTCCCATGGGTTTTTAAAAAGTAGTAGATTCATCACTGCAATTTAAATTGAGTGAATCATATTTCAGACAGGAAGCCTTTAGTTTTATTCCAACAAGAATAATAATTACTTTTGATGCGTAAAGATAGAAATAGTGTGATATAAAAATAAAATTAAGTAGGTACTAATCTAAAATCAAACATTCCTATTATATTTTCCGACAAATACTTTTTTAAATGCCAACAAGACATCATTAATTCAAGCGATTTTTAAATTCATCCATGTACCAAAATTGAATGAATTCGTCCCCCTTTAAAAACGTGTTAATTTCTATAAAATTTATATTTAAAATGAAAATACTTATGAATCAAACAGTGCCTTA
This sequence comes from Hesperophylax magnus, assembly GCA_026573805.1. NCBI lineage: Eukaryota > Metazoa > Arthropoda > Insecta > Trichoptera > Limnephilidae > Hesperophylax > Hesperophylax magnus. The sequence continues at coordinate 1,042,805 of JAIUSX010000119.1, forward strand.
AATAATAATAAATATTTTTCATGGCACTTATCCTGACTCTTGTAATTTTTTAAAACTTTTTCGTTCGGTAGGAATTGTGTTTTTTTTTTTTGCTCTTTATTTCCCAACATGAATAAAATGAAATAATTTTAATATATATGTTACAAAAATACTAAAAAAATCTTGTGTTTTAACCAATACCCCGTCCTTTCATAATAAATTATGTTGTTTAGTGTGGAAACTGTGTATGTCCTATGCAATATATCATTAATTCTTCCTTGTTTACTGGTGGTGATCTGAACTGCTCTCAGATGGTGGGCGTTGTATTTGAGGTAACCATTGTATCACCCTGTTCATGTATGCAACTTAATCTGGAATATTAGACACATCACACTGGTCATCGTGAACATCTTATTAATTTTTGTTATTTTTTTATGAATTCTAAATAAATAGTTCTTCTGCCATAACATAAAGATCTAACACATTTTCAGTGGTTGCATAGAATGAAGTGTGGATCAATTATTGACATTAGTATCGCCATTTATTTATTTTTGTTTTATTTTATTTGGTTTTACGCCCAGCTGGGCTTTTATATTTTGCACAACCTGCTTTTGGTGGTTCGGAACACATCTCTTGCGTGTGCAAGCAGCTCTTTAAAAAATACACCACTAGATGGATTGGGCATTCGAGATGTGCATTTATGGTTTATTTATGTTGTTACAAATTTACTTTAACCTCTGGACAACAAGACTCTGGTTTAAATATAGTCTCCTAAGACATTACTGATTTCTGATATTATAAATATATAATAAATTGTCATATTATTCTTCTGCAATCTTACGAAGTTGCAATCTTATGATATTGCAATCATATGAAGTTGCAATCTTAAGAATCTACAATCTTATGAGGTTGCATTTGGATAAAATTATAATACAATGGGGTTGCGTTGGTGAAATTACAAAATAATGAGGTTGAATTCTAATTAATTTGCAACATTATGGGGGTGTATTCTAATGAATTATAATCTTATTAGTTTGAAATTTTATGAGTCTGGAATCTTATGAAGTTGCGATCTTGTAAAATTGCATTCTTATGAAGTTGGAATGTTATTAGCCAGCAGTCTTGTGAAGTTGCCTCGTTGTGAGGTTGCAATCTTATGAAGTTGTAATCTTGTAAAATTGCATTCTTATTAAGTTGGAATGTTATGAGCCAGCAGTCGTGTGAAGTTGCCTCGTTGTGAGGTTGCAATCTTATGAAGTTGGAATCTTATGAATCTGCAATATTGTGAAATTGCAAGCTTATGAGTCTGCAATCTTATATAGTTTCAATTTTATGAGGTTACAGTCTTTTGAAGTTATAATCTTCTTAGGTTGCAATCTTATGAGGTTGCAGTCACTCAGCAGTGTTGTAAAGTTGCAATCTTGTGAGGCAGCTGTCTTGTGAAGTTGCAATCTTAAGGGGTTGCAGTCTTATGAGTTTGTAATCTTATGAACTTACAATCTTATTGATGTGAAGACTGACTAAATGAGGTGTTGATTTTTTGAGGCAGTTATTATCGTAAACCAATCTTTAAAAAGTATTTATAATTAGTATATTATGTTATGACACAGATGTGGCAAGTAAATATATGATAATGTCTGGTTTTACTAACGAAAGCATTACTCTGGTAGACTTGTACCCTGTAATAACCCTGTCCTGTATCCGGCCGTGGGTAGGCAGTGCTTGGTGACTAGATGCGGGTGGTCAGGTTTCTCCTACTCTTCCAATATCACCCTGTGAGAAAACTGTTCGAGACAAATTGACAAAAAAAAAACATTGGTGATTAATATGTTATGTAAAATTTGACTACTGTGTAAAAAAAATGGTAAGTATTGAAAATAATCAGAGATACAACACACAACGGCTCTCAAAATGTGGGCACTTTTCATAAATTCATCAAAAATAACAATCAAAACCTGTCATGCTATTGGTTATGTTAAGAAAAGATTTATAGGTAAGTTAGTTTCAAATGTTTAAATTTTTTTTTAAATATATACAGGGTGTTTGAGTACTTTTACGACAGACTTATAACAAGTGATTTTGGTCTCCGATGACCTAGTGCCAGTATGCTTGAACAATGTTACATACGACATATTAAACGTCCCTTACTGTTCAATGTTGTGGGAGTAAGACTGTGTATATCAAGTGGTAATAAGCAGTGCTGGAATTAGATTCTCACCTATATTTTTTACTCCAATTAAGCTCACAAATCGCCAGTTAAAGTCTGCCGTGTAAGTTCTGAAACACCCCACATATTATTGTGTTTTATTTTTGGGGTATTATGCTTTGTTGCGCTTCCGCCTTCTTTGGCCAACGTTTCGGACAGCATTACAGTAGGCGGGGGTAAATATGATCATATAAATAAGTCGTCGCAACGTGGCGTAAACACAGTTTGAAAAAGGCCTTGAACGCTGAAACAGCTGTCGCAATAATAAAATACTTGCAGAACTTAATAATATTATTAAATTTGATTTACGCTATTATTTTTTAATGATAAACTAATGTTTATAAGAAAATGTTTTATGCATAGCATAAAGGATAACAAATAATTATAAGCAATAATAATATCAATACAAATTGAAAATATCTCCCGAGTAAAAAGAAATGCCGCCAACGCGAATTGAACCTGTGCCTTCTGATGTCCGGTCAGGTGCTCTGAAACCACTGAGCTATGTCGGCTCATTTCCAACCACGACTACCTAGAGCGCGTACAGGCGCTTAAGGCACACAACCGGTTAAAGAAGGAGGAAGCGCAACAAGGCATTATACCCCAAAAATAAATCACAATAATACATGAATATCTCAAATCGCATCATCATAATTCCGCTTTTATATAATTTTGAAAAAATTTGCAATAATTACATTATGTTTAATCAATCGAAGTAAAAACAATATATTGTTAGACTGTCAATTTAAAACTTTTTTTTTTTCTATATCAAATGTGGTGTAATTGTTGAATTTTCACAATTTTAAATAGGGCTCTGAAGAGATAATTCAATAGAAATGTTTTGTGGGCGTGTCTGTGTGCCGGAAAGAAGCTCAGTTTTTCCTTACTTCAACCATTTTAACACCTAGTTTGTTCGCTTTTGGGAGCAAATCAAATGATCTCATAGAAATAGTTATGTCTCCCTTACTCATGGTGAGAAATGTGATCTAAACGGTGTTAGAAAGAGAAAACACCATAGTTTCATAGAAATCACAAAAGATTTAAAATGCATACCTTTATGAAAGTAAAGGTTTCGATTGCAATTTGAAAAAAAAATTATGAATATATTTAAAATTATTTTTATGTGAAACGGCAAAAAGTGAGGTGACATTAACATTTTTGTGGTAAAATATGTATTTTTTTTTTAATATTGCGGAAATACTCGGATCTTCTGACAGAATATGCCAGATTCTAAAATGTAAATTCTTTCTCTAACAGATTACCAATTTCAGTGGTTTGCCTGAAACGTAGGTGTCGAAGAGTCTTGTATTTGATTGTAAATTGGCGACATTGGTTTTCTTTCAAATCGGTATCAATAAATATCACACTTCTAGGATTTATTTGTTCAGTGGTGTAGGGCCTATAAAATGATAACATTTATATCCACAGCTCATTAATCACATGTTGGTATGGGATCTGTCGCATTTTAAGTACCATTAATTAATTAGGATGAATATAGCGTTGGGCGTAATCAAAATTCCCCGTTCCATACATATCAGTTTCTGTGTTTTTAAATATATAAACAATTTAAAAAATATATTGTTTGAATACCACACAACTGTCTGAAGCCGGTGGGATTATAGCAGCCCCAAATGGGGTGCTGTGAGGATGATGGGAGATTGGGAAGAGGAAGGTTGGAAAGTAACTGGCTATTTAGAAACGGTCAATTAACTCCACAGGAGGCCTCAAGGAAAATAATTTTCCTTTATGTCATCTTTGGGGATGCTGTGTAGGGAATATTTTTGAATTTTTGAGGATAGGAAAGAGTGAGTATGGGTTTTAGAAACGACCCGTTCTCATTCTACAAGTGTGTACAAATTTTGGGCGCGCGCTTGGCGTGTTTTATGATTATGCACCGGTGCTGAAGGGATCAATGACGCTAGTTCCTTGGAGCATCTTCCATCGAAATACCGGTAGATCAAGGACAGCATTCTCACCTGAAGCCTGTGCTCTATAGATTGCGATACGTTTTTTAAGATAGGGGAACCGTCCGTTTCTGCACAGTCGAGAGCTTTTTATTTTTCAAATTCAAGCCACGTTTCAATTCTATACTTAAGTCTTTCACAGGGCAATTCCGAGAGTAAATCTAAACTATTATTAGATAGTGTATGCACAGGATTCTAATAAGAACAGATATTACCATTACGATTTGTTGACCGTGTTACTTGTATAAAATAAAGACAGAATTGACCTGCGTATGATTTGTTTTACATCCACTCGAACAGTGGAAATTTCCAGGTATACGGTTTTCGATTCGGCCATTCGATTTAAATTAATCATACTTCCAAATATCAATATGGAAACATATGAAAATACTTACTGCGGTTTAAAGCCAATGAATCCACCCGGATTTCATCATTTATCCCATATTTTTAGGTATTATTAATTGTTTAATTTATAATTCACTTTAATCTATAAAAATCACCTACATAAATTTGGGTGGCTATCACTCAAGAGGTTGGAATGGATAGCTTGATTTCGCCCACCGCTAGTAAATTAAAAATAAATACAATAAGCCGTTGTCACACGTGTCGGTAAACAATAAATTTAAACCAAATGCCGTAAGACCCTGTGCAAAAAATTTCCACATTGAACTGCGCTGCAGACTGTTACTTTGTTTTAGCGAACTTCATTTTCTGCGCAGGGTCAGGGGCTTACCGACCCGTTGGACGACGAGCTAAGTTAAATTACTGTTGTATCCTCTCTGTATTTCTCTCCCATACGCATCTCTTACATAGGAATATGGTTGGTATATTCGTATGTATGTTGGTTGGTTGATTGTTTATTTGGACGGTTTCTTGACCTGTTTTGCTGGGTTTGTGCTGGTGACGGCCCCCGTGGTGAATTGGGACGTGTTGCTCTGTGTCGGGACCTTCCAGGTGAGTCTTTCTGTTATTAATACGTATTGCACACCCTCTCCGTATCACGTAATACAGTCAAACTCTCTTACAACTTTTCCAAATGCGTCTGGTTTCCTTCCAGGCTTCTTGAGTTCAGTTGGAAGTATTTTTTTTCTGCCCTTCGAAAACTTTGAGAGGGTTTCACTGTATTATAATGGCTCCCACAATAGCCATTGAATTTTTGTAGAATTATCTAGGCCCACCTGTGTCACAGAAATTCAAATGTAACATTGTCATAACATGGTCATTCAGCGCCATTTTGACATTTGAAAGGTCCCTGTTAAACGCAGATTGTAAATGTGTTTCAGCTTTCTATCAAATTGTAATAAGCCGGCAAGCTTAACAATATGATAGTTGTTGTACTGGACACCTACGCCAGTGACAATGACTGTAAAATGCCGGTTTCTTCTCGGGGGTACCTTGGGTAAGGATTTGCAATTGAAACACAAGTTCGTCGGACAAGTGACTGATTGGGCCAGTTGTTTGCGTATTTATTGTGTTAAAATTCAACATTTGTTAATGTGTAGCAATGATTCTTATATCTAAACAGAAATAATACAATGCATCATAGCTACGAGAATTAGTTACAAAGGTCCCACAGTTTTGTCGTGCGAGTAATTCTTCCTTGAAATGGCGATATGACACTTGTAGGGTGATTTAAAATCTTATCAAGACGACTCATTGTGCGAGAAAAGCCCCGAAGGATTCGGCATCGTAAAATGTGTGATAACAGATAAATATTCATTTCCTTAATTATTTAGCTACATCCATCTGCTGTCCGGTACAGTTGTGCTCTTCTGCTGATCACAATTTGTTCGAAAGCTGAAACGGACTTAAAATTGGCATTTAACGGGGTCCTTTCAACTGTCAAAAAACAAAATGACCATGTTACATTTGAATTTCTGTGAAACAACACAACCTAAGTCTCAGTCGAAGATCTGAGCTATAAATCGCACATAAATCCAAAATGCAGCCCTGCTACATTAACAAAAATACAGGTTCAAATGTTTTTACATTTTCCATTACCATTACTGCGATACTTCTGTGAAATTAACACATTTTTCCAGCGATTTCCGTGTTTTAAAATCTAATTTATATTTGCTAAATAGGTACTTCCCAATTATGTACAAAGTACCTATTTAGTAAATATAAATTAGAATTTAAAATATGGAAATCTCTGGAACAATGTGTTAGTGTCACAGCAGTATCGGAGCGCTGCATTTTAGATAGATTTGTGTTTTAGGTCTACGCATTACACGCACAGATGCATTGCTTTCATACAGCACGTTTCTAACTTTTTATTTGACATCGGAAAACAATTCTATTGAAAATTAAAAATACATATTTTAAAATCTAAACGCAACATGAAACAGAACAAGACACAGGAAAATAAAAAGATAACGGTCTCAACTGGGTATTGAACCCAGGATCTCTGTCTTACCAGGAAAACGTCTTTAACCACTCGACCATTGGGACCTAATTATTATACGTCATTTTTGTCTATCTCGTATTTCAAATTCAGAATTAACAATATTATCTTGCAATTAATTTTTCTCATATTTTTGGCAGTTATCTTTTTTTGAATGATTACACTGTTCTAAAGAATAGGTTTGTAACCTAGATAGTGTCTTGGATAAACATATCCGATTTCAATTTTTATGGGACACCTATTGACTTTTTCTAAAAGTCTAAATGAATAAATATGTATTTTTTAATAATAATACTAGCTGAAGAACCTGGCTTTGCTGGATTATAACCTTCCGGAATTTTTTTTCTAAATGATAGTCAAAACCCTATCAAACTTCATTGCATAGTTTCTAAGAACTAAGCGCACAAACAGACAGACGCGGATAGTGACATTGTTTTATACTATGATTCAGTAAGGCTCTTCGTCCCCTGGGGGTGTACGCAAGTATCAGATACTCGACGAATCAAGTATCTTGGCGACAACCGCCATATGTCTGCGCGGAGATTCGTACACAGGCACACGTTCAGTTGTAAACTTGTCTGCGACGCCAGTCTCCCACGACCAGCTGTCCGAAGTTGTATCCAATACGACACATTCAAGTATGTGTTGTTTGGGTCAAATCTTCAAATAAGTTTGAATAATGCTGTTTACAAGCAATGCATCTGCGTCCATGTCAACTCTAGTTGCGACACTTACATATACTGACATTATAAAATAATTAACATTTTCTTAATGGGAGCAAATATTATTTACAAATTCTTGTAACAAACTAATGCAATTTATTTGGTCCATTGTAGATCATAAATATCTGCAAATGTATAAATTGGGCATGTTTTATAATTATTTATTGGTGTTTTTTTTTTTATATCAGCTGTGATATGTTATTAAATATATATTTTAAAATATTGCAATTATTGTTCATATTTTTATTGTTCATCGCTATTTGATTATTTTTGTTGTGTAAAACTATCAATGCGGGAACTTTTAAAATAATTCCTAAATTAGTTTTAATGTACGAGGCGTATCCAGAAAGTAAGTGTACTGAATTTTTGTAGATTACAAATTTTTTATTGAAACATAAAAATTACATGGTTACCGTAGTACATATGTAAGCTATTTTTCGACATAGTCGCCATTCCTCTCAATGCAGGTGGTGAAGCGGGGTATCAACTTTTTGATGCCTTCCTCGAAGTGGTTTCCCACCAACCCCTTCGTCCACTTCTCCACCTCCCCTTTTACCTCCTCGTCGGTTGAAAACCTTTTTCCACCCATGTTCAGCTTCAGGGAGGTAAAGAGATAAAAATCTGAAGGTGCTAGGTCAGGGGAATACGCGGGGTGGTTTAGGACATCCCATTTAAACGAAGCAAGCAGTTTCTTCGTTGCGTTGGCCGTGTGTGGTCTGGCATTGTCGTGCAGCAGGCTGACTCCCTTTGTCAGCATGCCTCTCCTCTTGTTTTGAATCGCTTTCCGCAATTTTTTTAGGGTCTCACAGTATCTTGCAGAGTTGATGGTCTCCCCTTGAGGCAGATATTCAATCAAAATTATGCCTTGACAGTCCCAAAACATGGATGCCATAATTTTCTTGGCTGAAATTGTGGTTTTGAACTTTTTGTCGGAGGGTGAAGAGGTGAGAACCATTTTTAACTCGCGATACCACTTGTACATACCCGTACGATTCATAGCTTTATCACCATAAACCTCAAACGGAGGTTTTCCCTTCCAAACGAGATAACGGATGACGCCGCGTATTTCGCACTTGGCGGGAGATTGGATTGACATTTTTCACGAAACGTGTTGTCGCGTCGACACTTCTCAACGTACTGACCTTGAACCGGTCTCGTTGCGGAGGGGAAGAGTTAGGCTACACGTAAGTGTAGCCAACATGTCGAAAATAAAATTCATTCGGTCGTGAGAGCCTCGGTACACTTACTTTCTGGATACGCCTCGTATTTCTTCAAATTGGCCACATTTTGGCCAGCGTAAGCTCGGGTGTTTTGCAAATTGGCTAAAATGTGGCCATATAAGCTCCAGTGGTTAAAGGGTGGATAAATGCATGAAATTAAAATTAAACTAAGGTATTAAAATCTCTTATTAGTTATGGAATTATAACTCTGTTTACTGAAAAGGAAACATTTTCAAATCACATTATTAATTTTTGTAAAAGGAATTAATAAAATGTATGTGTTTAATACTTTGTAAGATCGATTTTACCGGGCACTATTCATTGGCACTTGGAATTTATAAGAGTTAATTTCATGATTCATTTAATTTCGGTACGATGCAAGTGACAATAATGGATGCAAAGTAATTTTAAATTATTTCCATTGCAACATTCGTGCATAAGGTGTAAATTCCATAATGTTTGCTGTTTTATTGGTTTTTAAAATCGTTTTATTCTCAGTATACACAGTATTTTAATTATGCAAAGTTAATTTCATTAATTAAAAATTATTTTAAAAAACGCTTAACAATTGGCAATAAACTAATGTTTTTAAATAAAAAAGCTTTATTTTTTGTCGAAATTTGTGTTATTTTGCAACAGAAGTGATGTCATATTAACTTCTTGGTAATGTCCAGCAAAAAAGTTGGGAATTAAATATTTTTATTTTTCAAAATTATTTTTTACAAAATCAAAAAAATTAATAACAGTATTTTCGATTTGAAATTATAGCTGCTGTACATTTTATGGGTACTCAGCTTGTCAAAGAAGTATTTGCAATGTATTGTTATTTATTTTGTATTTTGTTTAAAATGAAAAAAATTTCAGGTATTTTGTGAAAAATACCTGAAAATTCACTTTATTAATTTTGCGTAAAAATTTGTATAATCGCAAATGCAAAATTTTCAGGTTACTACATAACAGTACTGTGACGCAACACCAACTTTTGTTGTATTATAAACATCATAAAGCTGGTGCATGCTTCAAAAATATTATAACTGTCCGATATCAGACGTGTATTTCAGTCGTTATTTAAACTCAGCTTGAGATTTATCATCGCCGTTTAGCGAAGAGTCACCAACTAACACTTTTGACAAAAATGAGTCAGATTCTTCAAAGTACTTACTTTTTAAACCCGCATCTACGGGTAAAGTCGATAACTGCGGGAAAAATACATAAATTGATTTATATTATTGATATAAATCACTAACGGCACATAATCAAATTTTTTTTATTTTACGAAGTCATCAAACATTTTTTTATGCTTCCGATTTTGTTGTCCGGGTTAAATCTTCCCCATAGGAAATACTAAACCCTTCCACTCACTTTTCCACAAATGATCAGCTAGTCAATCAACATTATGCAAGTGCATTATATAAGTAAAATAAATACAAAACAATACAAGAACAACAACATGTCAACTCACCAGAGATCAAATGGGAAAAAAAATTCACCGACTCCAGATATTTTCATATCAGAGGGTTCGGCTCGGTAGAACTTCTAACAGGGCCTATAAATCCTACTGATCCCTCAACATAAATATTTAAAAAATCTTTCGTTATCCTACATGTATTCAAAATAACCGACTTTTGCATCTTTATATATAAATTTTTTGATAGATCTAATACGCCTAAATTTTTAATGAGAGAGCTAGGTATAATGCCAGTAGCCGAAATAACGAATGGTAATATTTTTATAGTCTGAGAATGCCAAATTCTTTTTATTTCGTTTCCTAAATCTGTGTATTTTCTTATTTTTTCATTAACAGATTTTTGAATGTTACAGGAATTTGGAATAGCAACATCAATGATATAAGTTATTTTTTTAATTTTGTCATGTAAAACTATATCGGGTCTATTATGACTAATCGTTCGGTCTGTTAGTATAGTTTTATCATAATATATTTTATAAAATTCGTTTTCTAAAAATGAATTTGGTTCGTATTCATAATATGGTACTATATTACGGCAGTCAATCAAGTTATGTTTAATTACCAAATTTTGGTGAATTATTTTTAAAACTTGATTGTGCCTAAATGTATACTCGGACGGTGCTAATATAGAACATCCCGATATAATATGTTCTATAGTTTCCGGAAAAGCCAAACATTTTCTACACAAATCATCAATTTGATTTGTTTCTTTGATTATATGCTTTCTATAATTTTTAGTATTAATGACTCTATCCTGAATGGCAAGCATAAATCCTTCTATTTCTGCGCTCAACTCTCCAATACTCAACCATTTGTTTGACGAAAATTTGTCAACATACGTTTGGTTGAGATAATTGAAGTGTTTTGCGTGTAAAATTTTATTACATTATTATTACTAAAAGTTGAAAGAACTGATAAAAGTTGAAAAAGTGAAAATCACTAATACTTTCAAATCAAAGAAACTAGTGTTGGAAAAGTCACTAAACCTGTTTTTTTTTTGTATTTTTAAAAAATGTATTTAGGCAAATTGATGGATCATCATCATCCATCATCATCAATTATCTGATGGATCCGTGGTGTAAATATTACGCGGCGCGTAAGGTCAGATCAGTGAAAAACTTCACTTATTACCAGGGAGTTTGTTTGGTTAAAACGGTCTTAAACCAGGCTTGAGGCCAGCTTTACCACACTAACGTTGAACAATCTAATTAGTAAGATGGTTAGATACAGAAAGAAACTCACTGACAGAACTGGTAGGACTACTAACGGGACATTGCTATCTCAGGAGGCACATGCAGTTATTGGGAGTGGAAAATACCAATAGATGCAGGAAATGTGAAGAGGATGAAGAGACTCCAATTCACCTATGGTGCCAATGTCCTGCCCTGGTGGGAACTAGGCTCAGATACCTGGGGAGACATACAGTAGAACCAGAAGACATAGCCACATACCCAATGACAACCCTGGTGAACTTTATTAAAAGGACCGGGTGACTGACTGTTAAAGGATTGAGGTAAAATGGGAGATAGCACAATGGGCCTACGGCCTAAGTGCTCACGGGGATCTTACGTCAACCGTCTCGACGGTTCGACTTTAAAACTATTGAATAAAACCATGATTATAATTAAAACTTTTTTATCACCCTTAAATTACTCCCACAAAACTCCCATTATCTCAAAACGGTCAATTTGTTTGTTAGTGACTTTTCACTCTACGGCGACGATGTTTATCAAGTTGATATCAAATAGGTTACTTGAAATTTCTGAGTACTCTAAAATACCAACTCTTATAGTGGTTGAACCAATCTATAATCAATTGAACTTAATTGGTTGAATTTATATCTAATTTAGGTACTGACGTGTCACTCATATGGTTTTCAGTTCCACCGCACGGGGGCCTGATGCCCGGGGGGGTGTACCCCGCCCCCGGAAGTCCCTTTGGGGGCGGCGTGAGGGCCTTCTACCCTCCGCCCATGGCGCCCCTCTTCTACTGGGGCTACCCCAGCCCTCCCGTGTCCCCCACGCACATGTATCAGTCTCCTGGTCATATGGTAAGTTGAATTAATATAATATTTATGTTTTTTTTTTAAATCTAGATATTTGTTCCTTATGAAACAATGAATTATTTAAAACCTCAAGTCACTGAATGCTGTCACTGAAGTCATTGAATGCAGTCACTGAATTTTAACTGAAAAATGTCCACCTCTGAAAACAGGTGGTTTAAGAATGTAGTCATCCTGCCCAGAGCCATGATCATTGGTAGGATGGTCCTGCCTCTTGAAAAATAAAAGGCTATACTGCCTAGCTCTGGTGAAGTTATGGGGGACATAAAGCCTAATACGTTCCAGAACATCAGGATTGCAAATATGCCCATTGAGCTGCTTATGTACTAATATCACCATTGCAATTTTTTTCTTAACGTCTAGATGATCTAGTCCTAGCATTCCCGAACATTACTACTATAAGCAGGATATAAATCACAGATTCAGATGTCGGTTTCATTGACATAATATCATTTTTTATATGGATGCCGCAGAAGAGTTGCTGCCCGAAGCCAGTGGGACTATGGCATCGTCCATCGGGATATGTCCTGAGGCTGGAGTAAGTGGGGGAGGGAAGGAAAAAGTAAAGACAAAGGTTTTAAAAGTGTATCTGGCTATTCACTGGCTAGTCACTAAACACGCCTAAAATTTCACCATTCGGAATAGAAACATTGCTTGAAATGGCTTTAGCCGTGTTTGGTGACCAGTTCTGAATAGCTATGTGCTTCCAAACCTTCCTCTTAGCTGTCTCCTTCCCCTCCCCACACCATTCATCCTTACAACTTACCCCGACTGGGGTTGTCCTACTGGATTTGAACAGTTTGAACTTTTGCAAGATCACACACTTCTAATGGCTAACAACAAGAATATTGGCTGGCTGGCTAATTCCTAATCACTGCAACATTTTACTGAGGTGCTAGTAGGAGATTTTCAAATACTCTTAGGTTATTTGTAACCCGTGAATGTTTGTTTGTTTAAAAAAAATAACAAAACTCTTAAACTCTATTGATTACGATTTTTTCGAAACATGAATAATGTAAATGTATCTTTTATCAGGAGATTTTTCAATGTGGATGAGTGTTTCAGGCGAACAATTATTGCTTGTAAAATAATTGTTACCCTTTGTGCTATGCATAAAAATCTTGTCTCAAAAACATTAAGTTTACTAAAAAATAATAATTAATATTTGACAAGTTCAAGTATTTCACCTAAAAATGTAGACAATTTGTCTCGACGCCATCTAGTGAGAGAGTTAGCACTTACAATGCCTTTCTCATATAAAAATAAAGTTGGTTGTTTTCAGGTGAAAAATGTAACAAGCAGTAATTGTTGAATGAAACACTAGTATATATTGAATAATTTCGCGGGTAAGAGATAAGCCGCCATAGCTCAGTGGTCAGAGCTGTCGACCGGAAATCGAAGGGACACGGGTTCGAGTCCCGTTGGCGTCATGTATCTTTTATCAGGAGATTTTTCAATGTGGATGAGTGTTTCAGGCGAACAATTATTGCTTGTAAAATAATTGTTACCCTTTGTGCTATGCATAAAAATCTTGTCTCAAAAACATTAAGTTTACTAAAAAAAATAATAATTAATATTTGACAAGTTCAAGTATTTCACCTAAAAATGTAGACAATTTGTCTCGACGCCATCTAGTGAGAGAGTTAGCACTTACAATGCCTTTCTCATATAAAAATAAAGTTGGTTGTTTTCAGGTGAAAAATGTAACAAGCAGTAATTGTTGAATGAAACACTAGTATATATTGAATAATTTCGCGGGTAAGAGATAAGCCGCCATAGCTCAGTGGTCAGAGCTGTCGACCGGAAATCGAAGGGACACGGGTTCGAGTCCCGTTGGCGTCATGTATCTTTTATCAGGAGATTTTTCAATGTGGATGAGTGTTTCAGGCGAACAATTATTGCTTGTAAAATAATTGTTACCCTTTGTGCTATGCATAAAAATCTTGTCTCAAAAACATTAAGTTTACTAAAAAATAATAATTAATATTTGACAAGTTCAAGTATTTCACCTAAAAATGTAGACAATTTGTCTCGACGCCATCTAGTGAGAGAGTTAGCACTTACAATGCCTTTCTCATATAAAAATAAAGTTGGTTGTTTTCAGGTGAAAAATGTAACAAGCAGTAATTGTTGAATGAAACACTAGTATATATTGAATAATTTCGCGGGTAAGAGATAAGCCGCCATAGCTCAGTGGTCAGAGCTGTCGACCGGAAATCGAAGGGACACGGGTTCGAGTCCCGTTGGCGTCATGTATCTTTTATCAGGAGATTTTTCAATGTGGATGAGTGTTTCAGGCGAACAATTATTGCTTGTAAAATAATTGTTACCCTTTGTGCTATGCATAAAAATCTTGTCTCAAAAACATTAAGTTTACTAAAAAATAATAATTAATATTTGACAAGTTCAAGTATTTCACCTAAAAATGTAGACAATTTGTCTCGACGCCATCTAGTGAGAGAGTTAGCACTTACAATGCCTTTCTCATATAAAAATAAAGTTGGTTGTTTTCAGGTGAAAAATGTAACAAGCAGTAATTGTTGAATGAAACACTAGTATATATTGAATAATTTCGCGGGTAAGAGATAAGCCGCCATAGCTCAGTGGTCAGAGCTGTCGACCGGAAATCGAAGGGACACGGGTTCGAGTCCCGTTGGCGTCATGTATCTTTTATCAGGAGATTTTTCAATGTGGATGAGTGTTTCAGGCGAACAATTATTGCTTGTAAAATAATTGTTACCCTTTGTGCTATGCATAAAAATCTTGTCTCAAAAACATTAAGTTTACTAAAAAATAATAATTAATATTTGACAAGTTCAAGTATTTCACCTAAAAATGTAGACAATTTGTCTCGACGCCATCTAGTGAGAGAGTTAGCACTTACAATGCCTTTCTCATATAAAAATAAAGTTGGTTGTTTTCAGGTGAAAAATGTAACAAGCAGTAATTGTTGAATGAAACACTAGTATATATTGAATAATTTCGCGGGTAAGAGATAAGCCGCCATAGCTCAGTGGTCAGAGCTGTCGACCGGAAATCGAAGGGACACGGGTTCGAGTCCCGTTGGCGTCATGTATCTTTTATCAGGAGATTTTTCAATGTGGATGAGTGTTTCAGGCGAACAATTATTGCTTGTAAAATAAAATAATGAATAATGTAATTATGTTCCTTTTGCATTACGTGAGCAACAAGTGAAGTATAAAGTAAATGTGTGTTGTTTGCTTGTAGGTACCTGAAGTGATGCCCATGGGCGGCAGTCCCCTGGGGGTGCAGTTGGAGCCCCTCCCCGCCCCCCCTACCACCTCGCTGCCGCCTCCACCAGCCCTGCTGCCCCAGCACCACCACCTGTCCAGCCACGCCCAGCCGTCCATGCCCAGTCGCTATCTGGAGCTGTTCATGGTCAACTGATGGATTGGAATGATCGCTTCGTTGGTAGAGGGAAAGGGGTGTTGATTGATTTTGGTGCATTTTAATCAGTCAATATGGGTTTGGGTCAATTTTGATCACAATCGAGGTGGATTGGGTTAATTTTATTCACAGTCAAGATTGGTTTGGGTCACTTTTGATCAGAAAAGATGGATTTAGGTCAATTTCGATCACAATCAAGATGTATTTGAGTGAACTTTGATCACAATCAAGATGTATTTGAGTCAACTTTGATCACAATCACGGTGGATTTGAGTCAACTTTGATCACAATCACGGTGGATTTGAGTTAACTTTGATCACAATCACGGTGGATTTGAGTCAACTTTGATCACAATCACGGTGGATTTGAGTCAACTTTGATTTGTCAAGGAAGTTGGAATTGCTTAAACACAATTAGTTTTGTTAAAATTTATTTTGATAGTCATTTTTATGAATTAGGACAATTTTAAACATATTCAAGGTAGATTTTGGCTATTTAAATCATTGTGACCTAGAAGTAATGACTGAAACTGACATTGGTTTCAATTGACATGAAGCAGGATTAATATGGATCCAGCACGCATGAAACCCAAAAACCCAATGATGTCAAAGAAATTTAGTGTGGATTTATGATTGTACGTAGTAATATGTATTTTTACAATTTTAAAACGCACTTACAGCTTTACTAAAAAATGTGGTGTAAATATTACGCAAACATCAGAACAGTGAAAAACTTGATTTATTACCACGGCGCTTGTTTGGTTAAAACGGTCTTAAACCAGGCTCAAGGCCGGCTTTACCACGCCAGCGTTGAACGGGCGTGTACGAATCTAATTAGTAAGACGGTTATTGTTTAATTTATGAATTTCCCTTGCCAATAAGAATTCTTGCTCAATCAGTGACCGTGGTAGAGTCAATCAATTGCAATATTGAAGTAACTAGAAGCCTTATCCACCACTAAATTAATGATATAACGTCTTGCACTCTCTAAATATATTATTAAAACTGCCAGAATATATTATATGGATCTCTAATAAGGCCACATATCAAAGAAAACGTATTTAAACATTTAAATAGGTTCTTAATAATTTTAGCTCTCTGAGTTAAAAACACCAATTATTATATTTACTAACAACTATGCGACCACATCAAAAATGTGTTGAAATAAATGTATTTTGTTGGTGAAATGAAAAATACATTTTTGCCAAATATTTATCTTGGATTAAAATGGGTTTTTAATCTGACCTGCAAGAATACATGTTAGCAAATTTGATAAACCTGGAATAATAATAGTCTGGGTGTTCCTGGATAAACCTGGAAAATACCGGATGAATCTGAATGCATCTAGAGAAACCTAGAAAGATGCCTATTGAATCTGGGTTACATCTGAATAAACCTGGAAATTTCCAATGATAATTTTATTTTTGGAATAACTCAAAGAGAAAAACTTCAAATTTTAAATATTGCAGATAATATTTACGATTTTTTAAACGAAAACAGAAACAGATACTCTCATCTGGGACTTGATGGAACTGCAGCGCCCCGGCAAGGTGAAGGTCCTGTGTTCAAATCCCATAAGCGACCCTGTCTTTTTCTGATTTTTCTGTTTCAAAATTTCGTTTAAAAAATTGCTAATATTATCTTGAATGAATAATAATTCTCGTATTTTTCAATTTTCACTGACAATTTATGCAATCTTTATTAAATATTACGTTTTTCGAGTCTCATAAAATATTTGTGAATAGATTTTAAGAAATATTATAGTTAATTTATAATCAGATATTAATGTGTTTTTAATCTTTTAACTGCTACTTAAGTTTTCTAGTTATGTTTATTTAAAAGTATATTTGATTATAAAGATATTTCACTGTTGATTTTTTACTATGACTTAAGTATAAACTTTCTCTATCCAAAATGCAATTGAGAATATAAAATATTTAATTATTAACATACTTTTTTATGTTATTTTATTTTATACTAGCTGTGCCCGGCCTCGCGTTGCTGTGGCTCAGTCTGTCTGTGCAGATAGAAAAACAATAGATAGCGCTGTTTTTAAAAGAAAACCATGTTTTTATTTGTCACAATTGACATCTATTTAATATATGTATGTAAAAACAAGCGCATATTTAAATGCAACGTTGTGTCAAAATTTCAAAACAATCGGTATAGAACTTTCGGAGATTTAAGATTTTGAACAAACGAACATTTATTTATATAGATAAATGAAGATATTATTAAAAAAATAATTTATTTAAATGCATTTGATCAAATGCAAGATTATGCAATAAGAAGGGTGCAATTAAAAAACGGGATTTAAATATATATTTTTTTACAAAATTCAATTAGTCAAAGGATGTTGTTTAAACATTAATATTTATATAATTCTATAAAATAATGACTGAAAATTTGTTATCCAATATAAAATTTGTTGAACTTGCCATTTTTATAGTAAATTTTTTAAAACTTGTGCAATCTAAAGTTTTACTTAAAAACAGGAATTAAATTATACTTAATACAATAAATTTAAGTCAAAACTTAGCAGAATATACATATAGTAACTGTTCGATTTTATTGTAATGTTTTGTATTGTTAAAACAGATTACGAAATTTTTTTATTACATAGCTACCAACTATTCATTTTTCTATTTTATTAATTTTATAAATATATATTTAGTTCAATTTATAAAGCCTTAAACACATAGTTTAAGACGCGTTAAAACAACAAAAATTGCAATGTCTTCCATTACTAAAATTTTTAGTTTATCACTAAGTAATTAATTTAATTGTAAGTGATCGTAGTTAGATTTGAATAACATATTATTTAAGGAATCTGATTAAAAAATTTCTCATCCATTGTAAAATGGTATAGCAAATAGAAATCTGCAATCTCTGGACCCAAAATTAAGTATGTTGACTTCTTGACAATTTTCACTTTAATTTTTACTAGCAGGACGATATACTTGAACCACTAAAAGCTGGCGCCAGACGGCAGTATTGCTTCCCAATATTTACAATAATTAAAAATATTAAAATCTCGTTTCCGAATAAATTGTTTATTTTGAATTGTGTCAATATTGAAGCAAGCGAGCGACAATACTTAAAAAAAGGTACAACACCTTATTTTGTAAAACTTATCGAATTGAAAACTCAAATTTAAAATTAGGATTGCCCTTTTGAGAAAATTCTTAATGCAAAGTCCGAATTTAGAAAAAAATTAAATATATTATTATCCTTTCTCAAAATTTTAAATTACATATTTATTTTTGATTCACATACAGATTTTCAATTTTTTATATTTATGTTTTTATTATTTTGGTGCAATATTTTGGAAAATTAATTTGTTTTTATCGATATTTTGAGTCTAAATGAATAATTAATTAAGTCAATGAAATATATATTTTAAGGTGACCGGATAACTCATCAAAATGACAATTCAACACACCTATAAAAAGTGTTATAAAGTCTTTAAAAGTGATGAAACAAAAACTAGGTTAAATAGTTACACATGTAACCTAGTTTTTGTTATATTATCACTTTTATGACACTTTTTATAGGTGTGTTGAATTGTCATTTTGATGAGTTATCATGGAACCAAATTTTAACCTCTCGGATCAAAGATGAAATATTTTTAATAAATATTAAAAAATATATTACGGACAGAAACGTCGTACTTTAAGGTTTTTTTGTGTTAATAATTTTTATAAAATTATGTAATTTGTGTGATGCTAGATTAGGAATATGTTGCATAGTTCTAAACTGTTTTTATATTAAGTTATATTAAAATATAATAATAAATTATTGAAGCACTTCAGAAATTATGTCGTTTAACATACTTTGTTATTGTGTAATGCGATAAATGGCCATTTAAAAAAATTTAACTTTTTAGGCCGGGTCCCTTCACCGTATTTTAAAATACAACAAATAATAACAGAAATTTTCAAATTTTACTGAAAAAATGACAACTTTATAAAATGGACTAAACGTGATGTAGATTCATAAGTTTTCCTCTCGTACCACTAGTTTCCCGACACCATGTATACACAAACAATATCAGCCAATTCACACCTCTTCCCCTTAGTGGCTGAGTGGTGCAGAGCTGTGGGTTCCCGCTGTAGCGTTGCGGGTTTGAACCTTCAATTGCACAAGCAACATTTTCTCACTATAATAAAAGTAGTAAGAGAAATTCAAATATTGTCAGGTTATTCGTAACTCGAGAATGTTTGTATTTTTTTTATAAAGAAAGAATTAAATTTTGTTGCATTATTAAAGAACACAGATAAAATGAAAATAAATAGACAATTTTTAACTTTTCGCACTAACTCCAATACATACTTGCACGATTGCTTTTTTTTATTATAATTTAATTTGTAAATCATATACAGGAATTGTTTAGTAATTAAAATAAATCTAATAATATTATATTTGTATATTTTAAAATTTAATATATTTGTTACAGTCATTTAAGCAAAGAATTAAGAACATTAAGCGATAGGTTTAAAAAATAAATAAATAAACTATTAATACTTAGAAATAAATATTTAAACATTTCCTAGTTGATGATATTGCCATTAATTAAGTAAAATACTATTTTGAAAAATGTGAATAATCATATATTATTTATCATTTTTTAGTTAAATATTGCACTTTTTTTGTATTTATTTTACTTTTGTAAGTAGAAAATTAAACTAAATCTCGCTATTTTTAAAAGAATGTTTATAAAAAGTAATTTAATTTCATCATCTTTTCTCGTTTTCATTCTTTTTTGCTATTGATGTGAAAAAGACTTTGATAAAGGAATCTACATCGGAATCTATATTCCGAAATCAAAAACAAACATGGTGCTGTTTTACATAGTTTGTAGATTAGAAAAATATTTATTTAAAATAAAATATTTTCACGAAGATTTAATACTGTTGATAATCGAATAACTTTTACATAGTTAGTAAATGTGCAATCAGAGACAGTAATGTAATATGCCACTCGAGTGATCACGTCAAGAGCTGGAATATTTTTCCAGCGATCATGTTTTCTAAGCGTTCGATTTGTAAATTTCCCGCCCTAATTAAAAAAAATCACACCTTTGAATTTTAATATGGAGACATTTCATCGTTAACTTTATAAACTAGAAAATTCTGCGAGTTAGTTCTTTTAAAATTGCCGTATGTGACACTTATTATGGTCAGCATTGAATTTTTTCTATTTCTGTATATTGTCTATGGCCTACTTGATAATCACAGATGCAAATACAAATTAAAAGACTTAATTTTTAACTGTAAATTTTAAAAAATTTGGGTTCTGAACTGTCAAAATTGATTGCACTAAATTATGATATTAAATACTTTTACCACAAAGAACTGGTATTATTTTAGAAAGATACGTTCACTATCTACAATTATCAATAAGAATAATCTCGATTCTTGCTTTATTAAGTTCAATAAATCATTTTATACAGACAATGTTTCCACGACATTTGACAATGAAAAAGACACGGGCGGAGAATTCACACATTGATTAGAAAAAAATTGTAAAAAAGTCACTTCACATTAGTTGAAAATAAATAGATAACATTAGGTACCTACTTGTTAGTTTCACGCATACCAAGGGATGAATTAAGACATTGTTTGCGGGAGACAATTAAACACATTTTTATCAAATTATATCATATTATGCAATTATTTGGGAGGCGAGTTTGGGTGCTGCTACCCTGGGAATTATTTATTGGATAAACAACACCTCTGCCGTAGGTCACCTCAAGTGGCAAGCTGCGTTTGATGATATAGCAGTGGTTACCGGGTTCATGTGTCAAGTTTGTCCAGATCTTGCCCACCAGTTGGCCGGTTGAGAGAGACCCCTTGGCTTCTCCGGATGGACTATATCGATCCATCGCCTTGCATCGCAATAGGAGAGATGGATTTGTACATCTGTCTCTCCCTCATTCCTTAAAAAATACTCTCCCCAGACTGCATCCCCTCATCGCCAAATATAACAACTAACAAATCCCTCCTGTGTGAAGTTAATATTTAAAATTGTGTCTTAATTTTAATAAAGTATTCAAAAATATAAATTTAATAATTGAAAGCAATACCTAGGTTAAAAAAGGCCCCAAACAATGTGTTAAAATCGGAATTTTTGAAACAGTCTACATCGTATTATCCAAGCATAACTACATAACTGCGTTATGTTGGAATTTTGCAGTTCTGATCCAATTTTGCAGAGTTGAAAAGTTCTGCAAATGCCGCACCATGCTAAAAATACAGACTTAACAATAGTAGCTGTAGAACCAATAATTTTACATCAAACTATTTATTTTATCAAATTGTGATAATTTTTGTTGGTTGTTAATTAATTAAATCTTACCTATAAAAACTAAAATTATTTTCCAATACAAAACATAATATATTATATTTTTAAGTTTAGTTTGCAAAGTTATCATTGACTGTATTTTTTTAGATTTTGTACTTTTCCAACGTTTTGTTTTCTTTTAAAATTGATATGTTTGTATTAATAAGTTTTTATTGTTAAGACCTGTTACTTTAATTATACATATTTCTATTTATGTTTCACATAAATTAAAATATTTTATTTGAATTATTAATTTTTACATTATCACGCATAAATGCTGATACTTCAAGTAAAATGCATAATAATTATTTATTTTGATTTGACGATTAGTTTAAACTATTTGATAAATGTATTATTTTTCATGTTTTAGCACATTCAAGATTTACATTAAGGCTGCACCAAATCTACTAGAATAAAAATAGAAAAAAAAACAATAAAATCAAAATGCTTTGATATATTTTTCTAAGTACTATGAAGGCATTTCTATGTAATCTGAAAGTGTATTCATGTAATGGTTGGTGCCGGAACTGGACTGGAATCGGCAAGTATAAATGTTGAAAGTATAAGTGTTTGAAAAGTTCAAAAAGAATGAAGAACTGGTTCATGTTTAACTATGATGCAAAGTTTTCTTAACAACTTACTTGTTTTTGTAAATTTTACCGTCTTACCGACAATGTGTTGATATAGTGATAAAATGTTATCGGCCATAAGCAGTTCCCAAGAATAGCTCAGAGAAATTATTTTTTTGATGCCGCCTATCCATGGCGAATTCAGGCGATTAAAACTGTCAATTCAAAACAATTGCCGTTGAGTGAACAACAATTTTAACTAAGTAACTGTTAAAAAGCATTATTTTCCATTTCGGGTTATTGAAGTATGTAGTTGTTTTACATTGTTATCTAACTGATACAAAATGTTTTTTTTGTGTATTAAATGTGTCTGTGATTCTGGATATTTATCTGAAGTAGTCCTGGGTCGATCATAAATTACCTGCTCTTTGTAACTCGCTCACAAACCACCATTAAGCTATCTGGTTTAAAAAAACAATTCAATCGTCAGCACTCGTGTCCCGTAATGGGTGTCATTGTGGCAAGCGATCATAGAAGTATGAATTTTGTAGACCGGACAAAATAGAGATGGTTAATACCTGAAATCTAAAACACGCTGTCATCTACCTACTACCTACCTGCATCGAACGAAAGTACCCGATCAAAGATCGATTGATGGGTACTCGAGTACAACGGATACTTTAGACTTAAGGTGGCCAGTCGCGGGCAGCTTGTACAACGATCTCTCTTCTTTCATGTGTAAAAATATCACAAAATATCATTGTAGGGTACTTTCAACCTGCCAGTGAGTCGCGATCGACCCAGGTAGTGTAAAATGATCGATTGACCCAGTTCTTTTCAGAAGAAGCCCCACAAAACAAAGGTCGGCTTTTTGTCGAGACCAGAATATTTTTTCTATTGGTCATTAGATAAATACAACTTGTTAGCAAAGTCCTCCATCAACATTTTCCACTTACAATCATGTTAGTAGGGGTTTTTCAAAAAGATTTTCAGGCCATTCCTAACCTGTTAATCAATATTTTTCTTCTTAAAAAATAAAAACTAATCTTCTAATTAGATTTTTTGCATGACCTCTGAATATCTCAGTTATGATTTCATTGCTTCTGATCAAAATGACTTCACCCCAGTTCTGGAGAAAACCACCATAGAATAAATCAGCTCATGGAAGCTTTGATATTTTGAAAACAAATTGAAAATTATATTATGGACTACGTTTTTATTTCTGGAACTTATTCACGATAGGTAACCTTAAATTTTATTTAAAGCACGAAACTAGTTGTTATAATGTTGATTGTCACAAATAACTATTTGAGAATATCTATGTTAATAATTAAATAATATTTATAACTTATTTTACTTTGTTAAGGATTTGAAATGTATTGATTGTGTAGAGTTGATTTCTTTTGATTGTAATTATTTCTTGTTAGCCACAATAAATTATTTTATAATTGATTTTCTTTATTTCATTTTTATTATTTCTACCACTCTGGACTCCAATTTGGACTTTCAGTATCGCCCTGACCACCATTCAGAATTAAAACGCCAATTCAACACACCTCCAAAAAGTGAGATAAAGTCATGAAAAGTGATGAAACAATAATTAGGTTAAATAGGTTACATAGGTAACTATTAAACCTAGTTTTGTTTCATCACTTTTAATGACTCTATATCACTTTTTAAAGGTGTGTTGAATTTTAATTTTGATGAAATAATCGTATATAGCCAAGAATTTCATAATAATAGTGAAACACAGTTTTGTATTGGAAATTTAAGACCCGATCGACCAAAATTTTGGATCACGATTTTTCGCCAACGTAGCGTTTCGTTATTCTTTGATTATTACCTTTTGACAGGTGGATCGCATGATAACAGAAGAGTCGCCAACTGTCCAGTGCCAGTGGAACTATGGCATGCTAATTTGAGGAACATTGCATGGCCTAAAGAAGTGTGTTATGAAAAAGAGACGGAGAAAAGGAATTTCGTTAGAAGGGCAGTAAAAAATATTCTAGTCACATTTCTTCCCATTTATTATATGATATTATTCGGTGTCAATAACAAAATGCAAGATTTTGCAAATGAATTTGGTGAGGGGTGGGGGCAAGCCTTGCACGGCAGATTCCTCCATCGGCCTAAACAGCTCCAAAGTGGCGGTGTACCTTCCCACCATCTCTTTAGTTAGCTCCATCTTGCTCGTGTCGCACTGTACACCGTTTACATTGTATTCTTGCTGGAAAAAAAACCACTCATTATTGTTAAATGCTTGCAAAAACATACAGGTAATCTTTATGCATCGTGCCCAGTAACTAGGTAGTACAAGCAGAAAACACATTTCGATTCTGTTTTGTGGTATTATTATTATTATTTATTGGATAATTTGTATAGCGCCGCTTTTGTGAGATATCACCTCAGGGGCGCTTTACAGTTGATGCAGGTATTACAAAAAATATAAATATTACAAAAATAAAGTAAAGTTAAGTAAAATGAAGTATAGGAACAGGTGACACGAAGATAGAAGATGGAGACTCTGCAGCAACAATCCTAGGTGGTGAAGAAACTAGACCAGCTGCTGCAGCGAAAGAGTCCACCGCGTCCACCAACAGTGCCAGCACGAGGTTCGTCATCCGTCCAGGTATGTGTCTGCTGCTAATAAAGCGCTGACACACTATCCTCTCACAGATACCAGACCTTGGCAGCACCGCTGTGACGTTCTACGAAGATAAAAGATGAAGACTCTGCAGCAAGAATCCTAGGTGGTGAAGGAACTGGACCAGCTGCTGCAGCAAGAGTGTCCACCGCATCCACCAACAGCGTCCAGGTATGTGTCTGCTGCTAATAAAGCGCTGACACCTCACATAGATAAGAGACCCTGGCAGTACTGCTGTGACGTTCGGCAAGTCCATCATTCATCTCCATGTATAACTTTTTTAATTTAAGCTTTCGTTTTTGAGTAAATCATGTCCGAAGTTGAAATTTTTTAGGTTAATTTTGAAAAAAAGTCAGTCGCTATCGGCTATCTATCAACTAGAGTTTTCAATCCCGGACCTTTTTCGGCATCGTAATCCCGGTGCTGCGCTAGTCTTAATCCCGGAATCATTGTTACATGCTCGCAAGAATAAATAATTTTTATATATTATTGTAATAGCTGAAGTCCCCGCCATTGCCTGGGCTATAAGCAGAATTTTTGTAAATCAGATGTAGACTGTGATTTTCCTCTTTATTGTGCCATCTGATTCTATTTTCGTAATAACTGAATTGTACCGTCTTATCAGATAATGTACATTTATAATAAATTATACAATCTATCATAAGTAGTTTCCCCAGAATAGGTACTTATTTTCAGAGAAATAATTTTTTAAGGGTTGAAAAGGGGGAGTGGTATGATTTTTAAATATCTCATGTAGACACAGATTGTTTGCAGAATATCGTCAATGTCAGAATAAAACTGAAGATTTTTAAGAAACAAAGCCACAAACAATATTCTTTATATAAATATATAATACAGGTTGCCTGGGGGTATACAGCCAAACTTCGGGAGGTGATTCTACATGATAGTACAAGTAAAAAAAAATATGATTTTTTATAAATTTCAACGTTTTAAGGTAGTTAACAGGTATAAAAGTTGAATTATTTGTAAGGAGAAAATATTCTTCTATGGAAAAATATTTTTACATGAGAAAAAACAACAGAATTTCGAAAAAAGTTGTTAATATTTTTTACTTCTACCATCAATTATATCAGACCTGGGTGTATTACACAGAGTCATTAATAACTCAACTGACAGCCCTGCCATGGTCGCCACTATAAAATTTCATGTACCGACTAGGAACACAAGACAAAATATAACATTCTTCAGGAATACATACACAAAAAACTATCAGACACACTTACTAACCAATAGAATGCGTGATCTAGGCAACAAGTTAGGGGGTACTATTGATATATTTAATGACACTGACAATGAATCCTACAAATTACTGTATCGTTGGTAATGTAGTTTTGTTCTATTTCATATTTTATTTTATGTTACTGTTACGTTTTGCTAATATTGTTTCATATAATGACACCCTGCATATAATATAAATACTTCACATAAGGCTCTGAGGATGTCCTTAGAACCTAAGTTATCTTTGTGTGAAAGAATTAACCTGGATCTTACAGAGACGCATAACAGACGGCAAACTATTCCTCCATTGATGAATAATGGATGAAACGAGGAGTGTGCGCCGAGACAGAATTGTATGGCGGTCTATCCTCTTGAACCGCATGATGATTAATTAGTTGAGATTGGGGAATCTATTAAATGATTACATGTCGGTGGCCGAGTTGACATCGCGCTTGGGTCCCACTCAGGCGTAGTGTATTCAATTCCTCGGCTGGTTAAGTCCTCCATCACAACACAAGCAACATTTTCAGCTTACTGTGGTGGTAGTAAGAGATTTTCAAATATTGTCAGGTTATTCGTAACCCGGGAATGTTTGTCTTTAAATAAAATTAAAAAAATGTTATTGCAGATTGTAACTGAGCGTAGCGAAGTCCTGTTTTAACTCGACCGTTTGGCATTTCATCTTTAAAATCTGCTGCATCCTTTGTTATTCAAGAAAGCCTATAGACTTTTAGTCGTGTTTATTTGGAATTTCTCATTCCAATTTTTCAATATTATGGTACTTACCTGCCTGAAGAAAGTTTGAAAAAAGAAATTTCGCTGAGAAAGTGAATTTTCTTTCAAATTGTATAATTCCTTATGAAATTAAGAATGTTAGGTAAGAACATAAAATATATGATTTGTAATTTACTAAGTAGATGGGTATTTAAGTACCAACCTACAAATTTTATTACTTTAGGGTATTGTCAAACGTGGTTTATTTATGGTAAAATCCAGTTGAGATACCTTGTAGATGGGGCAGTTTTCGGGGGGCAGGGGCTGCAGGGCCCTCATGTAGGGCTCCCAGTCGCTGCCGCTCTGCAGGATTTTATCGCAGAAGTCGTCCACCTCGTATGACAGCACGCGATGGCTGCCCCCGGCCGGCATCTGTCTGTCTATCGCTAACGTGAACTGCAAAACAAGAGCATTCCTTCCGATCTCTAAATGACATGCCAATAATATGAAGTCTGAACACTAGTTGAAGTCTCTGAAGTTGTCCGGGATTTACCGGGAGTTTTTCTAAATCTAATGTAGACAAGTACCTTCCTCTTGTTTTGAAGGTAAAGTGTGCAAAATTTTATCAATCTTGAATTGAAACTGTAGATTTGCATAAAAATCAATTCACATCGCCCGCCCTACACCTGGGGTTGCCAGATGACCGGTTTTGGACCGGACAGTAAGGTTTTTTGAACGGCTGTCCAGTCTAGAAAATTTTGGAAAACCGGACAGTAAAATGTCCATTCTTTTTGAAAATACGCGATATATATACCTCACTCACGAGAAAACGTTTTTAACGTTCACCAAAGAGCACTGGCCTGTATTGAAAAGTGGTACCCTTTTGAAAACAATATCTACAAAACTTTCAGTTGCTTGAATATTTAACGCGGAAGATATATGGTCACTGTTCCCATGGAAGCAGGAACTGGCTGCACTTCAAAGTATTTTTCTTTCACCTGAAGAAAAATCCACTAATATGTGGTGTAGGTTTTTCAATGATGAATCAGCACCAAATCTGTTGAAAATGGTACAATATGTGAGCAGTGTTCCCGTCTCCAATGCATTCGTAGAAAGAGATTTTTGTGTAATGGGTAATGTATGTACTGACGAAAGAAATCTACTAGGTGTGAATACCGTAAAAAGCGAATGATGTATTTTCTTCAATTTAAATGACAATTGCACTGTATTTAAAAATACAATTTCATACAATAAACGATTATTAAAACCAGTAGCATCTAGTGCCAAATATGTTAAATAAAGTGATTTTTTCTTACCAATAGAAATAATAAATATAAGTTTTAATATTTACTAATAATAATAAGTGTTTCATTGTGTTCACCTTAGTAATTTTCGGTCATTTTCTCTATTTGATCTGGCCAAAATCAAAGGGGTTTATGATTTCGACAAATTGTACCAAAAAAAATCAAAGGGGGGACCCTTTGATAAAAAATGTTTATTTTTTTATCTGGGCCATCTGGCAACCCTACCTTCGCCACAGACACTCTGCGTGATTGGTTTATTTATGCACTCTGCTTTATATAAATAATAATAATGAAGCACTTGTTTGCGGTCTCCGGGAATAAAGCTCCATTATTTGGCCCCTTCTGAACAATACCATATCCTCTAAAATAGAAAGAGTACAAAAGAGGTTTATGTATTACCTGTGTACGATGGAATATACATTCCTATTGCGACCTTAACATTCTTTAAAGTTAATATCTGGATCTAAACTTAATCCACCCAGATGGTCCGAAAGCGAGGTCTTCTTCCTATCAGATCTCGCCAAACAACAAAATGACTGCAAAAACATCATAAACACCACAAAAGAGTCCTATTATAAAAATAAAATAGAAGCATGTAACGATAATCCCAGAAAAATGTGGCAAATATAAATGAACTCACGAATTCTAAATCCACCAGTAATACATCAAAAATCGATGAACTGAACATAAACAAGGTTCCCACTCTATATGCCGAAAACCCTGACAAAATTCTTGATCATGTTAATGATTTTTTTACAAATGTTGGATCAAAATTAGCCAAACAAATTACATTACGTGTTAAAAATGATGCAGACAAACCAAATGAAGCTCGAAATCTGGAAAGAGAGCTTAATTTCAAACAAATAACCGCTGACGAAATCAAAAACATAATTACTTCCCTAAAACCAAATGTGTCATCAGGGGATGATGTAATCTCAACCAATGCAATAAAACATCTCAGTGAAGAAATTACCTTCCCGCTGACACACCTTATCAATCTATCTATAGCTAAAAGCGTATTTCCCACATCCCTTAAAGAAGCTACTGTTATACCTATTTATAAACAAGGATGTAAAAATGATATCAATAACTATCGACCAATAAGCCTTCTCAGTACCTTTTCTAAAATATTGGAAAAAGTACTAAAAAAACAACTTATGATGTACCTAGAAGATAATAACCTAATATCGAAATCTCAGTACGGTTTTAGAAAAAACTTGAGTACTGCCGACGCCATAGACGATATCATAAATACGATCACAAAAAGCTTAGACCAGGGAAATAAATCTTTGGCAATTTTTATAGACCTGCAAAAGGCCTTTGACACGATAGACCATAAAATCCTTTTCAAGAAACTTAAAACAATTGGGATGTCAAACACAACTCTAAATCTACTGATAAGTTACATGTCAGAACGTTCACAGTGTGTTAAAATTGATAAGTGTAAAAGTAAACCTCTCCCAATCAATTACGGTGTACCGCAAGGAAGTGTCCTAGGACCTTTATTATTTCTGATATATATAAATGATATCTGCAACTTACACACCAACGGAAAAATCATTAGTTTTGCCGACGACACTGTCATTTTATTTAATGAAAGTGATTGGATAACCACCTACAAAGAAGCTGAAAACGGGCTTATACTTCTGCAAAAATGGCTTATGCAAAACTCACTCACACTTAATGTTAACAAAACTAAATATTTAACGTTTTCTATAACGGCTAGAGGACAACCAGCTGAGGATTATGCTCTCAAATTACATGATTGTCAAGGAAAAAACGAAACGCAATCATGCCACTGCCCCACCATAACACACTCTAGAAGTATAAAATATCTCGGCATTGAAATTGATGAAAATCTTCGATGGGACTCCCACATAAATAGTATTACAAAGAAACTCACAAAGCTTATATACTACTTTAGAAATATACGCAATATACTAAGTATAAATGATTTATATAAGGTATACTATGCTCTCTGTCAATCACGCATAGAATATGGGATTATTGGATGGGGATCTGCCTCAAACATCCACATGAAGCAGCTTATTAAAACTCAAAAAGCAATAATAAAAATAATCCTTAAAGTACCCATAAGAACTCCATCAAAAGACATTTTTAAAAATTTTAAAGTTTTCAGTATAATAAAACTATACTCAAAAAATGCTCTAATCAAATTTACAGAAAAATATGAGTACCCTGCTGACCATCACAACTATATAACAAGGAAGAAATCCTCAAAACTATTGAACATCCCAAAATTAAATACGTCTTTTGGCCAGAAAAATCATCATTTCCATGCTACAAAACTATATAATGCCCTCCCAATTGAACTCAAAAACACAACGGAGACACAAAAATTTAAAAACGACATCAAATTATGGCTAAGTAAACACGAAGATGAGGAAATCAATAAAATTATGAACTGAACAAATGTGAAGACAATTTTTTAAATTTTTTTTGTAGAAATTAACAAGGAAATCACGATCTACACCTATACCAAAACCTACAGTCCGCCTCGGAACAGGAATACCTAGTGAGGAGGACTGCGAATAATATACTTAACTTTGTAATTAAAATTGTCGTTAATAAAAAATAAATAAAAAACTTAACTGCTTAACGATTCTGCTGAGATCATCGGGGAGGTGCAGGAAGAACAACATTAAACCCGTTATGAAGGCACAGAAATCTATTTTATGTGTTATTATGTCCGACAGTGCTATATAAAAAAAAATTGTAATCCATGTTCATAAAAATAAAAACAAAATGAAAACAGCCGAACACAAACATCAAACCAGAAGTAAGGGAAGGAATGACCTTTCCGTTCCAACAAGCAACAGAGCGGCTTATCAAAAAATAATCTCATATCTCGGTCATAAAATATATAATAAAATCCCCTCTCAGCTGAAACTGTGTGAATTGTCATCCTTCGGTCCAAGAGTGACAAAATGGTTGTTGGATCTAGGCAGGACTGATTCCGAAATGATACTAAAAAATGTAATTTGAAATCACGAACGCCTCTATGTATCTTTTTTATGTATCTTTTTATGTATCTTAAATCCTGTATTCGTCTAGGATAACTTGAAACCTGTAAATTTGACTGTCTTGAAACGGGAATCCTTCCTAGTTGGACAGTCAAAATCATAAAATGTAATCAATATTATAAAATATAAATAAATAAATAAATAAAATTTTCAAAGCTGCCCTATGACCTTTTTATACTTACAGTTACCTCAAATATGTAATCTTCTCCGTGATATATTGGTGTCCGTTTTATGGAGAACAAGAAGAAATATATAGGCAGATAACAAAATGACAGGGCAGCAAAAATGGTGAATTTGTAAGTTACAGTGGAAGTGAGCAGTATAGATTATGGAAGAGGTTTGGAACAGGGCGGGAAGTACTGAGGACTGCCTGGAGACGAAAGGAGAGAGACCACAGGCCAGTGCAGAGCGTTTCTAAATCGTATTGATGTTTTTTACCATAAGCGGAGGTTCGATGATGTCCGTCTCTACTGTAAAAGAGCCTTGCAGGGAGAGTGTGGTAACATCGCCTCTGAAGACAGACATGTTGTTCGAGTCGATGTCTCTATTTTCGAAGTCAGGACAGTCGACAAACTTTTCCCAGTCCATGAAAACCTTTTTCTAAAACAAACAAGTGACATGTATTAACCTCATGAGAGCTGTAAATTGAGATTTTCCAGATTCATTAAATTAAATCTTCTTTGTGTTCTCTCCAAAGTGCATTTTGAAGGAAATAAGAGATAAACTTCTATTACAATTTAATTTTAATTATAATAAATATTTGCAATTCTAGGACATAAACCCAGGACCCTCGTCTTGCCGGGGCGCCACTCTACCAACTGAACTAATGGGACCCTATATCCTTCGGTCATTTTTAACTGTATCATTATCTTCATTTTCAAACCGCACATTTTTATTGGCTGCTGTCGTATGTATGATTGCAAGATTAAACTCGAACTAAATGCAATCTGGACAGTGTCTTGGATAAATATATTTTTATTTTTATGTGCGACATCTATTGACTTTCTATATCCTATCACAATGTTACCAAACACAGGGCTACATTCAAATTACTTGTTAAAAAATCCACCCGTCTGAATGTTACTCGTAAGGACCGAGAGCGAGTCCAAACACAATATCAGAATGAGTTTGTATGAGGTACTCAAATACTTAAATGAGGTGTTGAAGTGTCCCACCTCAAATGAGGTGAGGTGTCACAATATTTTCGTATCTGGAGGGGGATTGGCAAGCATCGAGTGGGACAAACAAACTACATAACAAACTTATTGAGTCGCTCCACTGACTCAAGACGGTTAGGAGCGTTTGGGATTTTTGTGGGGTATTCACATAATAAAAATGTACCCCCGCCACTCTCATTCCCCCCCCGCCTCTTTCACCAGCCCAACCCCCTGGTAGTCACAACTTTACCACTCCAGTTGGAATTCTTGTGTGGTGTTACATAATATATAGTTATTTTAATTCCTCACCCCCCCTGCTCCCCCCACACCACCCCACATACCCCCATGTGATTGATCTAGTTACGCCAGTGTGGATTTGTATTGCTTTACATACCTGTTGTTATATTGTTCTACAGTAACTACTACGAGAATAATACATACACGAAATGTAGAGCAAATACACCAACCACCTCACCTGATACCTCCTCACCACCTCGCGGTTCTAGTACACAAATGTCCCATACGAAATGTACTGATGTAGTTTCAACACCCCAACCACCTCTGTGTAATAATACAGTAGAACCCTGTTAATTCAAACCCCGATAATTCGAAAAATCACGCAAATCGAAATTTTCGCCAAAAAAATATCGCAGACAAAAAAAAAACAGAAAGAAATACATACAAATTGTTTTTTAATTCGAAATTCGTTATTTCGTCAATCGAAATTTATTTTATTGTAAGAAAGACAGTCGTGGCGGTAAACGTATTTTTACGTGGTTATATATCTTCCTAGTTAGTATGATTAGATATGTTGTAAATCTGTATCGATTTACACTGCGATGTCGTATTTTTTTGGAATTTATTTCGAATATCCTAGTTTGAAGGGCCGAGAAAATTCGTTTCACACGGAAATACAAATTTACACCAAATATCTAAATTTAAAGGGTCGGCCGCGAAATTTCGATTTACGCGTAAATACATCGTATTTTTACGAATTTAAAATTTAGGAATTATATAAGAGATTGTATGAGACGATGTATGAATGTGAATGAGGCAAGGAGTGTGTGGTGTGATCGAGTTGTTTGGCGGTCCGTCCTCTCTGCCTACCCCTGCGGGGAAACGGCGTTAGTTAGTTAGTTAACCCTTTCAACCCCAGTTTTAATTCAAATTAACATGAACTTTGTGATCTTTTTTACCGTATCGGTAGTGATTTAGAAAAGCCATGTTTTTATTTTCTCATAGCTTGTAATCTTTTCTGTGGCGTCTATTTTTTCCGCTCGGTTGAAATCATTGATTACTTAATTTAAGGTGAGATATCAATATTTTCTACTCGAATTACAAATATTTGAACGCATTAAGATGTCTATAATAATAACATCAGCTCAATTCACAGTTCACAGTCATTTGCCAGAATATTGTAAATGAATTTCAATGTTCATTCAAACTAACACTGGCAGTGACGGACATGTTTTCGACTAGTATGACCAACTTTTCTAACTAAGAAGAATGAGCAAGCACTGGACGTTTTTGAAAGGAAAATTTTGAGGCGCATCTTCGGACCGGTTCTAGAAAATGGATTTTGGCGCAGACGTTATAACAATGAGCTCTATACTCTGTTTAAGGAGCTAAACGTCACAAAATTCATAAAACTGGGAAGACTTCGGTGGCTAGGTCATGTGGAGAGAATGACCGAGCATCAAGAACCAAAGTCCCTGCTGAGCTCAAGACCGATAGGGAGAAGGAGCCTGGGAAGGCCAAGGTTAAGATGGAGCGACAACGTCATCAAAGATTTGTCTGCCTTGGAGCTTCGAAACTGGAGAGAGCTGGCGCGGGACCGAGATGAGTGGAGGAAGACTCTTGAGGAGGCCAAGACCCACCAGGGGTTGTAGAGCCAAAAGTGATGATGATGATGACCAACTTTTAAAGATTTATTATCCTTCTTCTTCTTCTTTATGTGCCGTATCCAGGTCCCCCCGACGTTGGCGATCACTCTGGAAAATGTCTCTTTGTCTTGCGCTGCCCGGAATAGCTCCTCCACACTTCTAATGCCGGTCCACTCTCGTATATTTCGCAGCCAAGACATTTGTCTCCTACCAGGCCCTCTGCGGCCCTCTATCTTGCCTTTCAATATTAACTGGAGCAAGTAATACTTCTCCCCTCGAAGTACATGACCCAGATATGAAATTTTCCTGATTTTTATTAATCTAAGCAGTTCTCTCTCTGCTCTAGCCCGCCTGAGAATTTCTGTGTTGGTGATCATGTCGGTCCATGGGACTTTGAGTATTCTCCGGTGAAGCCACATTTAGATACATTTTTTTTATTTCTGAATGAATTTGGGTAAAAATGTTTTTTTTTTGTACCTTACAGATTATTACTATATTGTAAATGTGCATTTTTGACATGAAACAGTTATTTGTATTACTTTTGTGTTATGTTTATTTTACCTTACTATTTAAAAAATACCCTCTGACATCCAATGTTAATCCAAATTAACGTAGAATAAATTGGAAAAAAAAATTAAATACAAAAAATTTTCAAATAATTTTCTGAGGTATTATCAAGCATTACATATTTTATATATGTGGAAACAATAATGCGGGTGTGAAAGGGTTAACCACGCACTTTTTAATGAATCGCCCAATTGTATATTGTTGCTAGATTGCTAATCTTTGGAGCAGTAATGTGATGAATGTATTTTAGATATAGGGAAAAATATATCTGCACAATATGGAAAAGACCAAAATTGGATTTTATTCATATATCTGAGGTAATTTTTTTTCTCCTTTTTTAATCTCTGATTGAACTCCCGATGAGGTAGGGCATAATCCGCTACTGGTAATTACTACAGCTAAGTAACTCCGAATCAGTATTTCAAGTTACATACATTCAAAAACTATACGTTCATTTCCTCGCCCAAGTGTGCCACAAACACTCGAAAATGCTGATTTCGCAGTTACCTAGTTGCAATAATTAATTACCCCTCGATACATTATTACTTACCCCTTTTGCTATTCCTCCATTGGTAAGCAACGTAAAATTAATAAAGATCCCAGTCAATAAGATAATCCGCCACATTTTGAATCCAACTGCACTTCTGTACCAAACGGAATTAAAACAAAAATCGTTGTCATTCATAAATTCAATAACAGATACAATACATACATAGGCCACTTGCATCACATTAAAAAAAAATTCTAAGAATTTCTGTATAATTTTTTTTTCATTGTGTTTTTGAAACCAAGTTTCAATCCACAAAATTGGAGCATTTTATTGAATAAAGACTGAAAGAATTATGAAAGACTGGACATATTTTTTTATGGATACAAAAAATTAATCCACAGAATATATTATCAGTTAGATTATGTAATGAGAATACTTACTTACAGTTTCTGGAAATTGAAAATAATGCATTTTGACGTCTTTTCTTCACGCCATGCTTTGAAATAATAGTTTTTTTTAGGATAGTTATTTATTTTTAAATTTCATCCAAACTAACAACCTATTTTAGCATCATAGGTTATTTATTTATTCATTTACGGAGCGGAGACTGTTTAGATGTAGTTTCCGTGAGCACTTAGGCCATAAGCCCATTTTGCTATCTCCCATTTTGCCTCATTCCTTTAACAGTAATCCGGTCCCTTTAATAAAGTTCACCAGGGTTGTCATTGGATATGTGGCTATGTCTTCTGGTTCGACAATGTGTCTTCCCAGGTATCTGAGCCTTGTTACCAACAGAGCAGGACATTGGCACCAAGATTGAATTGAAGTCTCTTCATCCTCTTCACATTTCCTGCATCTGTTGGAGTTTTCCACTCCCAATATCTGTATGTGTCTCCAATGTCCCGTTAGTAGTCCTACCAGTTCCCTAAGTAAGTTTCTGTCCATATTGAGTAGTTGTCTGGTTCGCCATGGGTCTGTCCGTTTATGAGTACTTTGGATTGCCTCATTCCGGGTGCCCTCTTTCCCATTCATCCTAGGGCTGGGATTATCATAGGTTAAGAACCTAGTAACCTATTTTGATCATGTAAATAGTTGTTTCTTGGGTAAATATACAGAAAATAAGGGTACTGTCAATAGAAAAACCGTGATAATGATAATTGGATGGTAATAAGAAGTAAGTATTTCAGTTTCCGGAAATATTTATTTATTTATTGGATAATTTGTATAGCGCCGCTTTTTTGAGATATCACCTCAGGGGCGCTTTACAGATGATGCAGGTATTACAAAATATATAAATTTTACAAAAATAAAGTGAAATTAAGTTAATTAAAATGAAGTATAGGAACAGATGACACGAAGATAGAAGATGGAGACTCTGCAGCAAGAATTCTAGGTGGTTAATAAACTGGACTAGCTGCTGCAGCGAGAGAGTCCACCGCGTCCACCAACAGTACCAGCACGAGGTTCATCATCCGTCCAGGTATATGTCTGCTGCTAATAAAGCGCTGACACAATATCTTCTCACAGATACCAGACCTTGGCAGCACCTCTGTGATGTTGGACGAAGATAGAAGATGGAGACTCTGCAGCAAGAAGTAACGTAAGTAAAGTAAGTAAAGTAAAGTAAGTAAGTAAAGTAGGTGGTGAAGTAACTGGACCAGCTGCTGTTAAAAGGGTTAGCTTTTTTCTTATCTTATTTAAACCACCAAAATATGATCCTAAGACCAAACAATAGGTTCTTAGGTTGTAAGTTTGGGTTTAATTAAAACATAAATAAACATATTAAATGTTTTTAATATAAAATGTGTGTATTAAGCGTGTCCCTATTTTCTAAATATTTACCAAAATCAGTTAAAGCCGCTAAATCTGAAGCCAAAGAAACATACAAACTTCACGTCATAGTATCTGTAAAAAATCTGAGCTGGGAGCGGACTCTGAGTTGTGTTTTATTGTTTAAACATGAATTTATTAAATATAGTAGGCCCAGAGATCACAAAAAATACTATATAGTTTCTTTGTGCAAAAATACATTTCTCTTACAGAACAAGAAAAAGATTTTCATTGTACCGAGAATTGACGGTGTCAGGAAAAAAGTATGATTATTTGAACATTCAGTCATCAGTGAGAATTTATTCTCGGCAAATTGTCAGACTGACCCCAAGTAAAATCAAATTCAACCATTTTTTGAATTATAAAATATATTTATAACATAATACATGTCGAAAACTTACAAAAAAATTATACATAAATATCATATCAGTACAGTACTTGTAATTTTACAAACATAATACAGACACAATTTCGTAAAACAACATCCTAGAATAATGTCAAATAACATTAAAATCAATAGAAATCTCAGTGTTGTTTTATTCAAATAAAAGTCATTGTGGAATCGAAAATCGGACATTTTTATGTAACGGATTTGTTTATTTTATTATTAAAAAAAACAATACTTATTTTTTTTTTTGCATTTACGAAATCTTAGTAGAAAAATCTATACACACGATTTTTACCAACTCATAAAAAAATGCATGCAAGTGGCCCAATCAAATACTCGGGTGCAGATTCCTGATTTTATTTGATAGAGAAAAAAGCAAGATTGAATTATTTTCAAAAATAATCAATCATTATTAATCTGACGAACTTGGTTTCCGGAAAGCACCATTCAGAATTGTCATGTTTAATGACCGGATCTGAATTGCCAGGCGCATAGTCCTATTCAGCCATAGTCCCACTAGCTTTGCACAGTTAGGGATCTTGTGCGGTGTTCACATAAAAATAAAAGTTATAGAATATAAAAAAGTTTTAACATTGTTTACATTTAACAGATGGGAAAGCTGATAGAATGGAGGTAACTCCATTAATGGAGGACTGAATGCAGTTGCCGCTAACAAAAAATTGTCCAAAGAAGCGAAGCTAGCAGTCCACAATGTAGTGCTGGTATCTGCCCTGATGTATGGCAGTGAGGCATGAAACTGGCAGAGGAAGGAGAAAGCGGTGATGATTATGTGAGAAACGTGGAGATCCGCAAAGAATGCAAGGCTGGTGTAAGCCTAATGAATAAGATTAAAAAAGGGACGCTTAGATGATTGGGCATTGGAAAGGAGTGTAAGGAGAATACAAGACGCAAATGTGAATCACGATCGATCAAGCAAACCAGATACTTGAGTCAAGCCATGTCAAGAGTTAGAACAATAGAAGAGTATGTATGAATGTGAATAAAGCAAGCAGTGAGTGTCAAGAGCGATTTGTTTGGCGGTCCATCCTCTCTACCTATCCCTGCGGGCAACGGCGTAATGGTTAGTTGCAAGTTACAAATTTCCCCCGAAATACTATGAAGCATATAAAAACAAAAACTGCATCTTTGGGAAGTGGGTATCGATACCGCCGTCCTGGTAACCATTCATTGGACAACCCAGACCTCTGCCATAGGTCACCCTAAGTGGTTTGCCATGTTTGTTTCAAGCAATCGAAATAAATCAAATGCTGCAAGACCCTGCGCAGAAGAGTTCCACACTGAACTGCGCTGCAAACATGTCAATTTATGTCAATTGCTTACCGATCCGTCAGGAGGCCTTAGGAAAAAAATAATTTTCCTTAGTGGATATGTCGTCTTTGGGGATGCTGTGAGTAGGGTTTTTTGAGGAAAGGAAGGTGAGGAAGTTATGGGAAATAAAAAGGTATCTAGGTGTTCAGGAGTGACGGACTATGATCTATCCTTTTTGCTAGGTGATGGGTCGAGGGGGCAGTTGGAGAGGTCAACGGGTCCTTCCGAACCAGCCTCTCAGCTGGTGGGCATGCGCATCCAGACACACCTCACCCGATGAACCCGGGCACTCCTGCTAAATTACCAAACGGTGACCTATGGCAGAAGTGCTGGTTATACCCAAACCCACCTCTCAAATTGAAAACTAATAGGGCCAAACCTTAATAATAACACTGAAGTCGGCAAAAAATACAGGGTTTTCCAATAAGAGGTGTTATTTTGATATTCAATCGTAAAAGATCAATGATTTCGTTGCTTGTGTGGCACGTAGCGCCATCTTGTTGAAAGTAAACTTTGTCCAGATCAATAACATCCAATTTCGGCCATAAAAAATCATTAATCATCTCTCGATAGTGCAATCCATTCACCGTAACTGTTGCTCCAGCCTCATTTTCGAAAAAGTAAGGTCCAATGACTCCGCCGGACCATAAGCCGCATCAAACAGTCACACGTTGAGGATAGAGAAGCTTTTCAACAATAACTCTTGGGTTTTCCGAGCCCCAGATGCGACAATTTTGCTTGTTGACGAAGCCGCCGAGGTGGAAATGGGCCTCATCACTCAAGATGATTTGCATTTGATTCACTCAAGTGAATTTTAATAATTTCATTGCGTTGTTGAAGCGTGTATCGTTCCATTTTTATTAATGGCGTAGTTTCTACTTGTCAAATGTTAAAAAAAATGACAGCTTCAAAAGTAACATCTATCGAAATAGCGGGCTATTCAAAATAACACCTCTTATTGGAAAACCCTGTATTTTGTCTCTCAGTTAATCATGTCCAGTTTTATCACGTATACTCAGGGATCTTATTTATTCAATTGCATCCTTTCTCCTACATTGATGTAGTTATATTTAGACAAAGTTCCTATGCCATGAATTTTCCTCTACACAAATAGCACCAGAATAGCCTCCCAAATTAATAGCCTTCTGTTATTATTTGAACAATACATACACGCTATGAAAAAAAAACCTTGCAATCTACATGCCATCATTAAATAAAACGATGTATTGTTATCATGTATTAGAATGTTTAATTAAAATATTTGATGGAAATATTATATTTTTAATAGATAACATTTAATTATAATTGAATGGATCAATAGATGGATGGACCACATTTTATTAAAACCAATTTTTATTACATTGTGTAAACACGCTTTTCATGTTTATAAACATTAATTGCCTCCATCCCCGTCATGAGTAATGACAGGTACAAGAATTTCAAAATGATAATCCACGATTATATTGATGGAAGATATGCTAGAGGTAAATGTTACACTTTGTGGCTTCAAAGCAGGGTGAAGATTTAAATTACGTAACACCGCAGAAGTGTCCCAACTGCAAGTGAGATCAAGGCATCCAATTTGGAGAGGCTGAACTTCCGTTTGCAGCTCAAATATAGAAACTTGAAGGATATAGAATATATGAAAGGAAAGCAATTCGTATAAGGGCCGGAATGCTTTCAAGGCGGTTTAAGACGTACCGCACTGCCCTACATATGTCTTAACTGTGGACACAATACCGAGTAATGCAATAGAACAAGCTGAGTGTGTGCTACAACAAGGCATATAGGCAACTTATGCAACTACCAAGGTTCTGCAGTGCCTCCACGGTGTTCACAGAAGGGAGGGTGTACTCAATCCTTGCCTTTCTTCACCACCGACTAGCCAGCTTCTGGGGCAGGACACGATAATCATGAATGGCTCAGCTCTCCACTTGATTAGTGATGGATGCAGACGATGCGGCAACCTCCTCGATGGACGATCATTTAATTTAACTGCATATGTAATTAATTTAATCGTTTTATTTTATGCATATTATTTGCCACTGTTGTTATTTTTCTGATGTAATAGTTGTATATATGTATGTATATCATGTATTATGGCAGACTGGGATTGCACTACCCTCCTAGTCCCGCTGGATAAAAACCTAAATAATAATAAAATTGCTTGAAACTAGAGAAAAAAATATGTGACTAATCTTTATTTGATACTAGCTAGACATATCTAGATAGACATATACCATGGTCAACTTTTCTGTAGGCCTTTTTAAGATATACAATTC
Source organism: Hesperophylax magnus (assembly GCA_026573805.1). Taxonomy (NCBI): domain Eukaryota; kingdom Metazoa; phylum Arthropoda; class Insecta; order Trichoptera; family Limnephilidae; genus Hesperophylax; species Hesperophylax magnus. Next base: position 1,084,019 of record JAIUSX010000119.1, read on the forward strand.
CGTAGTACATTATTTTGATGTACGTCATAAGGTTTAGCCAGCGTTAGCAATGTAAGCGCACGAAAATATTTTTTTTACGACTTGATTACACATCGACTTTTCTCTACTTTCTATAAAGATAATATTCAAGTATTATATATATATAAACCTTCCGGAAGAAATTTTCTTAATGCCAATGAAAACCCTATCAAAATCCGTTGCTTGGTTTAGAAGAACTAAGCGCACAAACAGACAGGTTCTGAAAAATTTATATCAATTTGTAGGTAGCTACGTCACGAGTTCGCGACTCAAAATACATATTATGTTAATATATTAAATTGGAAATAACTACACAATCCATGTACATACTTACAAGTACTTACAAATTATTTTAAATATACGTAGATATAGTTATTTTAAAGGATACCTTTTAATGTAGTTGTACACACCATAAAATAGTAAAAAAAATAAGAGTTTGAAACATTGGGGTGCGAAGCTAAGTTTGGTGGTAGTTGTTTTATAATTTTGGGGGGGTCAAACACCAATTGACCTAAGGAAAGAACCACCCCTGCTTGAAACCCACTTGCGATTGCTTTGTTTCTTTCCTGTAATAATTAGTGGCTCGCAGCATACAAGGAAACATATCGTAGATCCCCATCTTGAATTATTTAATATCTGTACCTAAATTGTTTCAATGTAACCGATGTACTATTTGATTTCATTATAAAATAAATATGTAATAACTTACACATGTATATTGTACATAATTTCCGCAGTAAATTCTTCCAAATTACAAATATTTTTTTTTCGATTCAACTTTTCTGTAAGATTTAGTTTTCGGAGCGCGTTTCTCGACTGTGCCGAAGGGATCAATGACGCTAAGTCCTTGAAGCATCTTAGAAGAAGGACAGCATTCCTTCGTAAAGCCTGCGTTCTAAAGATTGCAATTCGTTCGTCAAGACAAGAGAATCCATCAAACAGACCAATCGTTTCTGTACAGAGTCAAGGGTTTTTTCAGGTATTTTGAGGCTCCAGACCTGAGGTGGCTGCCGAATTCAACCGTGTTATTAACCAGGTCAGCAGTTGTGTACGAAAAATTACAAACTCTGATCACCGGGATTCATGTAGACCCTTAAATGAATACCTTACATAAATTAAATACCTCTGTTTTTATAATTTTTTTATTTACATACATTTGTTAACATGTAATTGTTGGGTTATGACGGTTATGTCATATAATGTGTATTTGTTGGGTTAGCTGGAAGAAATAGGATGTAACCTATAAGCTATACCCTTTGTACTCTGTATTTTTGTGCAATAAATATTTTTTTGAATTTGAATTTGTATTGCAGTATTGTGCTCACTGTAGAGTACGCCCAGCATACGAGAGGCTAGCTCAATTCTGGCTTCGATGGGTGCCTAAGCTGGTCACTTGAAGTTACACTAAGAACATCATTTGCATGTTTGGAAAATTCAGATTTATTCTGATGCAATAATATTTCTGCTAGGCCCTGTAGGCAGCTTTTTGATAGGCTTCGCCCAATTCAGTAAAGTTTCCTGATAGTAGAGTTTTGCCCCTTAGTATGTACAATGTCAATTATTTTTACTTATAAAAATCACCCACCAATCTCCCCTTAGTATTCCTTATTTACTTTCTCTCAACAATTCTCGCATTTTCTCAGTTCTATACAAGTTCATAGACTTGAATGACTTCAATATTTGAGATTTCCTATTCCCGTATAGATTTCCCATAAAATTATAACCATCTCCCTTAACTTTAACGGCACATAGCACTCTCTTTAGGGTGAATTGCCTAATACAAAAAAAAAAAAAAAAAGAATGTGTGCAAAAATTTACTATACATACCTATTCATTTTTCTATCCAAATAAAAATCATTTGTGAATGCACACACTATATATTTGGGAATCTTGTAAGGAGACAATGATAGATGATGTTGTGTTGTGTCACAGCGTTTATTCGAGTCAGTTGAGTTGCGCAGTTGGGAGATGGCTGGGACCGATGAGGACGACACCAGGTGTAGAAGGCGATGGTGCGGTCAAGGCGCGGGTCAGTGAGTCGACGCCGCGTTGATGGAGACCAGACTCATAGAGGTGAAGACGTGGAGTCTTAGAGCCGAAGGTGCGATGGACCTGGTCGGCAGATGAGCGGGAGATGCAGGCAACGATGACGCGGAGCCGAGGCGCAGACCGGAGAAGTGGTCGCAGGGTCTAGGCGCATGAGGTCAGCACAGGCCAGGAACGATGGCCGGGGCTAGGACGCTGAGGTGATCCCAAGAAGTCCATAATTAATTGTAGTCCGTGCAGAGCCGGGTGTAGGTGAGTAGGTCCTGTAGCGGTGTGGTGAAGAAAGAGAGGGACACGACGCGTTACCTATTGAAATCTATTCTAGTGTTTAAGATTGGGTGACAACATACAATTTATAGATGCAAATATATGAATAAACTAGCTGTACGCGTTGGTGTGGCTCTGTCTGTGCAGATATATAAGCAAAGTGTTACTTTTACTTTCAACAGATGGCGCTGTTTTAAAAAAAAACATTTTTTTATCTGTCACAGGTGACATCTATATAATATGGGTATATAAAAACACACGCTTATTCGAATGCAAAGTTGTGTCAAAATATGAAAGCAATCGGTGAAAAAAATTAAACTCGGATATTTAAGATTTTGAACAAACGCACATTTACATTTTTATTTATTTAGATTTATAGATAAATAAAGTAAATGTAAAAATTTTGTAGGTTGCGTCTTTTTGACGTTATGAAAGTGTAACAAATAAGAATTTATTTATCTTTGTGCACTTAAAAATATTTTCATAGTTAATTTGTTATTTCAGCTATTTGTTTGTGTATTTTTTTTCTATTTTTTATGTGACACTTCACAAGAGGGCTCCTTTCTGTACAGTCTAAAGGAAGAGGAACTATGTCGCCACCCGATAGGGCAGCGTTGTGAGGCGGGATAAGGTAGGGGCTGTAGGAAGGGATATATTTATGCGAATCTTGAAGAGGACCGGATTATATGAAGGAGGAAATACAGATGCCAGTAGCTCGTCCCACAAAGCCGTCTTACACAAAACTGGGTCGAAGAAACGGCCAGTTCTCATGAAGACAACATCAACCGTGGACGGGTGTTCCGCTTGTGTCTGTGGAGTTTCGTGCACATGCACTGGGGCACCGGGGATCAATGCTGCTAGTTCCTTAGAGCAGGCTCCATTAAAATACCTGTAGAACAGACTCAGCATAGCCACATTGCGTTAGTACATTAGTACAGAATCCTTTGTACAGAATCACAACCCCCAGATTCCTACCCACCCCTAATGGCTTTTTCCTTCCCGGAACTTCTTCTCCTTTCTTTCCTGAAAAAGACCCTCCACACAGCATCCCCAAAGATGACATAGGCCCTGAGGAGAATCATTTTCTTCCGGGTCTCCTGTGTGGACCTAATCCTAAGACACTTTAAAGAATCTGCTAGACATAAACAAGACGCCCAGTTTGTTGGAAGCCAGATTTACTCGGACTTCTATATAGAGCCCCGACACTTGAGCCGGTCTAATATACTTTTTTTTTAAAAGAAAGTCAAACATTCCCAGGTTACGAATAACCTGACAATATTTGAAAATCTCCTACTACCACCACAGTAAGCTGAAAATGTTGCTTGTGTTGTGATGGAAGACTTAGCCAGTCGAGGAATTGAACACACTACGCCTGGGTGGGACCCAAACGCGATGTCAACTCGGCCACCGACCGGTCGAAAAAGCATTACTCCAAGCATTTCAATGGAATCTTTTTTGGGAACGATGCTTCCAGAGAGTTGTTAGATAATAATTTATCGTACCATTTTATTCTTTATTTATATATTCTATAATATATAATATGATTATTCGGTGTCGATAACAAAATGCAATCTTTTGCAGCAGAATTTGGTGAGGGGTGCGGGCAAGCCCGGCATAGCGGGTTTCTCCATCGGCCTGAACAGCTCCAGAGTGGCGGTGTACTTCCCAACCACCTCCTTGGTCAGCTGCACCTTGTTCAAGTCGCATTGTAAACCGTCCACATTGTATTCTTGCTAGAGAAAACAACACTCATTAATGTTACATGCTCGCAAAAATAAATCATATGTGTACAGGTTGTAGAAAAAAAAACACATAATAGATGTGACAAACTGATGAATGTTCATCAATCACACTGAGAACCAAAAAATCTGTATTTTTTTTCAGTGTATTATTTTTCGGTAACTATAGGGTTACAAAAACTTTTAGAGTAGGATCTACGCTTCGACGCATTTAAACTGTTTTAATGCTAAGCATATTTTGCAAGTATGTATGTAAGTTACAGATATTTTGTGTTTTTAGATTAAATAAATATATGGTAATAACGTAGACAAATATCAACTAATTTTAATGATTCTTTTTGCAATTAAACTAGTAAAAAATTATATTTATGGTACTAATAAAAAAACTGCACATTTACAACTACAAAAAAATTCACTCTTACAGAGCGATAGCGTTGAAAAGCACTCAAAAGTTGACTAACGGTTAAAAGACATTAAACAAGTTATTTTATCTTCCAGGTGACCGATTTTTTTCAGATGTGACCCAAAAAACACAAACTTCAGACTCGATTTACTCGAATACTCAAATCAAAAAAAGTTATACCACAAAATCGACTCCAATGTTTAGATTCGTTATGTAGATTTACCAGATTCCCGCTTGTACTACGAGTTTCTGGACACCATGTATTGTGCCTCCATAGGAGTAGTCCAATAACCCCGGCCAGTTTGCTTCGAATTTGAACAATTCGTGAAATTTCAATGTTTATTTTCAGGTTCCGTGTAATTCCTATTAAAGTTCTGTTATTATATCATTATAGGCCAGTTACTTGACAGAACTGAAATTATAACAGAACTTGAAAATTAATTGCTCAAAATAAATTCCCCATGAATTCCGAGAGATTTTATATCATTAAAAATCTTAGGGGCTCGACACTACACAATCTTCTACTATACTTCACACAAGGCTCTGAGGCTGTCCTCAGAAGCCAAGTTATCTCTGGGGATACTGTGTGGAGGGTCCTTTTAAGGAAGTTAAAGAATTATCACAGAGTTGCATAAAAAACCATTCCAAACCATTGCAATCTTTCCTTCAAGATATAATGATAAACCCCGATTGCGTTATTAAGATTGGAGAATCCATCAAACGTGTTTGATGGATTGGAATGGTTTTGAATTGGTCCTAAAAAAGCATAGATATGCCAATATATAGACAGTAAAATTCTCATTCGGACCCTACTTACTATACTACTAAAGTATTTCATTGGTGGATATAGTTAGGCAATTACAAGACTTGTAGCGATCGACGCTTCCAGAATAATACCAGCTACCTACTGTCTAAGAGCACCTACTTGCCGCTGAACGAACTACCTACGTCAATACAATTGCGAGTTTTACTAGGTACATTACGTGCATCCGCCAGAAGTTCTAGGCAACTGCCTAGGCATAATTTCAGCGCCATCGAAACATCCAGATTCAGCGAGTTACCGGCAGTTTACCAGCGGACTTGCGAAGCTACTTCCGCCGTCGGCTTGGTTATATAAACAGGCCCGACGCAGCAAGTCAGTCAGTCATTAGTCAGTCAACAATTTGCGGTCTCGCGAGTGACCTGCGCACAGGACATCCATGGACTCCTACGGGATCATCACACCGCCTGGCTTCAGCATCCCTGGCCAGCGCTACATCCACACGCATAGACCCCGCTGCATCCTCACCCGTCTGCATATCCGCTCAACTGCCGACCAGATCCTTTGTATTTTCGGCTACCTTGTTCAGCACTGGAGCACCCGGAAGACCCATGGTCTTCACCAGTTCCTGACACATTCACGAGTCCGGTCTCAATGCGGGGTCGCCAACTACCGCATAGACCACTTCACCTCCTGCATCTGGTGTCATCGTCATCGGAAACGAAGTCATCTCCCATGCTGCATCCTGACTCAATAAAAGCACTGTGACCTTCAACAACCTCTTTCATCGTGTCTCCTCACCAGATACCCAAAGACTTATCGTCATAATATTAAAATTATCATCACAATACTTAGGTTCCAGTTTTCGATTGGAGTTATACCCCCCTGGTCCTGTTTTAACTCAACCCTTTGGCATTTCATCTTATCTGCAAATTTGTTTGTGTTCCGTTTCTTTTTTTGAAAATCTGCTGCATCTAATTTATTATTCAAGCAAGTCTTACCTAAGATGACTAACTTTGACAATAATTCAGTGATGAATTATGTCAAAGTTAGCAAGATTGAAATGTGAAATCACCGTGTTTATCAGGACTTTCTTATCCCATTTTTAAATATATGGTACCTGCCTGCTTGAAGAAAGTTTGAAAAAAGAATTATCAATGAGATATACACTTTTTTAAATTAAAAAATGTTAGGCATAGTTGGTTCATAATTGATTAGGTAGATTTTACAAGTACCTACTTACAAATCTTATGACTGCAGAGGAACTTTTTGTTTTGATTTATTAAATGAAAGAAAATTACAAAACATACTTTTTCGGACGCGAGGTCTACTATTCACCCAACTACTAGTATATCTGTATCTAGGAGCTGCAGACTAAAAGTGGCTGCGTGGGGCTATTGGAGTACTGTGCCCTTTGTGATGTTGTCAAACAAAAAGCTAGCATGAATTTGACAGTGTAAAGGTGTGCTTGATATGCATAATGTAGTTAGGTGTCCAGTCGAGGTACCTTGTAGATGGGGCAGCGTTCGGGCGGCAGGGGCCTCAGAGCCCTCATGTAGGACTCCCAGTGGCTGCCTTTCTGAAGGATCTTGTCGCAGAAGTCCCCCACCTCGTACGACAGCACGCGGTAGCCGCCCCCGCCTGGCATCTGTCGGTCTATCGCCATCACCAACTGCAAAGCAAGACAATTTCCGTTACCAACACCCTTCCGATCTCAAAATGACATGCCGACCGTTTACGCAAAACTATAAAAAGAAGACAGAATAAATAGAGCAATATTCAGATTCAAGAACAGTAATTCATATTTGAATTTTATATAACCTATCGCAGACACGTGAAAATCACGGGATATTATAATTGTAGAATTTGTGGATCTCATTGCGTTTGAAAAACAAAAGTTTGTCACATAAATATTTTGTGACAAGTGTAGTTCTTGCTTAATTGGGTTTATTTTGTCTATGGTGTTTTTTTTTTAGTTTGGCATTATTTTTTGAGGAAGGAAGCACTGTTTTGTTTTTGGTGACTTCCTCCCCCAGCTTTTTTTGCGAGCTGCTCGCGGATCTTGTAACTCGCCATTTAAGGTGTTTTGAATCTGAGTTAATCATGTGAATAGAAGTTATTCTTTTCTTTTAAAAAGGGCGCGGGGTGTTTTACCTTTCACGAATAGTTCGTGTTGATTATTATTTTAGTGGTGATTATGGAATCCCGCTTTTTATCCAGTGTTGGCCGGTGGTCATATTTGTAGTACTCGTGTTTCGGTTGTGAAACCGCAAATGGATTGGTCCTAGCTGTGGCTAGAAGTTGATGGCTGAGTGTCCCCGCGTCGTGAAGGAACGGATTGCTGTTCCCGAAGTCCGTAAGACGAGTCTGGTTGGTTGCCACGTGCTGCAGACTTGATGATCCTGCAGGCGCACGTTGAAGGAGTTGCGTCCTCCCGTTTCCAGTAAGAGAAGGATGTCCTGGCTCCTTAAGACGAGTCTGGTTGCTTGCCACGTGCTGCGGACTTGATGCTCCTACAGGCGCGCGTTGACAAGTGACAAGAGACAAGTTTTCGTTCGCCACCCGTTGTTATTCCTTCGTTTCTCGACCACGTAAAGTTAGTTTAGTTTGGTTCAGGAGTCCATCTGGTATGTGCCTACTTTTTATTCCTATTGTTACATGGTTATTATTTGTACTCCTTTGTTGTAACTTTTGATGGTTTCAATATAATTTCTATTAAGTATTTACTCTTATTATTTCTGATTTTCCTCCTTACTTGACAGAGAATTATCCCCACAATCATGAGATTGAGATCTTTGCTCTACCGTATTTGTACCCTATAATTGATCCTGTAGATCTCAATATTACATGTGAACATTGGAATTTTCCTACTTTACATTTACACCGTTACAAGTTGTCAATTTTCTTTACACATAATATCAATGATGTTAAAATATATATAGACGCGCTGTAGAAATCTAGATATATCTATGTTTTTTTAGGACCAATTTGTTTCATACAAAAAGCCCGAAGATATCGATCTAGTGAGTGGTTTATTTAAGACCAATTCGTTTCTTGAAAAAAGAGTTAGACTGAGGATCAGACTGAGTGGTTTATTTATGCTGAGGATAGACTGTGTGGAAGAGGATTGGAGCAGGACGGGAAAGAGGCGAATGGGGGGGGACCGCAGCCAGCGGAGAGCTATTTCTAAATCCCGCCCTAAAATGTACAGAGTGATAATAACATATTTTTTTTACCTTGAGCGGCGGTGTGATGATGTCCGTCTCTATTGTAAAAGAACCTTGCAGGGAAAGTGCGGTAACATCGCCTCTGAAGACAGACATGTTTTTCGTGTTGATGTCTTTATTTTCGAAGCCGGGACAGTCTTCAAACTTTTCCCAGTCCATGAAAACTGTTTTCTAAAACAAACAACTGTCATTTACATTTTTATCAATATACCTAATAAGATAATAATAATAATAATAATAATAATTGGATAATTTGTATAGCGCCGTTTTTGTGAAAAATCACCTCAAGGGCGCTGTACAATTTATTTCCTAGGATCTACATTTGTTATTTAGACCAACTGTGCCAGCACGAGGTTCGTCATCCGTTCAGGCATGTGTCTGCCGCCAATATAGCGCTGACATGTGTCTGCTGCCAATAAAGAGCGCTGACACAACATCCTCACATAGACAACAAACCTTGGCAGCACCGCTGTGACGCTCGACGAAGACAGAAGATGGAGACTCTGCTGCAAGAGTCCTAGGTAGCGAAGGAATTGTACCAGCTGCTGCAGGGAGAGAGACTACCCCGTCCACCAACTGTGCCAGCACGAGGCTCGTCATCCGTTCAGGCATGTGTCCGCCGCTAATATAGCGCTGACATGTGTCTGCTGCCAATAAAGAGCGCCGACACAACATCCTCACATAGATAACAGACCTTGGCAGCACCGCTGTGCAAAATCACCTCATCCTAGTTTACCTTAGTCTCTCCAGTCACCTCCCAGCCTTTCATGCCACCTAGTGCATCCTCTCGACCCTTTCAGACTCCTTCCTGGCTCCAATACATTCTTTCTATTGTCGTGATCCGACGATTTCACACCTCTGTCTCAGACCCTTAGGGCTCGCTTATCGCAGGCTATCATAAGCAAAATCTTGAACCAAAGTCAAAGTGAAGTTTATGTGTGTCATCTGTAACAAAATACATAAACAAAAACAGAAAATAAAAACAAAAACAAAAACTTTAACTTGCTATGCTTGGAACTAGTTCGTTTATTAGACCCTAATAATTATATACATTCATCTAGCCGAAATTTGCGTAAATTGTCTACTTTTATCAGTATGGTCTTCGGTGATTAATCGAGCGATGAGGAATGTCAATGAAATTAAAATAACGATAAAGGAAGATATTCAATCTAAAACAGTCTGGTAGGTTACAGTAAGTTTGAGGGATTTAAAAAGTTCCAATGTGAGTTTTTCAATGGTTAGTTAACGGTTAGACATATTTCACAAATAGTGCACTGACTCCAGCAAAACAAACTCTATTTACAGTATTAGTTTCCTCGCATATGCCGTCTTTCAAAAACAATATATGATTTTGGCATACGTTCACAAACAACGAATCTATTTGAAATTGAATGACAATCCGGAATATTTGATGACATTATATTATTTTGTCTAGATCTGACGTAATTTCGACATTTGAAAATACTTTATAAATTTCACCGAGAGTAATAAAAGGCCTTACACACCTCCCTGCAATCGGGAGATATGGTTGGGGTAAAATTGGCGTCTTCTCTACACACCCGCCCCTCCACAGTGTGAAACTGATCGTACGGTAAAGCGCTGAACACTTATAATGGCAATAGGAATGGCCCTGGCGCTTTCTTGCGTGCAGTAATGTAAAAAAAGGAATACTTGGGTGAAAAACTAGTTAATGAATAGCTGTAATTTTAAACACATGAAGGTAGTTATATCATAACTGATATTGTGGGGTTTCCGATTTCGGAGTTTGGCAGATTTGTCTGCTCAAGCGGTGATCAAGGAAGCGATTTAAGGTGCTCCCCACCACTGCCTCAATATTGCTTCCGATTGCAAGGAGGTATGTAAGGCATATATACAATGTACACGCCCCCAACACACTTCTATTGGTATCTCTTCAGTGGTTGTAAATCATACATTGATTAGAGCGGCATTTGTAGCCCGGGGGTAAGATTGCTCGATTTGATCACAAGACAGACACGCCTTTGATTTCAGACGAGGCAAAAAAAGACATGGATTTAAAATTGAATTAAAAAATTCGGTCTTAATCAGTGATTCCCAATGGGCAATATCGCCTAACAGTGGACTATTTAACCTTTGGAATGCCAGTAGCGAATCCGTAGCGGATTTGCTAGGAACTCACATCACTGCCTCGTTTTTATGGTACATATTTTGATCCTTAAAAAATGCTCTTAGCATACTAAAATAAATTTTATTCACTTGGCAAGTACATAATGTATCTTAATAATATATTATTTTATTTTAGCTTGTCATTCCGACATTTGCAAACGTTGATTTTATAATTGTAAAAAAGTTCATCGCCAAATTCCATGTCAAATGTCAGCGTTTCTATTTTCAAACGTCATAGTAGGTAGGTAGGTACTGCGTTTAAAAAGTTATTAATGTTTTTTACTTCTACCATCACCTACCGAAGTTTGGGCACTATACTCCTGGACACCCTGTATAAATACATTTTCTGGTAAAAACATGTAGATTTACAAAAATAAGTTATTACTTATTTATTACGAAAGAGTCAACCGGCCTAGTAAGCATTTAGCCTGCGGCGCTTTCTTTGAACACGATGTGATACATGTTTTGAATGAGTTATACGAATGAGAGGGGGAAATGAGTTATAAAAATATACTTAAAAATTGGGCAATGGGCCCAAAAAGGTTGGGAACCTCTGCTCAAATTCAATGAAGAATCTAGGGTAAGAGGTGTTTCACCTACTTTTTACAATGGTGTTCAAAGTAAAGCGTGACACACTTAGCGTGTATGCAGGCGGACAAAGGACTAACTACAGAATTGACTACATAACTAATTAGATATTTGTGTTTTATTTGTGAATAGCGCTCCCAACATTCTGGAGCCAGTTGGACTATTGCATCCCCAATTGGTATATGTTGTAAAGCTGGGGAGGATATGGAGAAGAGGTTAGGAATTACCTGGCTATTCAGATCTGGTCACCAAAGCCATTTCAAGTAACGCTTCGATTCTTTTTTTTTTATATTTGGTACAATATTTTTTACATTTTAAGTTTTCCAGTAATGTAGGCCTCACTGGGTGGCTTGCCCGTGCTGTGGCCTTCATTTTATAATATGAAAATATAATCTACATAATACATTTAAAGAGAAAATAATACATTTAAAATTAAAAATACATAATAATATATTTAAAATTAAAAAATAATCCATTGAAAATAATCTTGTGTGTTTGTGAGTGATGTGTGTTTATATTGGTTTTGTGTGTTACGTGTAGGTTTTATTTTTATTTTATGCTATGACATTTTGGTAATATTGTCTTTTTTTGTTCTTTAATCCATTTTGTAATTTTGTGTGTGAATTTATTTTTATTTTCCTCAATTTTAATTTCAAGTTTTACACTGTTGAAAGCTTTTATAGCATGGTATTGGTAGTGTCTTTGTCCAAAGCTTGAATTTACTGTCGGAGTTTTTATGTTTTCTTTGTACGCTTGTCTAACTGGTCTGTTAGTGTTATTTTGTGTATGTTGAAATTTTTTTTTATCAAAAATGTAGTTTAGTAGTGTTTTAACGTATAATTGGCGTATCTCTAGTACGTCACAGCTGTTGAATATTTGGTCTGTATCGGTCAGTATATGTTTTTTTAGTATTACCTTTGATCGTTTTCTGTGCGGTTTCTATGTAATTGATAGCCGAGTTTGTTGCTCCTCTAAATGGTAGTCTTTCACCAGGGCGATACTGAGAGATCTTCCACTCTGGAACGTGTCGCAAATATATTATAATATTATTTTCAATGATTTCATTGCGAAACAGCACAAATTTATTAAATAAAATTTACTTGCGCACGCCGGGATTTGAACCCGCGACTTCCGGATTCGCAGTCGATAGCCTTGTCCTTCGACCACGGAGACCGTTAACTGATTGATATCCATGATTTTATATTCAGAAATGTATATTTCATATTACACTGGCTGAAATCCGTTGCCCGGATTTTACGCAGAGATTTTGTAAATCAATAAATGTATATGTAAAGATGTAGACACTAATTCTCCTCATATTTTTAAGGTAAAGTGTGCAAAATTTCATCGAGGAGTATTCTACTGCGGTGGTAAAGGGGAGGGTGGGGTGGTTTTTAGAAATCTCTCATAGACCGTGACGTTCCTCTTGTTTTAAAGGGCAAGTGTGCAAAATATCACAAATCTCGAAATAAAACTGTAGATTTGTATAAAAACAAAGTTAGTCAAAGTTATAGATAGATAACACAGTTTTCATTCACCAAACAACCCACTCATACTGATTAACTTATTATTTATAATGAAAACGTATTTAAACCGAGTGCAAGTTATAATTTATTATGACTTAGCTCAATTACGTTTGATTCATTATAAACACTATCATTTTTTTACCGAGGGTCAGAGCACTAACGATATCGATGCGTGAAGACGAGAATTGCATAACGATCTTTAATTCATCATTGTCATGTCAGACTGAATGCCGTATAAATGAGATCCCTGAGGCGCACGTGTGGTAAAACCATTTGGAGATCCGGAAAGATTGAAGGGCTGATGTAATAAGCGTAATGATTTGGACATGTAGAGCGTATTAAGGAAGAAAGCAGTGTAAGAATATATTACGACGCTGAATTGAATGGTAGAAGAGGTAGTGAACGCCCGAGGAAAAGACATGGCAAGATCAAGTGAATCAAATAATTAAGTAGGGCCTTGCCAAGAGAATAACAGAAGAGTATGTGTGAGACGAGGTATGAACGCGAATGAAGAAAGAAGTTTGGAGCAAGAGAGAGTTGTGTAACGATGTAACCTCACTGCCTACCCCCGTGGAGAAACGGCGTGATGGTTAGTTTAATTTTTACTTTGCGTCTCTCTGAGCAACTTCTTTGGACGTATGGCAGAGAGGCATAGATCTGATCAGGGACGCAAGGAGACTAAATGCGGTATAAATGAAATCCCTGAGGCGTACGTATGTTAAAACCATATAAACATTACGAATGTCGAAATCCAAAAATAATAAGTATGAAAAAGTCGAGAAACACAGTGCACAGTTGACATTTGTCACATGAGAACGGGTAGTTTCCACGACTGATTTGCCGGCCTCTTACGTTGCCTGCCTTCTACAACCTCAAACAGATCCCCACACAGCATCCCCAAAGATGACAGAGACACTGAGGGAAATTATTTATATCAGGACCTCCTGGGTGGAATTAATATTTAAAAAAAAACGTGAATAACTACTCTTTTCAACCAATAACGCGTTTTTTCATCAGTTCAAGCCGGTAATGTAAGATTTATATTGTAATTTATACATACAACCAAGGTCTGTATTATGGAATGTTCAGAACAAATCCGAAATGTAGGATAAATGCCTACTTGTCTTATATTCATAAATGAAACATTATTGTATGATGATATAAACATGTAATGCGTCTATTATGCAATTATACATTATATGCAAAGTAGACACTTTATAATTACAACATTGTGAGTTGTGTTGTATATTCTATACTCGTGTGTTATGAGGATATATCCTGTAAAGATAACAAGCACGTGTTATTGTTTTCGTATGTTGATACATTGTTATCGCCTTACCTTACAAAAACAAATTAATAATAACCAATTTATTCATAAAAGCATTGAACGAATAAATATTCAAAACTGAACAACAACGGCTTCCGTCGTCGAGTGGTTACAAACCTCGGCTACGAATCCGAAGGTCGCGGGTTCAAATCCCGGCGTACACAAGTAAATTTCAATTGATTGATTTGTCTTAAATCACAATTTATTAATTATAAAAATATATATACGTAGTTTCTTTGCGATACGTTCCAGAGTGGTAGATACTTTTAGTATCACCCTGGTGAGAGACTACCATTCAGAATCGAAACGTTGCTTGAAATGGCTTTACCCTTGTTTGGTGACCGATCTGAGTAACTAGTAACATTATTTTGTGATCAAGACGCGTTGGATATAACATAAGCACGAAAGCTATAATACAATCTGCACGATAAAGAAGAATTGGATTCTAAAGCAGTTAAAACTTCCGAGCTCTGGCGTAATGAAATTTACAGAGAATTGACACAATACATTTTATATATATATATATATATATATATATATATTTTTTTTTTTTTAAAAGAAAGAAACATTCCCGGGTTACGAATAACCTGACAATATTTGAAAATCTCCTACCACCACCACTGTAAGCTGAAAATGTTGCTTGTGTTGTGATGGAGGACTTAACCAGCCGAGGAATTGAACACACTACGCCTGGGTGGGACCCAAACGCGATATCAACTCGGCCACCGACCGGTATAAATTTTTAATTTACAGAACTAATTATTCATTTCAGTTAGCAGCTTCATTCCAATCGTGAGCTACAGAGCTTTTGAGTGTCAATTTAACTGTTGAATATTGACACAATACATTTTATTTTTCATTTACCAAGTTCAACACCACCATATATGGATTTTTTAAATATCAATTGAACTAAAGAAGAAAAATAACTCAAGCAAGACGTTTTATTGATTGTTGCATATTTTTCAACTATTCCAATGACTCGAAAACGTAAATTAAATCTCGGGTGAAGCCGGGTATCAAAGAATAATATTTTTATAATCTACCAAGAGAGTACAATACAATAAAAATGAATTGCATTAAATATAATGTCATGTGCGTATGTAAGAGAGGTTAAAATAAACAAGAATTTTATGCATCTTCATCAATTAACTTTGATTGATGTTTCGTAATTTAAACATTCCACAAATTAATTTAACTGTCCAGAATATCAGATCCAAAGATAAGACATTAAGAATATCCGGAATCTTTCTGTCATAATATCGATTTGTTATTACGACTTCTGCTCCCCTAGCACAAGCACATCGATAAAAAATATGTAATCGACAATGTCGGTAATTTGTCTTCTTCCCCGCTGAAACAGCCCGACTGAAACTGTAGATCGCCAATAAACAAACAACATATTACGTCGGCTAAATTAAGGGTTAACGAAACAAACGTATGTTAAAATCTAAACGTTCGTAGATGGCGTTAATTTAATTTTTATATTAAGAGGAAGCTACAAGCCAAAAATGTGTATATTCTTGGTATAACTTATATCGTAGGTAATGGGCATTAAAATCGCTTGACAAACGGAGTCTAGAAACATTCGATTTCAAGCAAAAAAACTGGTTTTTACTTATTTTGTAAATAATTTTATAACAAAGCAAAAAAGTTAATCAAGTGAAACTGTTTCAGATAATCTTAGCTATAAAACTGTATTTTTAAAAAGTTGTTTCCTTTATGCGTTCATACATTTCTATTGAAAAAATATTTTTTTGTAGTAGTTTGCATTTATATTTTTTATTGAGTAATTTATTTTTTTATTTGTATTCTACTCAAGCGAAGCGATATGAAAACCTTCAATTTAACTAGCATATTTTTTGGTTTTCATAATGTACACCAATTCGTTATAAAGATTAATCAAAATAGTGATTTGGCATTAAGCTTCGCCTTAAAGCACACTTTTTGTAAGTTATGCTCTCAAATATTAAGGTTCAATTCTTTCAAGAAAGGCTTACAAATACAATATTGTATTTGTATGACTTTCTTGAGAGAATTGAGTTTTTATACGGACAAAACTATGTATCAGCTGATAGCCCCTAGCGACCGATTTTTTTTTTAAATTTGACCCATAAAATTACAACTTTGGACTCGATTTACTCGAAAGCGAAAGCTCAAATCAAAAATAGTTGTCGATAAAACTTTACGTATCTCCCCCTAACCTGTTACCCAATTACCTGTCCCTTTCTGACAGTGTGGTGTACCCACATCAATGACATTTGCAACAATTTATTTTTAATTTAATTTTCCCAGATTTCCTAAACTAAACAATTAACAAAAAAAACTCCCCGTCCTACTTGTATGTAACCAAAGGGTTAAATAAAGAAAAGCTTTTAAGCTCAATATTTATACACAGAATTTTAAACAATGACATTGACTGTACCGAACTTCTGTCCCTTATTAACTTTAACGTACCTTTGAGACGTTCACGACATACAGTGCTATTCCACACGTTTACCTATAAAACAAATGCAGCATCTAATTCGCCAATTAACCGAGCTCTTCATACTCTAAATAATATTTGTCTTAACTCCAACATTGATAGTTTTTCGGATTCACTGCCCAAATTTAAACATGTCAATAATTTAAACTGTTCAATGCGCATACATACAGACACACACACACACAAACACTCACACATACATTACACACACACCTATATACTACAAACGTCACCTGGTCATAAACATACCACTTAGCAGACATTACAAGGAAACATATCATAGGTACCCAACATGAAGTATCTTATTTCATCTCTGTAAATCATGTTTCTAAAATCATCTTTGTTTCTAAAATATAAAATAAAATAAAAATGATAAAATAAATTACCAGCGGGTAACGTTCTTTAAATGCGTTCGTGGAATGAACTTCCATAAAAAATGTAAGGAATAAGGCAAACTTGTATTACAATTTAACAAACTAAACAGCGCGCCAACTAGTTCAGTGATGGAAACAACTCATTTGGTCTCTTAGAAGTCTTATAGTGAGAAATGTGATCCAAACTGTGTTAAAAAGAGAAAACACCGCACTTTGTTGAAGTTAACCAGAGAAGAATTAAATTGTACACTTCTGTGAAACCAAAGGTTTGGATCGCAATATGAAAAAAGATAAGCTAAATAATCCATCCATCCAAATGATACTCGTACTGCCCAAAAGCGAATTCGAAATACATCCAAAATCCCATAGGTTAGTTCAGTGGCATGCATAGAGTTTTTGATCAGGGTAGGCAGTATGAAAAACAGCGAATTAATTGATGTATAAAATACACACACGCGGTAAGTTTTCGACCTGATGGAAGAAAGTCAACAGCTACAATACCAACAGATGTCACTGATTGCCATTGAAATTGGTCCCACAAGCACTGTCTAAAGCAGTGTTTCCCTGCCTTCTTTATGCCATGCCCCACCGTAGTCTTTTCAAAAGTCAGATGCCCCACCGGCATCTTTTTAAATTATCACCGGCATTCTTTGTAAATTTTCAAATCATATTGTAATATGTTTGTAAACTTATGAACCCCTAATGAAATTAAATAAAACCTATTCTAATACATATATTATAACTAAAATTATTACAAAACACAAATTGAAAATGTAATTAAGTAGAATAAAATAAAACAATAATAAAACACAAGTTACAATTGAAATTTAGAACAAACACACACATATCTTGACGCCTAATTCATTATTAAATTCAGTTACGCTTGCTACAAAGAAATTTTATGTCCGGATCTAACTTATTTAATTTCAGTCTTAGGTCCCCTCTATTAGTTATATCCAATCGATTTCGTTTTTTAATGAGTAAATCGCTTATGGTGCTAAATTTTTTTTGTATGACCGATGAGTATTCCCCTTTATATGTGGAATGCCAACGTGTCTCATCTCTGAAGTGTGGTGCCCCACCTCTGAGGCGTTTTGCCCCACCGGTGGGGCGTACGCCTCACCGTGGGAAACACTGGTCTAAACCTAACACTAACACAAACGCATCATCACTTGAATGCCAGCACACAAGTACATAATATTCTGCCCAGTGTGTAAACCATTGAAAAAATCTACTCTGGCGATGGTTACCTGTAATTAATGCTTATGCCGCGTTTTAGCAGAGCGGTCGATGGGGCGCGCACAAAGCTGCAATTTGCAACTTTTGGTATCTAAGTGTAGATTTATTTTTTGCAATAATTTATGTAACTAGTTCGAATATTATTTATATGCATAATATAGAAAGGATAATTACTTCAAATATAAAAGTAGGTTCCTGGCTTCATTAATACTAAATATGTCGATGTCCAAATTGATTCTGTTCAACAGCAAGATTGCTCTCTTCACCGGCATGACCATTGGCAAGTTAGTCCTACAGGCTCGTAGATAAAACAATCTATACTGTCGGTGACGGAGATAACCATTGGGAACATAGAAATGAGGTTTCAACCCATCCACGAGTCAGTCTGTAGTCAATGTGTACATCCTTTCTGGCCGTATATAGTTCACCATAAAATGTCAGCCTACCATCAAGCATGATTCCCAGATCGTATCTACACTTATAGGACCTTGAGTCATATTTCTTAGGTTCGTACAAAACATACTCGTGGCCCCAGAGCAATAGACCTGCAAATATTGTAATTCTACTAGCTGCTTGAGTCTACTGAGTCCATGAACCTACCAGCACCTGTGAGATTATTTGTTAACACCAAATTTGCGCGTATTAACCGTGTCCAGTAATTTTGGATATTTACCCAAATTTGTACGGAATGACATTTTGCAAGAATCAACAGATTTTATCTGTGATTATCGTGTTCTAAGTTATAAAAGTATGAAGATGTTACTTTTCATATTAAAAAAAACATACAATTTCTTACTTAAATTGTGATTTTCATACTTAAACTATTTTTTAATTTACCGAATTGTATATTGTTGCTAGATCACTAATCTCTGATGCAGTGAAGTGACGAAACTACTTTAGATCTAGGAAAAAAATACATATATGCATAATATGGAAAAGACCATCATAGAATATTTTTCTATTGAAAATATCTAAAATATATAAAAGAAGGGTTCAATTCCTGTCGGCGGAATTTATTTTTACTCGGGAGATATTTTCAATTTGTGTTGTTATTACAGGCGACTAATTATTGCTTATAATAATTTGTTGGCCTTTGTGTTATGCATAAAAAAAACTTGTCTTATAAACATTAGTTTATCATCAAAAAATAAATCATTTTATCATCAAAAATTTCACCAACAAGGTAATATAGAAATAATATATCTTGACGCCATCGAGTGGGAAAATTTTGGACTAACAAAGCCTTTCCTACAAAAATAAAGTTGGTTGTTTACAGGTGAAAAAATATAATAAGCAATAATTGTTGACTGAAGTACTAGTACATACTGACTTATTTGGCGGGTTGGGAATAAGCTGACGTAGCTCAGTGGTCCAGAGCACCTGACCGGACATCAGAAGGTGCGGGTTCAATTCCCGTCGGCGGCATTTATATTTATTTGGGAGATATTTTCAATTTGTATGGATATTTCAGACAATTAATTATTGCTTATAATTGTTTTCCTTTGTTCTATGCATAAAAAATCCTTGTCTTATAAACATTAGTTTATCATTTAAAAAATAAGAATATTTTCTACTTTTTAATCTCCGATTGAACTCCCCACCAGATAGGTTACGAATTGCTACTGGTAAATACTACTGCTTGGTAACTCCATATCAGCGGTTTTGATATACATGCAAAAACCATGCCTTTAATTCCCCTTGCCATAAACACTCAAACGCAGTAACTCAAAAAATGCTGATTTGGGAGTTACCTAGTTGCAGTAATTACCCCGATATGTTATTACTTACCCCTTTTGCTTTTCCTCCACGGGCAAGCAAAATAAAATTAGTAAAGATCCCAATCAATAATATAATCCGCCACATCTTGAATTCAACTGCAAGTCCATACCAAACGAAACGAAAACAAGAAGTCACCGTTGTCATCTATAAATGAAATAATATGTAGATACAATACAAATACTCGGGTGTCAATTCTCGAGTTTATTTGATAGAGAAAAAAGCAAGAATAAATAATTTAAAAAAATAATCCTCAACTTCATTTCCAGAGGTTGCGGGTTCAAATCTAATCAGTTTCTTTTAAATTAATATATATATATATATATATATATATATATATATATATATATATATATAGTATATTTGTGGCACATCCCTAAGTCCTGATGAAAGACCAGCATTCAGAATTGCTTTAAATTACACTAGCCATAGTTAGTGACCAGATCTGATTTGCCAGGTACTTCCTAACCTTATTCTTCTCCATCTCCTTCCTCTCCACACTCCCCTTAGGCCATAGTCCCACTGGCTTTGGGCAGTTGTAAATGTAAATGTATAAATGTAAAAATATGAATCTAATGCAAGATTGATTAATTACACTGAAGCAAAACATAATACATAATCTAAAACTATTATTATTAATAGATATATATGTATTTAAAAATATTTTTTAATGGTTTCACTGAGGAATGAACCTTTTTCCAGGGAGTGGCTCTTAGCTGCTGTGAACTTTTAAAATGTCTTTTAATCGTGGATTTTCTGAGGATTGAACCTTTCTCCCCAGGGACTGAGCAAAATGAGTGAACCACACTATCACTGACTGCCAAACACTGATTGGATGATATCGGGATTTATTTTGTATATTACCTGCTGTAAATTTTTATGTCATCCAATTCCAGAGTAATGCATGTGCACACATGTGTGTGCGTGAGTGCCGCTGAAAGAATGCATCGTCATCGGCAACGGGTCTATCAGCCGAATTTCAGCTGGATCAGATTTCGGGAGGTGGGTTAATTTCCACTTCATTCATTGAGCAAGGGCAGTGAGTGGGCGTGCACCTGAATCTGACAGTATACAGGCACCTCACATTTTAATATTTCCTTTTCGTATTTGATTACGAATTACCAGTTCTTTTTCAATGCCTACTGCATAAAAAAACTTAACTACATATCCGTAAACAAAAGTTCGAGCTTGTTTTCAAAATTCTATATAATGTTACACTATTTAATTAGACATTTTTACAAATTTTTTATAATTTACCCACCACACTCAATTTTAGCATCGCTAAGCTAGACGATTCGTTCAAGAACAAACATTCAGATCCTATGTAGAAAAGTCCCACAATGTACTGCACTGCCAACCATTGCCTTTAGCGAACTTTATATTTATGCGCAGGGTCCGGTTATTTTAATGTGTGCTCTTAGGCGTTCAACATACAACTGATGTTGTAGATTATTCAAAACATTTTCGAACCCTCACAGTGCCAAAAATATGGTCACGTGGTTTGTTTCTAGCTCATCGAAATGTTACCCGGATTTCGTGTTAGGGCATGAAGTCGGTAATCCATTTTTATTTTAATATGCGACATCCATTGGCTTTTTACAAGTCTAGGATGAATAATCAATTCCTAGATGCTGCTGAATTGTTTTCTGTTTGATATTTTCGTTTGAAAGTTGTTTCGGCATTTTCCACATCTTTTCATTTTGAGTTATTACAGAATGTATTTTTTTTGTACTTTTCCTACACTTGATTATGAAATATATAATTTTTGTTAAATGTTTACATAAGGTACACTCTGTGTATATTTTTTTCGATTCATCGGTAAATTATTGAGTTATTTTCAATTAGTAGATGGAGATTGCCGCTTTTGTTGGGTAAGATTGGATACTACCGGTTTTGTTGCAAACACAAGCGAATTTTACCGGTATTGGAACTGAAAACACAATTTTTTTTTGGTTCAAGTTTTGTATGGGGCGGCCATGTTGAACATTACATTTTTGGCTCTCTGATTGGCCCAAAAAAATACTGCCGTTTTCATTCTGTAATCTAACGGAGATTGCCGTTGTTATTGTCATTTTCGCTCCCGAACCTCTGCACCTATCAATGGTACTATTGTTTCTCAATCCATCATCATATCTAACTCATTTTAGAACAATGGTGGAGATTGCCGTATTTGAACAAATTGAAAAATACTCAAAAAGTTTCTCTTCTAAAAAAATTTTATATTCCTCCCATGAATTCATTAATTTTCCTCCACACAAATAGCACTAGAATAGTCTATAGTTCTATTATTTGAGCAAATCAAAAAAAAACCTTGCTAACCGACATGCCATCATTAATAAACAATGTACCGGCATCAGGAATTATAATTTTTAATTAACAAAGGAAGAAAAAAATAGATTGAAAAGGCTCGATTGCGACGGAAATATGATTATTATTATTGAATAGATCGATAGATGGACGGACTATGTTTTATTAAAACCATTTGTTATCACATATTGTGCAAACATATTCATGTTTATAAACCAATTATCACAACGAGTATTAGGTACAAGAATTCTGTAATCATAATCCAGTGGAATCAGTGAGACTATGGCATCCCCAATTGGGGAGGTTGGAGGGAGTAGGAATTGAAAAGAGATGGGCAAGAGAAGGATTGGGAAAGTACCTGGCTATTCAGATCCGGTCACTAAACATGGCTAATGCCATTTTTAGCAACGTTTCGATTCTTAACGTTGGTCTTTCTTCGAGGTGATACTGAGATGATGTGGATGCGATGGTTTCATGATAACGAATCAAAAACTAGGTTATACATGGTGTCCGGAAACTCGTAGTACAAGCCGGAAACTGGAGAATGTATACCACACGGGGAACCCAAATAAACATAAAGTTTTTTGATTTGAGCATTTTTATAAAAAAAAAAAAAAACCAAAAAAATATATTTTTCGGCTATTTCAGGGTTCAAATTTTTTCGTAATTATTTGTTTTACTTTTAAATTTTTAAATAGTTTTAATTAGTTGGGTACTTTGATCTTCAGTAATAATTTATAAGAATTTGATCAAAAAAAAAATCAACTTCTGACTCGATTTACTCGAAAACGAAAGCTCAAATCAAAAAAAATTATACTACAAAATCGACTCCAAATGTGATGTAGATTCACCAGTTTCCCGCTTGTACTACGAGTTTCCGGACACCATGTATTTGTAACTATTTAACCTAGTTTTAGTTTCATCACTTTTCATAACTTTATAGCACTTTTTATAGGTGTGTTGAATTGTCATTTTGATCGAGTTATCTGGTCACCAGATGCGATAGCTCGGTGGTTAGAGCAGATTCTCGGATAACAAAAGGTCCAGAGTTCAAATCTTGACCCTGAAAACTTCAGCTATAGTCGTCACCACGACTTGTTCAAGATACCACACGGCAAAACAGATGTTCTAGCACAGCAAGGCACGACAAGAAAATGAATGGCGAGACATTAATATTTCAAAAACAAATTTTTTAAAAGTTTTTAAATTTCGTATATACTCAGAATTTTTCTATTTATTTGGATTTTATTGCAAAACAGAAATATTTCGACCTTCGAACAAAATACGCCAGACGTATAAGTTCGTACTATGTGTTGATATTGATTGATCCATTGGCGATGAAAAATGATTAGTAGCATGGGAAAACAGAGAAGTAATTAGAACAAGGAATAAACACTTCATTACATTTATTGAAGGACCATAATATGTATTGAGTTCATACAATATTTATTACAACTATAGGATTAATTCACTAATATGTACAATATTCAATTTCTTTACAGAGTGTGGTGCTTAGCAAAATTATTATTCTTATGTTTTCCCGTGACAAATTATTATTTATATTTAGGACCGCTGCGGTGTAAGTTTATACATAATTCATTAATAAAAAACACCTAACTTATTCTAAACAGTTTATAACAAGTAAATACAAGATCATGGGTATACTATACAAGATCATTCTATTCAATTATCATGGTGAAAATATATGGGGAAATGCAACACAAATTAAACTTACACAATGAGAACAGTACAAAAGACACAGAATAGACTCGTTTTATTTTAAATAATGCTTTGGTGGGTTGAATACCGCACAAGACTCCTGACTGGTCGGACCCAGTTGGACTATCGCATCCCTAATTGGGGTTGTGACGCTGAAGTATTGAGGAGAACACGATAAAGTGATGAGAGTTCCTGGCTGTTGAAATCTGGTCATAAAACATGGTTAAAGCCATTTTAAGCAACCATTACAATACTGATGGAATCTATTAATTACTAGATCTAAAAATTTTGCAATTGCGAGAAAATTAGAATTTTTATGCGTAAAAATGTCATTTTTGTATTTATCACCAGTCTATTTTCCAATATTTTTTTGCTGCAAAATACCAAAAAAGTCAACATATCACATTTGTTGCAAAACACAACAGCTTTTGATGAAAAATAACATCGCTTTTCCCAAAAATAACACAGAATTTGGATCTTATGAACGAGTAATACAACCAATGTAAACTATTATATAATTAGACTTTCAATAGGTTTGTTTAGAGTGGAAACATTCCCGGTTTCGAATAACATGATATTACCCCAGTATCATAATAATCCGAAAATGTTGCTTGTGAAATGATGGAGAACTTAGCTAGCCTAAGGATTAAACCCACAATGCCTGGGTGGGAACCTGGCGCACGTGTCAACTCGGCCACTAACTACTCGGTCAGTTGGAATATTGCTTAGTTTAGTGACCAGATCTAACAGCCAGGTTATCACAAATTTCTAGTTAAGTTTCGCAAAATACCCAAATTTTGACAGAGTTACGGTCCCACATGCTCTAGAAATCTGTGAATATCACATAATAGTAAACTTCTAAAAGTGACAGGACCTCCAATAAGGCAGAAATTACAATTGTAACTAGAAAAAAAATAAATTAATATTTTTAGTAATTTCACTAAGGGCCAGTTTTTTGACAGACTGTTACTTAAGTAAGTTTTTAGATTCTCACGGCCAAAAGCATTTTTGTTGTTTGTTTTTGGGGTGTTATGCCGTGTTGCGCTCAGCTAAAGAAGCTAAATAAGGAGTTAGCTAAAGAAGGAGTTAGCGCAACACGGCATAACACCCCAAAAACAAACAACAAAAAAGACTGTTACTTTTTTTTCAATAGCTCCAGGTGGCCCTGAGGAAAATAATTTCCCTCAGGACCTATTTTATCTTTGGGGATGCTGTGTGGAAGGGTCTTTTCAAGGAAAGGGAGTTCAGGGAAGGAAAACAGTATGAGGGGTGTGTAGGAAAATAGGTCGAGGAGTGATAGATGTATGAATCCATCCCTCCCGCTACGGTGCGAGGCGATGGGTCGAGAGAGAGTCCAGCTGGAGTGGTCAAAGTGTCTCCCTCAACCAGTCTCTCCCGATCCGGCTCGCTGCGCAGTAGGTGGGCAGACGCATCCGCTGCCAAGACCTAGAAAAACCTCACCGGGCACCCCTGCTAAATCACTGACCAAATGTTTTCGGTGACCACTCGGTTTCGGGGGCAGCAGTACCCATACCCGACATTTGATGTCTCAAATCAACTCCATTTAGAATATTTCGACATCTATAAACAGTTATTTCAGTCCGTATTAGATTCTGTTAAGCTTAACAGTCATGCTAGGCAGCTGATCGTAATATGATCAACAGGCCAAAAGGGACAAGAAACAGGACATATCAAGCACAACGGTCACATTGTTAAGCTCGTCAGCTGATCACAATTTGATCAAGAGCTAACAACCCTTAATAACCTTAAACATTAAAGATGAAACTGATTTGTGACAATGTCAAATGTGACTAAATAAACTGGCCCTGAATTCACCTGCCCAAACAACAAGAATGTTTATGTCTTTTTTATTTGTTCTATTTGTATTTAGGGGGCATTCAATAAATAATTAAATACTACAAATAATAGTCATTTTTTTTAAACAACACTACATTATTGTGATGGCAATGGGCTAAACGATCATTTCAGTTTTATCGGAAATATGACAAATGAATTATTTATCAATTATTATTATGTCTTATCGAATCGCACGGAAGAAATTTAATTTGATGAATAATTCATCGTGTTAAATACAAATTGCTATGTAAAGTATAATATTTGAAATTAAATTAATCAACAATGTTTTTTTTTTGATTTATCGAGTTTCATGTGATTATAAAAATGAACCATTCGGTTCGAGCTTTGACAATTTATCCCTAGCGGCAGTACAAATGTTAATACTAACACCCGGACGGGTTACCAAAAAGTCAGAAAATGCAAATAAATAAAAAACCCATATTTTAGGCTAATATATCGTGTTAATAAGAATTAACAGGTTATTTTTCTCGTTTCTTAAATTTTTTCTAGTTAAAACACCTAAAACGATAAATTGCAGCGCTTATAGCTTCATTAGCTTAAAAATTAAGGCTGGATTGTAAAACTCGTCACATTTGATGACGCATCAAATCAACAATCAGCGCCGTTTTCAAATCAGGATATTTGAACGGCAACGGTTAAACGGTGATTTTAAGGACGGGTTGTTACGGAGAAGTTAAATTTCAGCATTCATTTTCAAGTTCTGTGAAAGATTTTTTCAAGATCTGTTTTTACCTCAGTTCTGTCAAGCAACTAGCCTATAATGATATAATAACAGAACTTGAATAGGACTTTCACAGAACCCGAAAACGAACGTTGAAATTTGATCAATTGTTCAAATTCTCCGAAACAACCAGTCCTAAGTCTGTTTCAGCTGGTGACAAATTGGTCAAAAACTAAAACGGGTGAAGAATCGGTGTCTAAAATTCAAAATGACGCCAATCGACTATTTGACGGTAGTCAAATGTGACAAGAATTTGAAACAACTTGCGTTTACCTAGGTGTTTTAAATGATTTTATTAAAAAAATATACATTATTTACAGTTCGGCCCTGACTTTATGATGACCTATCCGGGAAAAAATCAGGAACATTAATGGAAATGGATATACAACAGTTAATAATGTTATTAAAAGGGTTGCATTGATTTCCTAGCTAATTTTATTAAAAATTCGGTAAAAAATTCAAGACCAACAATATTCTTTTATACTATTTTTTTTTTGTACCATTAATTTCTTTAATCGATTTTTTAATAGAAATTACTAGATTACTCTTATATACAAGATAATATTAAGTTAAAAGTTATACTCAGTGGTTGCTGTATGAACTAATCCTTAGTAATGGACAGCAAGCAATATCACCGGGGAACGGTAGCTCTTTAAAAATAAAATACTATCAGAATTCAATTTAGAACGAAAGTTATATCAATAAGGAACATTGCATAGCGTCACATTTGCTACGTTTAGTCGATAAATTGAAATCTATAAATCGTTATTAGTAACGACATTACAAAACTTATAGGACGTCTCGTAGAAATCTCAAATTGTACGCAAAAGATACAGTAATTTAGGAGCATTTTCACAAAGAGAATTATCTACGCAAAATGATAATTTTTTGTTTTGGCAAATTCAGATTTTCAAAAATCAACATATTTACCTGCTTTATGTGTAACAGAAAATGATAAATTTTCACGAAGTGAAATAATAAGATAATTCGCAATTTTCTTCGTCTTTTTAAATAAAGTTGGATTTTCACAAATTAACCGTTTGTGTGCTGGGCCTTTTTTCATAATATGTACTAAAATTGCGTGTTAAAAAACAAGGAAAAAATTATTACAATCCTACGTATTCTTGTTGAACGTATTTTTGCTGTGAAATCAGGGATCACAATTGACTGTTTCTGTTATATTGAAATAAACGAATTTTTTCTTTAAATAACGCACACGCACTACCTCGCAAGCCGAACTCTCAATGCGCACAAAAGAAGACGATACGCATTCAAACGGTTAATTGAGTTTACTTATTATTCTTCGTGTCTAACAGTGAATTAAATGTTGCATTTAAAGATAATCACAAAATATTGACTTATTGCGTTTTTGTAGATATTTCTTTGTGAAAACGCTCCTCAATTGTCATCCTTTCGATTCAGCGCCGTAAGAGAAAGTGAGATAGCGAACGTAGCAACACATAAGTACACAAACAACCTACCGGTGCAAATTTTCTCATACAGCATTCCATATTCGTCTTAGTGTAAGTGATTAAGAGTATTGCCATCTCAATCACACCTGTGATGTATAATGTAGTATTCGACGAAACGAATGTCTATCTCTCTCTTACATAAATGAAATTTTGAGTTAAGGATTTAAGTGTGGTTGTTGCTTGCCACATTTTGTGAGACAATAACGTGTCTATATTTTTGTAATGTAATTGGTTATTAGTAAATAATTTACAATTACTTTTTGAATAACAAACAATAATAATTATTTATAATAAGTCAATTATTATAAGATTATCACTGAACGAAACTATCTAGAAGTGTGATCTATAATATTGACAACAATTTAAATTAACGAAATTGATCTGTTCACGAATGTATGTATTCTAATGAATGTATTCTAATAGGAACCTATCAGAATACGAGTTTAAAATCATGGAAACCATGGCACGATCAAGTGAATCAAAACAGAAGAAAAATTACATAAAGGTGAATAATGCAGAATGTGTACATGTCAAGTGGCGTTAAATCCTCTCTTACCACCCGCGTGGATAGGGCGAGAAGGTAAGTTAAACCAAAATTACATAAATTATAACAAACGTTTATGCAAACACAGCACTCACATGTATGCACTGCTTGCGTACAGCACGTTTCAACTTCAGAAAAAAATGATAATTTAATAAAAATACTAATTTCAGTTGTCTTTCTGTCTATCTAACTCTGGTTCAATGAACTCGGATTTGCTTTGAATTTAAGTTTTTTAATTTTTGTTTAAATATAGACTCCCGATTCAATTCGACCATGTTCTTTTTGTTTTTGTTTAACAAAAACACAAAATTAATATATAATTAAATTATTTTTTTGATCCATATAGCACATCACTAAGAACAGATTGTTTCACAGAATTTGAACAATTCATCCCATTTCAAGTACTATTAATATTTTTTCTTTATGGACTGTTCAATTTCTTTGAAACAACCCACCCTAACCACTAGAACGATGGGCCTCAATGCCTTGAGCGATGGAAATTTCCGGGCATTCAGTTTTGTATTTGGCAGCGCTCATTCAAAAAATCATACCTCAGAATATTAATATGGAAACATATAAACTTCTTACTGTGATTTAAAGCCAATGAATCCACCTATATTTCGTAGCTTATCCCATATTTTTGTAGGTTAATTGGGCAGTAAATAAATTAGAAAGAATCATGTACCTTAATTTAGGCAGCCATGGTTTAAGGCCTAGAGCGATGAGACCTAAATATGGGTAGCCATCGTTCAACCAGTTAGGTTTGTCTTTAAAATGATTTACGTGACCCTTAATTTAACATGACTAAATTGATAACATTATGAAAAGAGGAGAATAGATTGATGTTGGGTTTGGTTTTAAACTCGCTTAAACATTAATGTTTTCTCTTGAAATAATTCTGTATTGCTTTTTAGTTCAGAGGTTATACTATAAAAGTACACGTTTATAGTATATTGAGAGTGTATTAGTAATTTAAATTTATGATTAAAAGCGTACATCTGTATCACAACGTCAACGGTCTGATTATCGGAGTTTTTCCGCGCCATCATCTTAAACAAGTAAATCCCCTTCCAGTGTCACGTATCGCATGCTATTTTTTGTCTAATTTACAATTATTATCAATTCTAATGTTAACTGACGGTTGTAAAATATGTTACAAAAGGTATTAATAGCAAGGCGCAATCCAAAACTTATAATAAATTTGTCCAATTATCCCAAATGTGTTTCTTTTCGAAAATAACGACAGGTTGATTGAGAGAATTTGAACAATTCATCAAATTTCAAAGTTAATCTTCAAAAATCAGTTGATGAAAGGGCATATTTTTCAAATGGAAGTTCTGCGAAATACACACTTTTCAAATGGCAGTTCTTCAAAATACACACTTTTCGCAGTTATTATTTCAGTTCTGTAATGATTTCATTACAGAATTTGAAAAGGACGCAGAAATTAACGTTTAAATTTGATGAATTATTCAAATTCTATGAAACAACCCATCCATCAACCCTATACAGATAATAGATAGAAACAAGTGAGAGAAGACACGGAAGCATGATGACTGTCGTCGAGTTACAAACAAACTGCACTGACTCAACAAGGCTATACGATGAAAGTTATTTTTTTTTTTTGTGTATCGCATTGTGGCACGTCGTTTCATACTAATAATGGTACATGGCATATATATTATACATTGTGAATTTAATTTTTTCAAACTTCCCAATATAATACGGTCAATAAGTCAATTTAAATGTGAACATTGAACGAGAAACCCAACTGCTCCAAGCCATCTGGAGTCAGTGAGAATGTGGCATCCCCAATTGGGGTATGTTGTGAGGCTGAAGGTGGTGGAGAGGGAAAGATAAAGGTGAGGAAGTACATGCAAGTACTGTACAACGTGCCAAGAAGCAAAACAAAACTTTTTTTACCATAAGGGATCACTGAAATACCCCACAAAAGTTATCATTATAAGGCTGTGTTTATATGAATACTGAAAATAAGTTGTTGTAATAAATAACTGTTGGCAACGGGAAGGTTAGGTGGTCGCAATCAGATATTCGGCAAAAATGGTGCTACATATTATATAATTTAGCCAATCAAAAACCAGGTTTCAATATGACGCTAATGGTTTTCACTTCTTTTTTTATCATTCTATCTTTCCCTATCACTTATCTTTCCAAGATGAAATTTAAGGTGTCATATTTACGCTTGCGAGAAGACTCCATTTCGTAAAATTCAACGAACAGAAACGATTATAGATAAATTCTTCGAAAATCAATTGATATTTTTCAAATGGCAGTTCTTCGAAATACACACTTTTCAAATGGCAGTTCTTCGAAATACACACTTTTCAAATGGCAGTTCTTCGAAATACACATTTTTCAAACGGCAGTTCTTTGAAATACGCACTTTTCAAATGGCAGTTCTTTGAAATACACACTTTTCAGATGACAGTTCTTCGAAATACACATTTTTCGAAATCTCATTTCTTAGAATAGCCATTCTTCAGCATAAACTTGTATTGTTACGCATATAACCTAGCTTCTGTGAATAAATTATTTATCAGAATCAAACATAGTACATTGCTTGTGCTTTAGACACAGAAACTTTTGATACTTTAAATATCCGCCTAGAATTATCACACCCTACGACTAATCGCCATTTTTGCACCGAAAAAATATGAACAAAATTCGAAGAAGTGAGATGTTCAAAGAAAATGTAGTCGAAGAACCGGTAGTTTCGAAGAAATGATTTTCGAAAACTTATTAAATTTGGATAGTCGCATCACCTCGAGGACTTAACGTTAAACAATATTATCTACAAATAGACATACCAATTATAATAAGTATTGGTATGTTTTTTGTAGATAATGTTGTTTTAGCCCTCAACATGTAGACTGGTGAAGGTTATGGAATACAGCTTTCAAATGACAAGTAAAAAATAGTATTTTTTCTAAAACTATTGAACAATAACAGTAACTTTGTGTATTTTTATTGTTGGACTAAAATCTGTTAATTTACACATCCAAACTGGATCTACTGATCTGTTTTTGTAAACGTAAAAAAAAAACACGTGTAAAGTTCACAAAAATTCTATATCTGTTCAAAGAAGACTCTATATATAGACAAACATTGAACAAAATTAACCCAAAAAGGGTGGAATAAAAACATAGCTTCACCCGGTGGATTTCTTGCGTCGAGAACACAATTTTTTTTAGATACTACTAATACTTTTTTAACAATGTTTCTTGCTATTACAACAAATCAACCATCTTTTTTGACAGATTCAAATCTCCATGTAACCTAAAAAGTAGCTATTTACAGTCTACACCATTTTTTTTTACATTTTACACATTAAAGCAATTGTATAATTTAGTAAAAACGTGAAAAGATGTTTGTTTTTATATCCATTAACAAACACATTGTGATTGAGTTGCCACCGTTGTTAATATATATATATATTAGATTAAAAACACTTTTTATAACCTTTTTCCATGCGTTTATTTTCGTATTGAGTGGATTGACCCACCATGGACATCTTCAGATTTTTGTACAGTCGTTAAAAAGTTAAGTTGCAGTAATGAATTTGTATTAATTTTTGTAAATCGCTGTTAAATTATTTCATCACTACCTTTATTAAAAAGATTGAAAGTGGGTACAGTGAAGCTCACTTTATCTGCTTAATAGCAAAACAGACATTAAAATTATCCCACATACTAAGGCAGGAAATGCCACGCATACATCGGTCGCTTGTGGTAATGTGTGGATGAATCTAGCTGTAGCGCCACGCTCTGTGTACGAGGACCACCAGTCCAGCTAGTCAGCGCGGTCAACCGTTTTATTTAGAGGTCCCTTTGAAAACCTTGTATGAGAGTTTCACTGTATTTATATTAATCCTTTAAAGCGTTTAACCGCTTGGAGGCCATCTTTAAATGAGCGGCAATTACAAATACAAATAACCAAGAACTACTGCATGGGACCACTCACAAGGAAGCTACACTTTACAGATTGGCATATTCTGACAGCACATTTGACAGTAATTCTGGCAGTAAAATTGTGTTAAAAAAAAAAAAAATCCATTAGAGCAGAGGTTCCCAACCTTTTTGGGCCCATAATAATAATATTTGGCTAATTTATATAGCGCCGTTTTCGTGAAAAATCACCTCAAGGGCGCTGTACAAATATATACATATAAATCTTTCGGAAGAAATCCTCTAAGTGATAGTGAGAACCCTATCAAAATTCGTTGCATAGTTTAGAAGAACTAAGCGCACAAACGGAGAGAAGCGGATAATGACTTTGTTTTATACTATTCAGTGATTATCTGTTTTACAAACCAAAAAAATTCTGTTGATTCTAATCATTCGGCCATAGATAAGCCACATTCCAAAGAAAAATTTTGTAATAAAATTTAGAAACCTTTAAATTGCATCAAACATAGATCTCAACAACAAAATAGCACTGAATTATCTACAGTGTTCATAATAAGGTAAGTACACAAAGTATGTCTACCGCCCAAGATCATATAAAATCGCCCCTTAGAGCCTGATCGTCCCATAAATTACTTATCTGGGATATTGCCTAGGTTGAAAATCACTGCAATGCGGGGGTAAACGATATTAAAGATAATGCTACAAAACCGAATACTGAAGCCATAGAGAAAGTGCAGAAAAAACCCATTTTCCAATATCAAAGTAATAAAACTGCATTAAAAAATTATTTAAAAAAAAAAAATTGTACTATGTAGCTCTTTTTGAGTTTCTCATTTGTAATCTTTTTGAGGAAAATGAGTAAGTCTGAATCTTGAAGAGAACCATTGTCGTAGGAGGGAGGAAACACAGAGGTCGGCAAGTTATTCCACAGTTCGAGGGCTTGAAGTCAAACAATATTATCTACAAAAAAACATACCGATAATTCGAGGGTTTAAAGTTAAACAATGTTATCTGCAAAAAACAAACAAACAAACCAACAATTCAAGAGCTTAAATTCAAACAATGTTATCTACAAAAGCACATACCAATAATTAGTATTGGAATGTTTTTTTGTAAATAACATTGTTTGACTTCAAGCCCTCGAATTATCATTTTTTTTTTGTTCTTAATAACATTATTGATTTTAAGTCCTAGAATCGTTTGTATGTTTTTTTGTCGATAAAGTTGTTTGAATTATTGGTATGTTTTTTTGTAGATAACATCGTTTGACTTTCCCGTGAGTTGGTTGTTGAACGCAGGAACGAGTTGTAATAATGACAGACGAAAAACCAAATACAGTAGTAGTTTGACATCAAAATGAAATGTATATTTGAACTTTCTACGGTTTTATATACAGATTGCGACATGATAAAAGCAATTTTTAATCATTATTTAACTGGTTAACATTTAAAAAAAATTATTTTTGGAAAAAAGTTATACATAGTGTGTTCAGCTATGTATTATTGCAAATGAATGTTTTCAAAAATAGAATACAGCTTGCTACGGTTAAATGTGCAGTCTAGTAATGTAGATTAAGAGATTGTCAGTTCATTCTTCCTTCAGCCACCTGCAAAGTTAACCGTGACAATTTGCACATTTAATTGTTGGCCGATAGTCCAGTTGTTTCGCAAAAATTCACGTGTGACAAAGTTATCAAATGGCCATTCAGAACCATTTTATTTTTTTGACAGTTGAAAGGTTCTCGTTAAATGCTGATACTAGGTCCGTTTGAACCTTTGAACAAATTGTGATCAGCGGAAGAAGACAACTATCGTATTGTTAAGCTTGTCAGCATAAAAAACAAAAAATAAAACGGTGCTGAATGGCAATTTGATGACAATGTTACATTTGAATTTCTGCTCAACAACTGGACCTAAAAGAAAGTTCAATCCGATGATGAAATTCAATGCCTATCATCATAAATCACACAAATTAATATGATGTAATGAATAGTTCCCTGATATTTCATCAAAATTAAAATTCAACACACCTTTAAAAAGTGACACAGAGTCAATAAAAGTGATGAAACAAAAACTAGGTTTAATAGTTACTTATACCTAATTTTTGTTTCATCACTTTTCATGAATTTATATCTCTTTTTGTGTTGAATTGTCATTTTGACGACGTACCCGGTCACCGTAATCAATAATTAAATAAAAATAACATTATGCAATGAACAGTTTAAAAGTAGCTTATTTACAAATATATTATAAAAAGAAAACAAAACATACAACCATTGAATTAAAAATGAACATTACAACTAGTAGGGTCTTTGACAACAGTTGTTACAATACGGTTGGTCGGCAGTCTAACCTCCATGCAAACTATCTAAAAGAGAATCCCCATGACAAGTAGTACAAAAGAGGAACACGGAGGCCACATCCGGCAGCAAATGGAGAATGGCCGAGGATTATTATGAAAAACGGGTAAATAATTGAGATTAGAATAAAAGGTTACATATTTTGTTTGTCATGGACGCTAGACTATAAATTAAATTTTTAAATAGATTGCATAGAAAATTAACCACAAATTTACAAGGGGTTCTAATATGGTTGCTGTATACTTTTTTCTTTGCTGTTTTTGTCCGATATTGAGCAGAGAAAACAGAAAACAGCAAGTCACCTCTCCATCGAGTCTGTTTATTAAAAATATTCCCAAAAGTGATTCTAAAAGATACAATAGGGTATATTACACAATTATTTTAGTATTATGTTGATAAATAAATCTGCTACGATTTAAAATGTGCCATTTTCGGTATTCTGCCAAAACGACACATTCGTTTTGATTCTTGATTTCGGCGACGTTGACGAGACGCCGTGCCAAGTTGGTGAAAACCATCTTACCAGACTTTGGCGGTGTCTATGTCATAATGACGCTGCAGCCAGTCGAAAAAACCGTTTCGGAATAAATTATTAAAATCAGAAAAATAAACTTTATGGACGGAATTTGAACAATTCATCAAATTTCAATGTTAATTTTCAAGATTTCCGAGTCCTATTCAAGTTTCAAATCATTATTGGCCAGTTGTTTCACAAAGCTGAAATAACAACAGAACTTGAAAATCAACTTTGAAATTTGATGAATTGTTCAAATTCTGTCCTAAATCTCCACACGTTGACGGTATTCAGTTTGTGAAATATCCCATTACAAAATAAAGAGATTTTTTTTCTTCCCCCAAAATTTTTTCTCAGACTAAAGATGGATCGATAATAGATTTGATTAACGATTGCAAATTGTTAATTATGCACCGACAGAAAGGTGACAACTTGTACATAAAAGAGTGACTCGTCGACCACACATAAATCGCTGCACATCGTATAGTTTCTTCGTAAATCACTGTATATATTTTTACATAACTGTACACGCTAAAATTACAATAATTAGAATAACATATATTTATTAATTATTTAATTTTGTTGCATCTTCACAGGCGGAGAGCTGTTCCCGTTTAAAATAATAAAAAATGGTTTAAATGTCTC
This sequence comes from Hesperophylax magnus, assembly GCA_026573805.1. Taxonomy (NCBI): domain Eukaryota; kingdom Metazoa; phylum Arthropoda; class Insecta; order Trichoptera; family Limnephilidae; genus Hesperophylax; species Hesperophylax magnus. Next base: position 1,120,021 of record JAIUSX010000119.1, read on the forward strand.
TGTCGCCATTTTGTATTTAAATTGCCGTTGTATTATTTAGTTTAAATAAGTATGGTGAGAGTCCGGGCTCGGTGCCGGGTAAAAAGCACACAACACTAGTTTAATTTACAATTTCTTAAATCTTATATACGAATCACATTAAGTCGCAGTCAGTCAGTTTGTGGGGGCGGGACCTCAATCGAAACCTGCAAGCAAACAAACAAACAAACAAATAAATAAATTACAGTTAATTCTGTTTTTACACATTTTGATATAACACAGGTCCTTATAGAATCCTCGATTTACCTTCCTAAGCAATACTCTAGCAATTATCTGCCACCCCAAAAACTTGTCAAGTGTCCAATTAGCGAAAGTGGCGGATTATAATGCATACATACAGATATTTCTTAAAATCAAATAACCACTCCAGTGATTTTGGCTTCTTACGGCAAGTTTGCAAAAACGTTTTGAGCGATCGCTTTGTGTCAAATTTATAGAACCTAAAAATATGGGATGGACAGCGAAATCTGGGCGGATTCACTGGCTTTAAACCACAGTAACCAGTTTATGTTTCAATATCAATATTTTGAGGAATAACTGATTAAATACCGTTAACGATCTTTCCAAAAATTTCCAATGTTATGTTTAAAGTTATGTGTCGTGTGATGTTTACGCTCGCGAAGAGACCCCATTTTGTAAACTCATTGTGATGGTTGCTAGAATATGCAGAGGATGAAACGACATGTCCTAAAACACCAATAATTAATAAATAACCCTGGTGACTGACAAAATGGTCAGCTCTAGCAAGCGAGACAGCAGAGTAACTGAGCGTGTAAGAGTAAGATAACCCGTCACGTTGGTATAGAAAGCTTGGCACTCGAGGCTAGACACACGGCGGACTACTGAATTTGACATACTAATGAATAGCAGCGAATTATAGGGCTTGATTCAATTAGTAAAAATAACAATGCTTGTCATGTGGTTGTCGTATAATCAAGCGGCAAATTATCAAGAGTACCGTAATAGTTTAGGAATAAATAATAATGCATTTCATTTGTTGACATCCCCAAGTGATTTGATGGCCTCCATGGTCGATGGGTAAGGCTCTCGAGTAAGAGTGGAAGATACTTATCGCCCAGGTGTAAGACCACCATACAGAATTGAGACATTGTTCGAAATGGCTTTAGCCATTTTGGTGACCAGTCTGAATAGCCGGGTACTTCCACGCCTTCCTCTTCCCCTCCTCACTACCTTCAGCCTCACAACATACCCCAATTGGGGATGCCATAGTCTAACTGGCTCCAGACAGTTGACTCTTGTGCGGTATTCACATAAAAAAAGAACCTAGCTCCCATTTCATATACACATTGTAGTGCTTTTTTAACATGGAAAGTTTATAAGACATTCGTTAATTAAATTAATTAATTTGGATGATATCAGGTTCCTCCAATGAACTTTGCATGGTTCATGTTGTTTTCTATTGCACTATCTTTTATATGACACATCAAACAGTGCTGTTCTACGACAGATTTGTTTAGCACAGTTTACGAGGCCAATAGACTGTCGTCTGTTTCAACGCTTGCTATAGAAAAGGGTTTGCTATAGTTAAATTACCCCAAAATGCATTTTACAATCATTGTAACTATAGCAAGCCGTAAGTATTTTGTGCCACTAGCTACTATACTATAGCAAACGTTGAAACAGAGGGTTAAATAATCAATTTGATTTGTGTTTAATATGCCTTACCTCAGAGATTTTAATTTTTACAGCATTTTGGGTAAATTTATCTGGTTCCCCTCCGATCCCCGAGTTAATCCATTTCCTGATATTCTTAAAAAATGTAAAAAAATTAAAATATTCCCGGATTTCCTGTATCATTATTCCATACTTTGCATAAAAATAATTTTTATATCTATAAGTGTAGGATTAGGGCAGCTATCAAACATTCATCAAGGGTTACAAGTCAAATGGTTGCAAGCAACTTTTGAAACCCCCGAGATGTATGAGACGGTAATGGCCCAGCCTGCCGTGCATGTCCCAAACAAATGAATAAAATAATAGTAATTTGGATCTGATTTCGTCTGTCAAGAAAGTGTGGAAATGTATTAATATGGAACAATTTTTTACTTTTTTGACGATGTGTACTGTAGTGATTTATTTTTGGGTTATTATGCTGTGTTGCGCTTCCTCCTTCTTTAGCCAAAGTTTTGGACAGAGTTACAGTGTTCATCATCAGGGCAGATGTGTAAATTGTGGTGTTTATGTATGTAGAAGTGATACCGTGTTGCGCACTTATCGTGTATCATTTCTACAAACATAAACACACACTTTGCTACATTCTTGACTTCTGCCCTGATGGTGAATACTGTAACGCAGTCAAAACGTTTGCTAAAGAGGGAGGAAGCGCAACACGGCATTATAACTCAAAAATAAATCACGATAATACTTTTGGCCGCGTAAATCAAAAAAATCTACTGGTCTTTTGGTAGAACCCTTCAAGCCACATTTTTTGGGAATGCCACTTTTCATTGGTTTCACGTGGAATAGTTTTCTGGCAATTTTAATACTAAAAACTAAATTTATAAGTTATTTGTTTTTTTAGATTATTTTGAGAAAACCATCGATGAAAATAACTCCACCATCAAATTTTTAAATTTATAAATATAATTGCAATATTTGACGTCAACATTTTGAAAAACAAATAACCACTTTCATATAAACTTCAAGATCTTCAACGAATCTGTAAATATTCGTTTTTATTGTCTTCTGTAAAATTTTGTGGCTTGAAGGATTTTACCAGGGCCGGCCTTGTGCAGGCGCAATTGGGGCAGTCCATTCCGTGTGCCAACTTGCCAAGGCACCGAGGAGCCAAGGCGATAATAATACCTAACATATAATACAGTGTTAGGAGACGTTTGGCACGGGGCCGGCCCTGGGTTTTACCAAAACACAGTCAATATCCAACATATAGTGGTTTCGTATATTAAATATCCTTAGAATATGATGTACAATTCTTTCTACTTTTAATAATAGCACTAATTGAACACCGTTAGATGTTGATGAGAATAATATACACATATGTGTATGGTATAAACCATAGTGGTTTTTTGATGTTATGTACATTATCTTCCTTTGAACCAACTTGGTATTGCCATTCAAAATAATTCAAAGAATTGCAGCGCCCTTCATTTAAGTCAACACTTTCTTGATGGACGACTGTTTATAATAAAAGTTAGGTAGTAATGTGGTGTGGTTTGATAGTTGCTTACCCATGCTGATGTTGACGGGGCTGGGCTGTCCCTCGTCGGGCGGGGGTGCCGGTGCGCAGTTGAGGAAGTCCCACACGAGGATGGTGTCGTCGTGCGACGAGGACACGATCTGGAACTCGTCAAACTGCAGCCGGAACACACGCCCCGTGTGCTCCTGGGGGGGAAAACCAGGGAGCGGGAACGGGAAGGACGAGGACACGTTCAATCGCAGATGGAAGGATCCGGCACCGGGCGTTTACAGAGGACCAGTCAATGGTCAAACGATTGATTGACAGAATGATTCAGTCCGTCACACACAGGTGCATTTCCAGAGACACAATCAATGGTTAGACAATTGATTATGAGTGGATCACATAGAATGAAGCGTTTCGAGAGAATAAACAGTTAAATGATTGAATTTGTACCAGAGTTATTCGATTTCATTTCAAGATAACAGTTAAATGAATGAATATATTTAAAAAAGGTTAGATTTTAAAGTAATTTTTTCGGGGATGGAACCATTGTGCAGTGTTGTAAGGTAGAGTCGTTATCGTTGTCGTTTGGAGGTATATTTAGATGCAGCGTTGTGTGTTGTTGCGCGTGTCGGAAGGAGAGGGATAGGGAAAAAGAGAGAAAACACTATATATTCCACTTAGTCAAAGTCAAAACATGAAATACAAATACAGTAGTTCAACATGGGTTATCCAAAAGGCCTCTGGTTCAAGCGACTGAATGCAGAATATTTTTTTAGAAAACGGTTTCGTCTTTAAATTATTTATAAGCTAATAATTTCTTTAAAAGTAATTTTTTCATATCTGCAGAAGGATAACTAACTATACATAAGGAATATCAATTTCACACTGATCAAGAGGCCCTTTTGACACCAAACACATCTGTAATGCATGCAACTACAAATACAAAATTTGAACATGATTGTGTCTCAGTCAATAGTCAGAAATGTTTGGGAACCACTAAGAACTATAATAAAATTTAAATACAGCAGCCCGAGAAAGCGGTTTGTCAAATTAAATTTTGAGTTGTTTGATCAGCCGTTGATTACACTGTCAAGTAAACTAATCTATTTATCTATCTATATAAATAAAAATGTTCTTTTGTTCAAAATCTTAAATCTCCAAAAGTTCTTCACCGATTGCTTTTAAATTTTGACACAACGTTGCATTCTAATACGCGTGTGTTTTTATATACCTATATTATATAGATGTCACCCGAGACAGGTAAAACATGATTTTTTTTTTAAAACAGCGCCATCTGTTGGACGTAAAAGCAACAAGCGCTATTGTTTATTTATCTGTCTGTCCAGATAATGGGGTACAGCTCGTCAGTCATAAATAATTAACCAAATTTAGACAGGCCTAGAAAATGGCCAGTTAGAAGTGAGCGACGATTCGTAACGGTCCATTTAAATTAATTAGCCCACTTGTGTCAAAAGTTGCAATAAAAGGAAACGATTTAGAAAGACGTGTTTGCTAAGAAGCAGGCGTGACATTCGATCCTCTGGCAAATGGCCGTTAATTATCCCAAATGGTCAAAATTAAACAGAATATCAGGGATCTGCAACGAGGTTTACCCCGCTGGGCCAGTAAAATGACTTAAAGTCAACACAGTGAACTTGCGGGAAAATGAACTACAGTAGAACCCCGTTAATTCGAACCCCGATAATTCGAAAAAACGCGTAATTCGAAATTTTCGCCAAAAAAATTTCCGCAGAAAAATTTTTTCATACAAAATTTTTTTTAATTCGAAATTCGTTAATTCGTAATTCGAAATTTATTTTTGTCCGCGCACGAAAATGAGTTCGTGTAATTCGAAAAAATTTGATTTTTCCGAAAATAAATCATAATATTTCGTAAATCTGAATCTAAAAGTCAGCCGTGGTGGTAAAACGCCGAAAACTGTATTTTTACGTGGTTATACACCGTCCTAATAAGTATTATTATTTTGTAAATCTGAATCGTCGAATGTCGTACTTTTCAAATTTATTTCGAATATCTGAGTTTGAAGGGCCGAGAAAATACGTTTTACGCGGATATATGTCGTAGTTTTACGAGTTTACACCAAATATCTGAATTTAAAGGGTCGGCCGCGACGAAACTCGGCCGCGAAATTTCGATTTACGCGTAAATGTATCGTATATTTACGAATTTATTTCGAATATTTGAATTTAAATGGCACGCTGCGACGGAAATCGGCCGCGAAATCTCGATTTACGCGTAGATATATCGTATTTTTACGAATTTATTTCGAATATCCGAGTTAAAAAATACGGCGCGACGGAAATCGGCCGAAAAATTTCGATTCACGCCGAAATATGACATATTTTTTACGAATTTACTTCAAATATATGAACTTAAAAGGCAGGCCGCGACAAAAAACTGCTGATAAAATTCGATTTACGCGGAAATATGTCATATTTTTACGAATTTACATCAAATATCTGAATTTAAAGGGTCGGCCGCGACGGAAATCGGCCGCGCATTCTCGATTTACACGGAAATATTTTGTATTTTTGCGAATTTATTTCGAATATCTGAATTTAAAGAGCCGGCCGCTACGGTAATCGGCCGCGAAAATAAAGAAATAATTGGTATTAATACGAATTTACAACTAAAATACCACCCGGATTTGAAGAGGCGGCCGAGAAAATCGATTTTCGGCGTTTTTTTTTTTCATAAAATTTCGAATTACGTGGGAATTCGTTAATTCGAAATTTGATTTTTGATGTCCCGTGGATTTCGAATTAACGAGGTTCTACTGTATAAACTATAATCTACTAAGAGCTAATTTAGAGAACCCAAATTCGTCTCTAATTCACACCACTCCAAAAATAACCGTAACCGGATAAACAGAACAGTAACAAAATAAAAGATGATAACCACTCTAGCGATTGGTGTCGTAAATATATCCACGGTCCCGAAGAACAATGTCGGCTGTGGAAATTTGTACTTTTGCACTACACAGTTTTACTGTTTTTGAGATCAAGAAATATAGAGTTGTTTGATATTTTGCATTAACCTCTATTTAATTAGTTGGATAAATATATTATCAAAAACAGTAAAAATGCAGAAAGGTAACTATAAACAGATCTTCTGCAAAACTACAAATTTGCAAATCCGACATTGGGGGACATCTTCGGGACAGTCGATATATATTTACCATATTATTTAATTAATATAATTCCTCACAATATGGAAACATATGAAACTACAGTTTAAAGCCAAAGAATTCACCTAGATTTCACAGCTTATCTTGCAAACTTGATATAATATTCCAAAAATCGCTCTACTGGATTTAAGAATAGCTTAGGTTAACCTTTTGAATGTGTTAATTTGCTCAGTTTTATCTATACCCGTACGCGGTACATATTTTCAAATACCTATGCACGCAATTAAATGTCAAATTATAGCATTCTGGCATGATTTATTGGACTATATAGACAGAACAGATTATTCTCCACAATATGTAAACAAATCCTCGTGTGTCAACACTCTTAGATTTTTATAAAAACAAAAACATAAAAGACGTACCGTATCTTTTGAATGTGGTCCCGCCATTCACTCGGTGTGTGTGTACTTAGGTGATAGACACAAGTGGGACACCATGATCACTTATCATTTGTAGTTATGAAAAGTTATGAATGACATACTAGTACTAACGCCATCCGTTGACAAAAATGTAAACTAAAGGACTAAAAGGCGCGAAGAGGCGCACTTGATTATCGATCTTTTTTTATGAAATACAATTTTATTTTTGAGAAATTCTTGTAGATGTCAGCATCGTGATAGTTCTACGAATGTCCAAGTGAGCAAGAAATACATTTATGACGAAAGAGCGCTGGAATATCGGCCGTCAAAGTTTTCGTATTAACTGTTGATACAGCCGCGTGTGAGTATGGGCTTTTTGCCGTAACAACAGTTGATACGGCCGCGTGCAAAGAGTTAAGTGTGTTTTTTCTTTTTCTTTAATGTCCTGTTCTGTTTAAACGCGTTAAAAACAAATTTAGTTTATCTCAATGGTTGGTGAAGATATAATATGACGTTGCATAGCAAGGTGATATTTGGCAGTGCCTACCACAAGTGTGCGCAGACAGAGCTGTGCGGCGGGTGCGCGGGGGTCGAGTGCGGCGGGCAGGTCCCACACCTTGATCTTGCCGTCGTACGCACCGCTCACGATGCGCTTGGCGTCGAAGCGGATGCACCGCACCAACTCCTCATGTCCCTCCAGCACCCTGTAACAAACAATGCATATGGTAAAACAGCTTTTACAGCACATAGTCAACGCCAAAGTGTTTTGCGGGCGAAGCAGAAGATTATCACGGATGCGTTGGAGCTATCAAATATCTTCAGGTTTTGAAAAAACACTGTATTTTTAAAAAATGATTTGCAGGGAGTTTTTAAATTTTATCAATCATTCGGGTTAATTCCAACTTTTTCAGGCGATGCAATGCGAAGTACTGCAAAATCATTTTATAATGAGCGCAAACCATTATATAAAAGCCTAGAAAAATAAGTCCTGTCAATCAGTCCTTCAAAAATGCTTTATGAACCCCTTTTCTGAATAGGTTTTACTGTATAATGTGGCAAATTAAGTTCTTTAGTTAACGGTAAAAAAACCCGTTTGGATTGAACCGTCCTAAACAGGGACTGGAGTCAACCGCGCTAACAACTGTGCCAAATCCCGATTGGCTAGGACTGACATTTATTTTGTATATTAACTGCTGTAATATCAAAAAAATTCAAATAAATGCGTATATGTCAGTGTGATTGCCACTAACAGTTGATAGAATGCATTGTCATCAACAACAAGTCTATCTGCCGAGCTTCAGCTAGATCAAATGTCGGGGATGGGTTAATTTCCGCTTTCAAGATTTGCATTCATTCATTAGTGAAAACAAATACATAAGAATAAAAATTAAATAATGTATTATTTTATAACTGTTGTTTCTGTGTACATTTTTGTTGAAAAACCCCAAGGGTTTTTTCAAGTGGATTTTGGTGAAGCCGCGATAATCATGATTATCATCAATGTCCTTGGCTTTCCATAAAGGGCCTCGATTCTCGACGAAGTCATTCCACTCGATCAACGAGTGATTCGACCAACTCGTTGTTAGAGTGAAATGACTTTTGATCTTTGGAATATGTAAGTATGTACCTTCAAAATAAGAACGTCGACCAATGTATGTACTTTCAAAAGCGATTGCAAGCGGCCTGGATTGGAAAATCGATACAAAGATCATAACCGCGAGGAGTGGAGGAGCCTGCTTCACCAGGGAAATTAGAGTAGGATCAAGATCCTCGACAAATGAGGAATAGACTAAAGAAGGTTTACCGTAAACAGGCCCCGCACTCGATGTCCCAGAGGCGGATTGTGTTGTCGCTGGAGCCGCTGACCACCAGCCGGTCCCGGTACTGCAGACATGCAATCCCTCGCTTGTGGCCGTTTAGCGTCCGCACAAATTCACACGAACTTGTATTCCACACCTGCAAACACAAATGTACAAACGTTATTTAAATACATCACAAACTAAATGCCCCTTGACAAATCTTAACCCCTCAGGTATATTCCTTCCGCCAGATGGTCAGATTATTTCCGCTTAGCAATAAAATCCAAATAAATGGAATATTTCTGAACATATCCGAAAACCTAAAACTGTGTTTGAAAGGAGATGAAATACACTTTCAAATTTTATTATTAGAAATATCATATAATTTTTTAAATGTAAAAGTTTTAAATGCGAACAAAAAAGTTATGTGAATATTATATAAAAGTTTAATGGCTAAAAATACTGATAATAAAAACACAAACATTTTATTTGACAAATATATTATAAATATTATTGTCACCTCACTTTTTTGACATTTCATGTAAAAAAAATTTTTTTTTTTTTCATACTGTCAGAAATGTTGGTTTCATAAAGGTAAAAATATTAATTGATTGATCATTATATGCTCATTTTTGTATATATTATGATGCACTGTATTTTTTACGGAGACCGGATAAATCATCACAATGATAATTCATCACAACTTTAAAAAGTTATATAAAGTCATGGAAAGTGATGAAACAAAAACTTTATAAACTGGGTTAAGTAGGTTAGGTTAAAAAAAAATTTTTTTTCATCGTTTCTAATGACTTTATATCACTTTTTAAAAGTGTGTTGAATTGTCACCGTGTTGAGTTATCATGGAACCATTTTTTACACAGTATTTTGTGAAACTTATCCCCTATGTACGTAATTAACCTCAAGCTAATTTGTTAACCGCTGGTACAGCTCATAAGGTCTCATAAAATCGTTGTGTCTCCCTCGTCATAGTGGTGAAAAATATGATCTAAGCGATGTTAGAAAGAAAAATCACAGCGCTTTATGTTCAAATCTAAAAGGTAACCACAGAAGAATTCAAATGCTCAATTCAAACCATTTCATCGTCTTTCGAAAACAATTTTAGGTTTTCAGATACATTCAGAAATATTCCATTAATTTGGATTTTATTGCAAAGCGGAAATACTCCGAGCTTCTGACAGAATATGTCAGAGGCCTGAGAGGTTAATTCTTGAAATTTCCACAGATTATTGTAAATCATTTGCACATTCTTTCAAAGACTATTAGCCTCGTTTCTGCGTACAACTTTTTATTAGTGATTACCGCATTCAGTCCTCCGTCAATAGAGTTATTACATAGGCTAAGTGTTAATAAATAATTTAAAAAAACAGTGTGTTACCTTAATAGTTCTATCACCCGACGCTGAGACAATGTATTTCTCATCAAAGTCTACCACGTTCACCGCCGCCCTGTGCCCCACCAAAACTCTCCTTAACGTAATCTCTGTTTGTGACGTCATGTCCCATACTGCGATCGATCGGTCCTGCAACAAACATTTAATTCTCAATTAGCAAGTGGAAAGAAATAATTACATGCGAGTGTAATAATTAATTTAATAGCCAGGTACTTATTATCAACCTGATGAGAATTGTACTCAAGTTGACTTCAATAGCTTGTACATGAATATTGTAACGTGGGTTCCAAATTCCAGACAGAATTGTACTCCAGTTAACTTTTAACAAAAGCAAAATATAATAGTCAAATACACTTAATATTGTTTGATATAGGGGACCATTTATAGTGACGTACCTTACTGCATGTGACCATGAGCCCGTTGGTGAAGCGCAAATGCAGCACGGCCTCGCAGTGGTGGATGAGCGTGTTAACCATGTCGCCCGTGTTGGCGTCCCAAACTCGAACGGTGGCGTCAGACGACCCGCTGATGATGACGCGCTCATCGTACTGCAGGCAGAGCACCGACCCCGTGTGACCCGTTAACACCTGGAAACATTAACAATTGATTAGAGACCAACATCATATTTGCTCGTACAGTCCAACTCTTGGTTAAATCAAACAATGATAATTCGTACCTCCGACGCACGCACTTAGAATAAAACAGAACCTGCACAGAAAAGTTAAGTTCGCTAAAGTAAGGATCCCATTGTGGGATTTTTCTCCGCAAGGCGTTCTCTCATATTTTATGTGTTCGTTTTTACTGCAGTGAGTAAATTATAAAATATTTGTAAAAGTGTCTTACTAAATTCTGTAACTAAATATTCGATTTTGAGGTAAAGTTGTCGAATTCCGCCTTCCGAAAAACAGTTTAAATTTCAACTTAATTACTAATGGAAACAACTATCCAAGTCAGGGGAGATGAAAACATGCATAAAATAGGTTTTGAGGTTGTTAGTTTGGGTTATTCGAATAATTTATGCGTATTTCATAATCTTCAAACATCGACCGTAGATATGTCAAATTTTTTCAACTTTAATTGAGAAAAATGGAAGTTTAGTGCTTCTTTTACCATCTCCCCAACATAAATAGTTGTTTTTTTAGTTATTAAGCTGAAACCAAGTGCTATTTATAATTTTTTTGCATATTGAGCGTGAGGCGGAATTCGACAAAGTTTATTGATTTTGGAAACAAGCCGAACCTTTGTTCGCCCGATATGGATATCTCAATTTTTTAATTTATTTATTTCTTCAACTTTATTAATTACATTACATTGGTTATGTACTGTGTCTGCGTCACTAGAAAATCCTGTGTTGAGAGCAGTTTACAACAAAAATTAGATTTAATTAAAAGATAATCAGCATCGTACCGTTGGAAATACATACTTATAAACAGGTTTTAATAAAATCGTTGATGTTTGATCTGTCTTGGCTGATGATCCAAAGTCTTGGAATCTAATTTATATTTAGAATAATTAGTGTTCTGTATAACGGCCAGTGGAAATGCATTTTATAGCTTTGTTGCAAAGTATCTAACATTTCTTTGGCCAAAAGTTGTTTTAACGAAAGGGATAAATGAGAGATTGTGCCCTTTGATTCTAGTATCACAAGTAATCCCAGCAAATCATTTGTGTCGTCATCGTTCTAGTATCTAGTCAAACAAGACGAGAGAAAGGGAAGAGGACGAACTTCGATGACGTCCGTGCGAGCACTCGCCGACCTAGTTTTGTATCATTACGTAGCAAGCAATTTGCACGCAATTAACTCTACACAGGAGGTCCTAAGAGAAATAATTTCCCTCAGGGCCTATGTCATCTTTGGGGATGCCGAGTGGAGGGTTTTTTTAAGGAAAGGAAGTTTTAGTAAGGATAAAGGTATGAGGGGTGGGTAGGAATCTAGGTGACAAACGTATGTATATTTCCCTCCCACTGCAGCGCAAGGTGATGGGTTAAGAGAGACCAGTTGGAGAGGTCAAAGGGTCTCCCCAAACCAGCCTATCCCGATCTGGCACGCCACGCAGACGGTGGGCGGGCGCATCCTGAACACACCTCACCCGATGAACCCGGGCACCCCTGCTAAGTAAACAAACGTAGCGAATAACTTGGGGTGACCTTGGCAGAGGTGTTGGTTATCCGATAAATGGTTCCCGGAGCGGCGGTACTCAAACCCGCGACAAATCACATTTTAGCTACCCCAGTTAGCAACGGGAAGATTAACTGCCCATAAAATAAAGAGTATATTAGAAAAGGTCAATAGTCACCTTTATACATTGCAGGGTATTTCTGTCCCATATCTTGATGGTGTTATCTCTGAGGCCCGAGACAATCTTGTGGTCGTCGTACTGCAGGCAGTAGACGCCCTTGCTGTTTTCACTGCGGCAGTTGATGCGCTGCAGGTTGTGGCGGCCCATGCGCCAGTTGTTCTCGATGGAGTCGATGTCTTGGATGATCTTGGGGAAGAGAGCGCGGTAGAAGCTGTGGCCGGGGTGCAGGCAGCCCGGCTTTGGCTTGAACAAGTATTGTATCCTGCAACACACAACATCAATCAACCACTTGTGTCTTTTTAATACACAGTACACCAACAGCAGTAGAGTATTCTTTTGTACTTTACGGCACGAACTGATATATGATTTAAGCGGCGTTAGAAAGTGGCAACACCTCACTATGTATTTGCATTTAAAAGTTTGCCACAGACACTTCCAAATAATTGTAATAAATACCAAAAAGTCATTGACCGCCATTGCTTGCAGGTTTATAAAAGATTTGTCCAAATTTATGAAATTATTTTTACATGAAATGAAAAATAAGTGAAGTGACAATAACCTTCATAATACATTTTTAGTTTAGTATATGGTGTTTTTACAGTTTCCGGGAAAAAAAAACAATCGGTAAGCAACAAAACATTTGCAATAAAATCCTGTTTTTAATATAAAAAATATATTTTTAATTACACATTTCCGTTTACAATATTAGAATCAGAAATATTCTTAAAATATGCTTTCAAAAACAGTAATTCATTTTGGGACACAGTTAAAAACAGTGTTAATTAATGATAAAATTAATCTCAACCATAAGAAATATTCCATTTCTAAATAAATCATGATTCTAACAGATCTTTAAAAATAAGTTGACAACAAAATCACAAAAGACACCAGGGGTTATGTATATAGGAAATCGACCGTATGTTATGTATATAGGAAGTGACCGGTCAGTGGTTGAGTGGGCATAGCGCTTGGGTCTCACCCGAGCGTCGCGTGTTCGATTCCTCGGCTGGCTAAGTCCTCCATCACAACACAAGCAACATTTTCGGCTTTCTGTGGTGGTAGTAAGAGATTTTCAAACATTGTTGGGTTATTCGTAACCTGGGAATGTTTGTCTTTCTTTTTAAAAAAAAAAAAAAAAAAATGTATAGGTTATATGGTCCTTCACACATTTCTCTCCACCAGCTTCTTCTACAGTTGACCCTCGGCCACTCCCAGCAGACCAGCTCTGCGGCGCATGGGGACGCTGTGTGGAGGGTCTTTTTAAGGAAAGGAAGGAGAGGTAGTTCTGGGAAGGAAAAGGTATGAAGGGTGGGTAGGAATCTAGGGATTAGTGTATCCAGAAGTGACAGACAAATTCTCTATTCCTCCCAAGATACCAGCTGAGGTCAAAGGGTCAAGGGAGTCAAAGGGTCAAGGGAGTCAAAGGGTCAAGGGAGTCAAAGGGTCTCCCCAAACCAATATCTACTGATTCGGCACGCTACGCAGCTAGTGGGCAAAATCACCAAACGTAGCAAACCACTTGGGGTGACCTATGGCAGAGGTGTTGGTTATCCAATAAATGGTTCCCTGGGCGGCGGTACCTAAACCCGCCTCCCAAATTAAATAGTTAATTAGTTAACACATTAACTTAATAGTTAACACGGCGGATGAATAACACAGCAGTTAATACTATAGTTAAATAGTTAACACAAAAGTTAATTGCTAAACATATTAGTTGATACATTAGTTAATTAATTAACACATTAGTTTAAAAGTGAATAAATCAGTTAGTTAGGTACTCACCAGCCTCTCCGTTCGGCCAGCCCTCTCCAGAGCGAGTCGGTGCGCACCTTCCTCTCCACCAGCTTCTTCCACAGCATCCCCTCGGAGATGACCCTCTGCCACTCCCGGCAGACCAGCTCGGCGGCGCATAGCCAGCGTGCGTCCAGGTACGACAGGATGCTCTCCGCTATGTGCTCCAAGCCTTTAACTGGAACATAACACACAAAACATGTTAGATATCTTCATTCTTAATTTGGGAGGTGGGTTTGGGTATCGATAACTAACACCTCTGCAATAGTCACCCCAAGTGGTTCGCTGCATTTGGTGAGATAGTTAATCGCATTAATTGTATTCAGGATGCGCCTGCCCACCAGCTGCGTGGTGTGCCAGATCGGGAGAGGAGGGTTTGATCGCCTTACGCTTCAGAGGGAGGGATATATTCATATGTCTGTCACTTCGGGACATACTGAACCCAAGATTTCTACCCAACCCTCACACCCTTTACCTTCCCAGAACTCCCTCTCCTTCCTTTCTTTAAAAAAATACCCTCCACACAGCATCCCAAAAGATGACATTATTAATTATTTTCCTCAGGGCCTCCTGTGCGGCGTTAATGTAAATAGGACACAGTTAAGAATGCCAGATGACAGGACACTTATCAGTGTTTGGATGCGCCAGTGGAAGTAAGCAGTGCCCAGATTTGGACCGAGGAATATGTGGATAGACCGTGTGGAAGAGGATTAGGGCAGAAACGGGGAGGCCTAGGGACTTGGGGCAAATGGCGAGCAAACGCAGTCAGTGGAGGAGAATAAATCCCAATAAGTAGCGATGAGTCGTTCATGAATGAGCATAATAGCACCTTATTTTTCGCGTGATACGAGGTGGCGTACCGCTGGGAGGTGTTGGGAGAGCTGTAGGGGGAGAGCCGTATCAGGCGAGCACTCTTGAGTAGGCTCTTTGAGTCGTACAAGTATATTGAGCTGGTACCGTGGTTCTCGCTCTTAACAAAATGAATCATGACCCATCACTTTACCGAGATGTACATGGTGGCAGTATTGGTGAGAGGACTTACTTGGTAATAAGGTGATAAAGTCCCTCTGCAGCATGGGCTTGAGGTATGTGTTGATGTGGCCATGTTGGTAGTGGCACATCCGCTCCAACAGTTGCTTTACAAATTCAACCTACAACACGAAAACAATGGGTTAACTTGGAATACAAGTACACACACAAAAGGTATTTCCAGTGTTTTAAATACTCAAAAAAAAAAATACTTTAACCCCTACAGTGCAGCTGGCTACATTTGCACTCGAGTGAAATCATAAGTACCTTGAGATGCACTGCAGTGTGCAGTGCGTAAAGCTAAGTTTTAAATGTTTTGGATTATTTCATTACTGTTGACATTGGAGAAGTGCGTCAAATTTTCAATATTATGTTTGCATTTGAGAAATTTACTAAATTTCTTCCGTCTCACAGGGGTTAATAAACATATTTTTTAAGTTGATGATAAAATACATATACTCCGGTAACCGGATAAAACAGAAGATGATAAAAATAAAAGTTAAGTTTAGATTACGTTAGATTAAGCAAGTTTTTTCCATCACTTAAGGTGTCATGGAACCATATTAATATCATAATCCAACATCTTATAAGGAAGTTCAGCTAATAACCTGGTCCGCCTCGTTCCACCCCGGGAAGTAGGCGAGACATGCCTCCCTCTCGGCTCTGTGAGCTTCTCTCTCCCTCTCCTGTGTGGCCGTCGAGTCTCTCCGCCTGTTCGACTCCAATAGGACGGTCACCGGAAACTACATAAAACACACAAACATTATTAATATAATTATATAACTACTTAACACGTGTCACTGTGTTCGTGCACGCTAATCTCCAAAACCACGCAATCCATTTCAAAGAAACTTTGTGAATACGTATGGTTGGTTCCGACTTGAATTACCATTAAACTTATTGTTAACTAATAATAATAATAAATATTGCTTGTGCAATAATGGAAGACTAAGAGCTAGCAGGGGATTGAACCCGCAACGCCGCATTGAGAATCCATAGCTTTAGATCACTCAACTACTAACCTAAAATATAATTTTTCAATTATTTAGCTGGCTAAGTCCACCATCATTGCACAAGCAAAATTTTCCGCTCATAAAATAAAGTCTCTATCCGCATCTGTATGTTTGTGCGCTTAGTTCTTCTAAACCACGCAACAGATTTTGATAGGGTTTCCACTATCAAATAGAGAATTTCTTCCGGAAGGTTTGTGTATATAATACATGCATATTATATTTATAGAGAGTAGAGAAAAGTCAATGTTTTGTAATAAAGTCATAAGAATATTTTTTCGGGCGCTTACAATAGCGCGTGTTGCTTTTACGTCCAACAGATGGCAAAGTTTAAAAAAATAAAATAAAAACAATTTTTTATCTGTCACAGGTAACATCCCTATAATACATGTATATAAAAACACAGGTGTATTCGAATTCGACATTGTGTCAAAATTTCAAAGCTCGGTGAAGAACTTTCTGAGATTAAGATTTCGAACAAACAAACATTTTTATTTTTATAGATGAAAATATTTAGCTTCTAAAAAAAAACCATTAATTCGTTTGAAATATCCATAGACATATGAATATTAGTAGACCTGCCCTAAGTGATTAAAAGCGTATTATCCCCACTCCCCATACCGGTTCCATTGAGCCGGCTGGGCTCGCATTTGGCTTCAAGTGAAATTTGAAAACGTGACGTCATCATTCTTGTGCGAACTATGGTCGAGGCATCATCGGTTCATTTTACGAAATAACACGGCAAAATGTTGACTTTTGATATGAAAACTTGTAAAAATAGATGTGAAAAAGAGAATAAACCCAATTGTCGTATTACATTCCATAAGTAAGCATTATTTTACTTTATTTTAAGCTTATTCACACCGTATTATATGGATCAGTTTTAGAAACATATACTATCACATCACAATGTAGCGATTCTCAAGTGTGCTCATCGTTGTTTACTGGGGTAAGTAAATTATGAGACATTTGTAAAAGTGTCTTAACTAAATACTCTGAAACTAACTACGACTCTGAAATAGAAGCTGCTTTACTTTGCCGAATTTGGACTTCGCAAATTAGTTCATAACGTGGCGAGTAATTTGCGCTCCCATGTAAAAATGTCTATTCATTCAAACGCAGATTTTACTTTTAAGAAGTAAATGGTGATATTATAATGCGAGATGCCTATTTACTGTCAGATTGATTTATTGACGAATCACAGTCAGCCTTACTCCCCTCGTTCTTCAACAGTTGATTTTACCCCTCGCCCTTATCTTCTCGTCTATTAATTCCTATGTCTGTGGAAATATCCAATTTCTTAAATCGATTAAACTAAATTTGCTACACTTCGATTCATTTGAATTAGTAATCGAATTCCTAAGTTCATCATTCTGTTAATTTACCGAGACAAGCCGAATTCAAAAAGAGGTTCATGACATTGAAATTCTGCTGTCTTTGTTTTGTCAGGAAATAAAATTTTTGCCGATCGTTGTTGTTTTTATAAGGAAGCAAAATTTGAGGTCATTGTTTTCTGTATCGTTACTTTTTTTGCTTACTATGACTTTTTTTACTTCCTATGCAATATGTCTATTATCCTTTTTTTGTGTTATTTTACGAAGTTTCTTTGTACTAATATTTTTTGTTTTATTTTGTCACTGCGCAAGAGCCGCAACTGCTCAAAGCCAGTGGGACTAAGTTATCCCCAATCTGGGTGATGTTGCGAGGCTTTAAGAATGTGGGAATACGAGGAAGGGGAAGGTTGGAAAGTACCTAGTTATTCAGATCTGATCTGGAATGTTTGCCTTTCAACAAGGCGACAATCGCTTTCAACAAGGCGACAATCGCTTTCATCACTCTGGAATGTGTTGCAAATGAAATAAACACAAATAAAATTTATTTGCAAACGACGAGTTTCAAAACTGCGAAATCTGGCATCCGAAGATTTTAACCGCTAGACCATATCATTAAAATACTTCACAATCAGGTCGTTTAGATTACGCCTTAATCTAATCCCAATTTAAATCGCATATAGCCGTGGGAACCAGGTGTTATGTGTTATGCATCAAGCCGATATAATTTGAAAGTATGCGCAGTAATTTTTTCATATCCAATCAAGCAGAGGATAACTTTTGTTAGACGATTCGTTTTACTCAAAATATGCCATGCACACGGCAGACTTTCCCAGGCCATTGTTACAAGCGTGGCAAACATTATAATATTCAGAGAAAGGAATTATATTCTTGGGGAATATTATAACTGCCGAAAGAGGTCAGTTGGGGTCACGAAGCAAAAAATTAATAAATAATAATTTATTATAGACAATACAATATGGTTGTCTTCACGACAATCATTTACGTTATTAACCACTCAGAACATTAGAACATCAAAAGACGTAAATATGATAATAGCGGTCAAGACATTGGAACGTCTTTTCACGTAAACGCGCGAGATTTTACAAAAATCGATTTATTTCCATCACTAGTATACGGATTGCCATGATTTAAAAAACAGAGTATCGATAATGAATAACGCTACGCGTCTGTATTCAAGAATATCTATGGAACGTAGAGTTGCATTATCTAAGCCGATTGTATCTGTCATCTTGTTCGTTCATAATTTATTGCGTTTTTAAATAATTTATAAAAAATATTTTAGTTTGAACGGTTAATATTTTGAGGTGACTAATAGTTTTTAATTATATTTCTTCAATATATAAAGTGTTATTTCTTTATGATACTCAGAAAAAAGTACATTTTTCAAGGCTTTGAAATAATTGTAAGCGATTTTGACATATTTTTGACGTTTCCATAAAATGTATATTTAGAAACGCAAATATTTACGTATTACAACACGATACGATAGTGAATTTTATAATCTTTCCAAAACATTTTTTAGAATGAGGCTACGTTTCCCAAAACGTGAGTTATGAAGCTTTTAGCAAAACTCGTAAATAACACAAAAATTATCACGTTTTGACAGTTCGCAAAGGGACACATAGTAGATTAAAGTGTTTGTCTGAGAGGTTAAGCATTAAATTTATAGATAATAGAAACAAGGGAGATGGGCCATGAATATTAGTATGAAACGGCACTGTGCGAGTTTCGCTAACATTGTTCACCAATACTGCGGTTTTTTTTTGCAGGAGGCCCCGAGTAAAAGAATTTCTCTCAGGGCCTATGTCATCTCTGGGGATGCTGTGATGAGGATTTTTTTTTTTTAGGAAAGAAGGAGAGAAAGATCTGAGAAGGAAAAATTTATGAAGGGTGAGTAGGAATCTAGGGGATAGTGTCCAGGAGTGAGGACGTTTCAATTTGGGTCGAGAGGGTCCTGCTGGAGAGGTAAAAAGATCTCCCTCAACCAGTGACTCCAAATCTGGCCTGCCACACAGTAGGTGGGCAGACGCATCCGCATTCCCCAATCCTCACTCCATGAACCCGGGCACCACTGCCAAGTCACCAAACGAAGCGAACCATTCGAGGTGACCTATGACAAGAGGTGTTGATTATCTAATGAATGGTTCCCGGGGCAGCGGTACTCATACGAGGCGGATATGCTGCTCGCATTGCATTACGCACAGCGACGCCCCGTCTTTGTTTCTACCTATGCAACAAAAGCTTCTATCATTACAAAGACGATGGCGACAATTGACATGCTTCCACGTCGTACAAGCTTAGCTAACTAACTAACCATCACGCCGTTTCACTGTAGGGGTAGGCAGAGAGGACGGACCGCCAAACAACTCGGTCACACCACACACTCCTTGCCTCATTCACATTCATACATTGTCTCATACATACTCTTATATTATTCTGACTCTTGGCCCGACTCGAGTATCTGATTCACTTGATCGTGCCATGTCTTCCTCGGGCGTCCCCGACTTCTGCTACCATTCGCATTTGCATCACATATCCTCCTTACACTCCGTTCTTCACTCATTCGCTCTACATGCCCAAACCATCTAAGCGCCCCTTTCTTAATCTTACTCATTACGCGTACTTCCGCCTTGCACTCTTTGCGGATCTCCACATTCCTCACACAATCATACATGGTTTTACTTTCATCCTTTCTTTGCCAGTTCCATGCCTCACTTACATACATCAGGGTAGGTACCAGCACTCCATTGTTGACTGCTAACTTCGCTAGCTTTATTTCCATTATTCATGATTAAACTCAAGAGTTTAAGCTTAAGTTTAATTAAAAGCAAGTCAAATGCATGGACCACAACGGTCAACAGTGTTTTGGTCCACGCACTTGACTTGCACAACCACAACGCCACACTAATGTCCAAATACAAAATAAAGCATTGTGCAATAGTTGTATAACTTGTGCTCTCAATGTATTTATTTTGTGCTGGCATCCCCATAATGCTACTGTAAATTTATCCTTGTCAAGCTGTACTAATAGAACCACGCTTCAGAAGTTTGTTCTCATAACACGAGGTTAATAGCATTTAATTTTATCAATATCTAACTTTAACGACATATAAATTGATTAATAAGTATTCTAATTAATATTAATTACAAGGCTGTAAAACGAGTTGCTTTATTTATATTTATATTTGCATACCGAGACTAGACAGAGAAATTGAAAAATTTCTTGTGGATGGGAGTCAAAGTACCAGAACAATATCTTCGTATGGCTCAGAGAGTCAACTCAATGAACGGGATACGTCAGCTCAGAGTTCATGAGCGATGAGAATAATAATAATAACATGGCATTTATGTAGCGCAGTTTAGTGTCATTTCACTTCAAGTGCGCTTAATTATAACAAACTTAAAAATGGTAATTCAGTATTAGTGGTTCTTAAAATTATTCCTAAGTGTGCCTTACCCAATACAGATCTAATATTATAACACTAAATATAATGTTTATACAAAGTGATGACAAAACAAGAATATTAAAACTAAAACATAATATAAAACAGGAGGCAGTTTGTGTTCAGAAATGAGAATCTTCTGAGCAGACACTTTAAAGAGATACTTTAAAGAGACAACCGAAATCAAACAATTAACAGAAGTTTTAGAATATGGCTAAGTTAAGATTTATGAATGGTGAGATTTTTTAAATAATTTTGTTTTTAGCCCATTTAAATTCAGCCAAATTCTGGAGATTAGTAAGAGCTGAGGGAAGTCTATTCCAGATGAGTGGGCCTGTTGCACGAAAAGAACGACCATAGTAAACGGCCCGATTTGACCTAGAAAGTTCGATTACTAACATCTACAGCGACCTTGAGGTGATTGTGCACAAAAACGGCGCTATACAAGTCATCCAATTATTATTATTATCTAGATCTGCTGACCTTAGAGTAAGCTATCTATTGCAGAATGTAATTTCATTGTCCTACATGGTGGTCTAGGAGTCAAAAGGTTTTGTAATGTAATTTCATTGTCCTACATGGTGGTCTAGGAGTCAAAAGGTCTTATAATGTAATTTCATTGTCCTACATGGGGGTCTAGGTGTCAAAAGGTCTTATAATGTAATTTCATTGTCCTACATGGGGGTCTAGGTGTCAAAAGGTCTTATAATGTAATTTCATTGTCCTACATGGGGGTCTAGGTGTCAAAAGGTCTTATAATGTAATTTCATTGTCCTACATGGGGGTCTAGGTGTCAAAAGGTCTTATAATGTAATTTCATTGTCCTACATGGGGGTCTAGGTGTCAAAAGGTCTTATAATGTAATTTCATTGTCCTACATGGGGGTCTAGGTGTCAAAAGGTCTTATAATGTAATTTCATTGTCCTACATGGGGGTCTAGGTGTCAAAAGGTTCGTTGTCCTATATGGGTCTAGGAGTCAAAGGGGTCTTATAATGTAATTAGACAAACTCAGTATTCTTTCTAATCAGTATTGCATAACAACACTAGGAAATATCTAGTCAGTGGCAGGCTATGTAACAAGATGTGCAAAAAATGAATCACGGTCCACTGGAGCGGATCCAATCAGAGAGAGTGAACTAATCTAAAGCGATTCTAGGAAAATCGGCTTCATATTTGTTTCCCCGATGATACTTGAGGAAGTAAAAGTCAACAACTGCTGGCGTTTTGAAGGGAAAGAAAGCCATCTTGAATTATTAAAACGTTTTTTGTTATACCGCACAAGAGTTTAAACTGCCCGGAGCCAATGGGACTGTGACATCCCCAATTCAGGTATCTTGCGAGGTTAAAGAAGGTGGGGAGGGGAGAGAAAGAATGAGAAGCACCAGACTACTCAGATCTGGTCATTCAAAAATGCTGAAGCCAGATGCGAGTGGAAGAAACTCTCGGTATCACCCTGGTGAAAGACCAACATTCAGAATTGAAATGGCTTTAGAGGTGTTTGGTGACCAGAATTGAATAACCAAGTACTTCCCCACCTTCCTCTTCACCATCTCCTTCCCTTCCTATCTTCCTTCAGCCTCACAAAACAGCCGCATTTGTGGATGTCAGTCTCACTAGTTCCAGACTCTTGCGCAGTATTAAAATAATAAAAAAAAGTTTTTTAAAGCATGTACTGTTTGGATTCTAAATGGTGATCTCTCCAGGGCGATACTGTGAGTATCTACCGCTCTGGTAAACATTTCTAGAAGTAAGAATGTATGTTTTGGATAGAGAATACAAATCAAACATTTGCCAAAAAATTCTTTGGCCATAAATTTGAATTTTTAGTAGTGTCGCGAGGTAAAATTCAAATTCACAAAACACGAAGAGTGCATTTATTTACTATGTCGAAACCACACAGAAGACAGAACAAAAAAATCCTAGAAGTGTGATCTGTACAGATTTAAAAAAAAAAAACAATCTTGCAAATTTATGCAAGAAATTTCGACTCCGCGCCAGATATAGAGTATCTATTCAAGATCAGTTCTTGCAATAAAAATCATTAAAAAAATAACAGACTTCAAAAGAAGTATTATGATATGGATTATGGACACGGGAAGGAAGAATATATATATATATACAATGTTGCAACCTAACAAAGATTGACGTTATGTTTTTCTTTTAGATAACGCTTTATTCCGTCGGCACTGGTCCATAGTCAGGAAATACGCAAAATGCGCGCCTAACATGTGTTACAGTTGACATTTGTCACATAGGGAAGGGGCGCGGGTTCGATTTGCCTGCTTCCGAATTTCCTCCCTCCTACAACATGTGTCTTATACAGGGTGTCCGGAAACTCGTAGTACAAGCGGGAAACTGGTGAATCTACATCACATTTGGAGTCGATTTTGTAGTATATTTTTTTTTGATTTGAGCTTTTGTTATCGAGTAAATCGAGTTAGAAGTTCATTTTTTTTTTTTTTTTTTTTTTTAATCAAATTCTTATAAATTATTACTGAAGATCAAAGTACCCAACTAATTAAAACTATTTGAAAGTAAAACAAATGAAGAAACTCGGATTTGAAGCATTATTTTGAAATCACCTTCATTTAATCCGGTGTAATCATAAAATATTTCTGCTCTGCAGGGTTAAAACATCTATTGTTCAACCCTAAACACCACAAAAAAACTTTAACCCAAAAATAGCCGAAAAATATTTTTTTTTGGTTTTTTTTTTTTTTTTGTGAAAAAGCTCAAATCAAAAAACTTTATGTTTTTTTGGGTTCCCCATGTGGTGTAGATTCTCCAGTTTCCCGCTTGTACTACGAGTTTCCGGACACCGTGTATAAATTATTAAATAATAAATTATTTTCCTCGGTGAAGGTAATTTAAACAATAAAAAAAACACTAATTTTTCTCTTGTAATGTACTTAAAAAAAGATAATTTATAATTCTTACACAAAACCATGTGCAATGTGACCTTAGAACGGGGTAGCTCAGTAAGGTCACATTCGTTTCCACTTCACTAATTTTAAAATTTTTGATAGATTTCACCCAAAGTGAGGGAAAATTGATTTCGGGCACACGGAAACGTCCACAACACACTTCTATAGGTTTATCTCTTCAGTGGTAAAGAAGGACATGGCAATGTTTGTGTACTCTTGCAAAACTAGAGCATATTAGCTAGTCATCATTTTGTATGGTGAATAATTGAGGTGTGAATCTTAAACCGTTACGAGCTCGTGGGACTGCAGCATCCCCAATTGGGGTACGTTGTGAGACTGAAGTTAGTAGGGATGGGATGGAGATGGGGAAGAGGAAGGTCTTCGGCCAGGGCGATACTGAAGAGTATCTACCACTTCAATTTATCGACAATAGTGGACCAAAAACACAGATAAATTTTTAAAAGAAAATGTGTTTCCTCCCTTCTACAATGTGGGTCCCTTCAAGACCCATGTTCACTCCTTCCTCTTCTTAAAAATACCCTTCACACAGCATTCCCAAAGATGACATAGGCCCTGAGTGAAATTATTTTCCTCAGGACCTCCTGCGTGAAAAAAATATTTACGATTATCAGAATGCGATTATTCAAAATACATTAAATGGCTTTAGCCTTGTTTAGTGACCAGATTTAAATAGCCAGGTACTTCCACTCCCCACAATTGGGGACACCAAATACTCTCAATATCTACCCTCAATACCCTAGTGAAAGATCATCATTCAGAATCAAAACATTGCCTGAAACGGCTTTAGCCGTTTTTAGGGAACATATCTTTAATTGCGAAGTATTTCCAAACTTACTCAATCGCGATATACAAATATAGACGATGTATTATATTTAGATGAGACGGGAAACGAAAAACTTAGTTCCACATTTTTACCTACAATTCTCACAACGCTCCAACGCCGAACGACCGGAAACTACCAAATCTAATCTTCGCGCATCACATACTAATAGTGGAACAAGTTTCGACAAGATGTTAGTATGCAATAGTGCAATTGTATATGATAGTCCCGCTGGGAGTTATAACACCATAAACTTTACAATCTTAAATCATCACTACTATTTCTTATCATTATCTAAAGAATTCATTCTAAGAATTATAAGCAATACTTTATAATTTGTTTTTGTTATTGATTAAATACAAAAGATGCATAGAAGTGTTTAGATAAATAATTTGTCACTTGTATATTATTAATCATCATTTCACCATAGTAGTTAGTCCCAGCACAAAGAAATATAGATTTTACAATGCTTTACAGGTGGTGATATAGGAACAAACAAACACATAATTTTTTTAAATAAATCGATTATGTATATTCTATCAGTTGTGCTATCGACATCTGTAGAACTGGCTATAGGAAGGATGAAAGTCGACAGAATGTTGGCTATTGCCGATTACTTAATTGAAACCGGCCATTATTTTGGAATTGTTCCTGAAGTTCTGGTAAGACTCAAATCGCATTCGAGCAAACCTAATTACAGAGGAAATTGAAATCTACAGAACACCTCATTGACTCTTTGTACTCCGTTACAGGGAAACTGGACAATGACACCTTTATATCACTTTTTAAAGGTGTGTTGAATTGTCATTTTGTCAACCATAGAAATGAGATCCCTGAGGCGTAAGGATGGTAAAAGCATGTTGTACCATGTTACAAATGTTGAGATCTAGAAAGAATGCAAAGTTTAAGAAAGATTAACAAGGTTACAGTGCCCTTGAGGTGATTTTGCACAAAAACCGCGCTATACAAATCATCAAAATATTATTATTTTTATTAAAGGAATGCTTAGATGGTTTGGGCATATGGAGAAGATGAACAGAGAAAGGAGTGTAAGAGAATATTTAATGCAAAAGTGATTGGTAGAAGAAGAAAGGGGTACTACTCAGGAAGGCATGGCACAACCAAGCAAATCAAATATGTACTTGAGTCAAGTCATGATAAGTGAATACAAAAGAGTTTTTTTTGTGTGAAACCGCACAAGAGTTCCAACTGCTCCCAAACCTCTGGAGCCAGTGAGACTGAAGATAGTGGGAAGTACCTGACTATTCAGATCTGGTCACCAAACACGGCCAAAGCCATTTCAAGCAATGTTTCCATTCTGAAAATGTGGTCTTACAAAAAATACTATATACTATTTTAAATTGTGAAACAACACAAATTAATCAAATAAAATTTACTTGCGCGCGCTGGGGTTTGAACTCCCGATCTCCCCTTTCTAGTTATATATAATAATTACCTCCCATTTTCATTTAGCCTTAACCTTCAATCACAAAGTCAAGAAAATAACAAAAGAGTATATTTGAGATAATGCATGATTGCGAATGAAGCGAGAAATTTGTGCTAAGGTATAGTTGTGGAAGTCCATCTTCTCTGACAATCTCTCCTGAGAAACGGCATGATGGTTAGTTAGGTGGTTTCGTTGACTTTACCTAAGAATTGAATAATTTACATTGGTATCCCCAACATCTATAAACATTGGCAACACCACCGACTGCAAATTTAAATGTGTCAAGCTGGATGTGTGACTCACAGCTTTGACATACTTGGAATAAAGGTAACAGTATTATTTGTTCATTTACACGGCAGGTAGAGAGCTACTTGTGAATGTCTTTTGGAATACTAATAAGGGTCGAAACCACAGAGAGGTCATTCACATGAATACATTATATAAATAAATAAAAACAATTATGTATACATAGTAGTTCTGCAAACAGTAGACCTCTTGTCCACAAAAGTATATTTCGTATTAAACAAATCAAAACAAAAATTTCCTATAAATCATAAGATTTGTAAGTAGGTACTTACTTAATTATATACCAAATATTTTTATGTAACATTTTTTTTAAATTTCAAATAAGGAATTATACAATTTGTCCATAGAAATGTCACCATTTCAGTTGAAAATTCTTTTTTAAACTTTCTTCAGGCTGGTAAGTACGGTAATATTGATTATTCCGATTCGACAGCTCTGACAACTCCGGCGGGATAAAAAGAGGATATTTAACAATGCCACTATCTTGAACCGGAACGTAACAAACAAATTTACATACAGATGAAATGCCAAATGGTTCACTACGCTTAATTAACTGGGTAGGTACTGAATACTACACAGTACACACTTTTTTTTTTTTTAAATGACGAATATTTACAAGTTACAAGTAACCTGACAATATTTGAAGTTCTCCTAATAACATAATTATCAGGAAAATTTTGCTTACACAATTATGAAGGTTTTAGCTAACAATGTCGCAGTGGGAACCCATAGCTTTCAACCGCAAGGAATAGGAAACAGAAATAAATTCATTGCCATTTGTTTCAACTTATAAGAATATCACACAAGAGTCCGAACTGCCCTAAGTCATTGGGAATATGGAGTTCACAATTGGGGTACGTTGTGTAGGGTGGGGGTAGAGGAAATTGAGAAGCACCTGGCTATTCATAACTGGTCTTCAAACACGACTAAAACTCTCAATGTGTCAAATAATCGATAAGGTACAAATCTGTTAAAATATATCACAGCTAAACTACTCTGTAATCCTGGTTCTGGATCTGGTGTTCGGTGAATAAAGAATGTGAAATTTTGTCAACTGATAGCTGTGCGAATACCGATTATTGACAAATATGAATGTGTCAAAACAGAAATACAGTACCTAACACGAATTTGCACAAGGCTAAAAGTAAGTTTTCTCTTTTTGGAGGTCGACGAATTTTGCACGGTCCGTGGTCACAAATTGACGTTTAGCCGGAATATAGAAGCCAACCAAAAAACTCACAAAATATCGAAAAGAGATTATGTTTAAATCCGTTTTTCACAGTGATTCTTACGTTGGGAATGTGGAAGAGGGATTTATTCATGTTTATAGCAATTCATCGAACTCAAATACGACGATATTAACGCGATAAAATTGTCGTAAAATCTAGCCTCTGCATTGCGGGCGAAATAACTGTAAAACACTCATTACACTGCACTTATTAATTAAACCATGCGCGCAATTCAACATAGATGTTATAATGTTTGTTTTAATCTCATTTTAGGGCCGCAAAGTAGCACAAAGCCTCGTATTCAAGTAGAAAAGAGGCGAAATGTGTTGTTGAAAAGATGGCGGTGCAAGCGAGAGCCTCTGACACTTTGACAAGCGGATTCACATTTAGTTTAAACAAAGGCAAATACCTGCGAATTACTGTTCACATCTTCTATAGTCTTATCACTTTCCATTTTAATCATTATACTTAATGTATAGAACGCACTAACAACGCGGATAATTCATTTATAAAATGTTTGTGTTCGAGTCCACCTGGAGAAGTTCCCACAGTGACGTCAGCCAGCGGCCATTACGAAAAGACAGGAACTAGCGCCAATGTTGAAAAATATGTAAAGCTTCGCACAATAGTGATGGCACCGGTTACATTGTTCCGGTGACTTCGTTGTCGCTGAATCACCTAAAAATATTTTTCTAGGGTACCGGTTAATCTTGGAACTGCTTTCAAACTGAACTTTTATTGCGAGAATTTTAGATGAACTTGGCGGATGTAAATATCTCTCAAGCCGAGGTTAAAATGTAACTGAAATACCTGCTCGTTCCAGTAACGGATCGCCTGATATTATCAGGAACCTGCTATTTATGGAGCTGGTTTCAATCAGATTTCATATAAATGTAATCTTTTAGACTCTGAAGAAACGGTGGGTATTTATTTCTATTTATTAAACTTAGAATAATTCAATTTCGTGTGGTCTAGATATTGATAGATTCCCATTTCATAAAAAAACGGATTGCAGTTCGAAGCGCAGGCGTCAGATGAGAATGCTGTCCGTTTTCCATCGGTATTTTAGTGGAAAATGCTCTGATGACCTTGGGTCATTGTCCATTCAATCCTTCGGCACCTGTGCATTACCAGGGCGAAAACAGGTCACTCCGATGGCGCATTCTTGTGTTCAATTCCCAAAAGCGAATAAACTAAATCTTGCGAGTTTCTTTAGCAATTCTGAAGGAACCCTCTTATCATCGGGCACTGGAGGGCGATTCTCGTTCTACTTAACGACACTAAAATCGTCCTTACATTCAAATTAACGATTTTTCTCGGTTTATTCGTATGAAGCGATTCCGGTTCTCTCGTTGACAGATGGAATCCTTAGATTATCGATTGCGCGCCAAAATTTTTAGCCTTACGCGAAGGGTACCCCTAGACCTGTCATTCGGCGGCCGAACGCTAGCGTTCGCGGAGAATTTGCTTCATTTAATTGTGACGTTTTGACAATTAGCAATATTTGCGTAGTTTTAATAAGAGAAAACTTAAGTAAGTATTGACTGTAAACATGATTAGTGACTTGTTTGTGGCACAATAATGCTATTAAATGAATTGAATCAGGTAATTGCGATGTTTGTAAAGTACGTAACATGTCGAAAGCCAGATAAGTGATTTAATTTACAATAAACTACACATACCATTGAGGATTTCTACATAAATAATAATAAGTTTCTGGCTGGCGCTCGAAATTGTGGGTTTTGAAGTTAACCACAACGAAATAAGAATCCCTTTCATTCTTAAATCAACTTGGGTGACAGTTAGCGCCATTCGGCAGCGTTAGTTTGACAGCAAACGTCACTTTAGAAGTGGTGAATCTGTAAAAAAGTCATTACTATCCAGCGAGGTAAGTACCTTTTCACAAAACGTAAATCTTCGATAAATGGCTTATTTATGTCATTCATAAATAAAATAAGCAGTTATTAAAATGCATTATAATACAAAGTACTTGTTTTTTTAAGTTTTAGTTAGAAACCTTGCGTCACTTAATTATATTTCACCAATTTGTGTTTTCAATAATCGCTTAACAATTTCGTAGATGCTCTTAACCACGCTTCTTTAGGATTTTTTACTAGGTCTCTCCAAAATCGAACTTGTAAGGATATCAAAAGAACGAGAATCGCTTAATAGTTAAGAAAAGATGTTGCAAGCGACGGACAGCTATCTTTCGCAAACGATAGCAGTCGTTGACGAATGCTATCATTTAGCTTAAGGCTAAAAGAACGAGAATCGCCCTCCTGGTTCCAAAAATAGCTGGATGAAGAACCGGTTCCATTTAGGTTTGCGGTAGCTGGAATCGCTGCGACAACCAATTTCAGATATCGACCATCTCTACCGTCCAATTATACCAACCTTGATGCTATAGCAGAATGAAAATTACGACTATACGGGAAACTCTCCTCAAAATTATCCTACATCATGTATTTTGACGTTAGCGGCGCTTTCCAGCGGAATGAAGTAGAACTATAAAATTAATCTAGTAAATAATATGACTCACAATAAGCTGTTTCGGACTTTCTATTCCAACAAGCTCAAACATGCTTCAATTTTTTGATTTGTGATAATGTGCGAAGCTTCCAATTTTTATCGAGAAATTTTCGGTAGATTGTTCATCCTTCGTACAACAGATTCTTCGAACGTGCTTCGAAACTTCGAACCTACCACCATAATAAAATTGTAAGATAAATAATTTTTAAAAAATATTTAAAAAATCTTAAATTACTGAAAGGGTAACTTTTTGTAACACATCAAAAATAGAAGACAAATTGATTTTACAATTTACAGGACTAATTTACTGTTTATTGGAAAGTACTTTCCCATTCTGTGTTTTTTTTTATGTGAATACCGTATAAGAGTCCCAATTGCTCCCTACTATCTGAAGCCGGTGGGACTATGGCATCCCCAATAGGGGAGTATGTTGCAAGGCTGAAGGTAGTGGGGACGAAAATGAGGTGGGGGAGTACCTGGCTATTCAGACCAAACACGGCTAAAGCCATTTCAAGGAACGTTTCAATTCCGAATGGTGGTCTTACACCAAGGCGTTACTGAGAGTATCTTCCACTCTGGAACTTGCGGCAAGTATAATATATATAATTTTTGAAATATCACAAATTCATCAAATAAAATTTACTTGCAACCACAGAGGCCGTCAAATTATGTGTGTAGAAAAAACACAGTGTCTTCTTTAAGACTCTCAAACTTGTTATTTGACAAGAAAATTCCAGTGAAATTTAAAAACCCTCACTTTTGATCATATGTATTGAAAAACTATTCAAATTCGAACAACATAAGTGGAATTCTTGGAAACTCTGAAGGCCCTAAGAAATGTTTCATTAAGCCCAGGGTAATTTATTATCCCGACCATCGCCTTTTATTGCGGACACAATGCACCACTAACACAATCACCAGGAACAAAATTACATGGAGATGAATGATAGAATTTTCGAACTTCACAGCGGTGCTGCCAAGGTCTGTTATCTATGTGAGGATATTGTGTCAGCGCTTAATTAGCAGCAGACACATACCTGGACGGATGACGAACCTCGTGCTGGCACTGTTGGTGGACGCGGTGGACTCTCTCGCTGCAGCAGCTGGTCCAGTTTCCTCACCACCTAGGATTCTTGCTGCAGAGTCTCCATCCTCTATCTTCGCCGAACGTCACAGCGGTGCTACCAAGGTCTATTATCTATGTGAGGATACTGTGTCCGCGCTTAATTAGCAGCAGACACATACCTGGACGGATTACGAACCTCGTGCTGGCACTATTGGTGGACGCGGTGGACTCAGCTGCAGCAGCTGGTCCAGTTTCCTCACCACCTAGGATTCTTGCTGCAGAGTCTCCATCTTCTATCTTCATATCACCTGTTCCTGTACTTCATCACCTGTTCATGTACTTCATTTTATTTAACTTAATTTCACTTATTTTTGTAATATTTATATTTTTGTAATACCTGTAAATGTAAATGTAATCAACTGTAAAGCGCCCCTGAGGTGATATCTCACAAAAGCGGCACTATACAAATTGTCCAATAAATAAATAATAAAGTTGCTGTCCCTTTCTTGCTAAAAACAAAAAGCAGGTGTAAACAAGACAAAAGGCTGATTTCTCAGTGACATCACCGTCAGACATAATATGCACCAATACACACAATACTAAGTTTGTG
Organism: Hesperophylax magnus; assembly: GCA_026573805.1. Classification (NCBI taxonomy): domain Eukaryota; kingdom Metazoa; phylum Arthropoda; class Insecta; order Trichoptera; family Limnephilidae; genus Hesperophylax; species Hesperophylax magnus. The sequence continues at coordinate 1,151,881 of JAIUSX010000119.1, forward strand.
GTGTTCGGCTCAACTTTAATTGAGCGACCTATAAGTATAACTGTTGGAAGAGAGCTGAGAGGGATAACAACTGAAAATATCATCAAAGTAGAATTAACTTCTTGATCGTCAATGCTAAATTTCGAGCTGATTCTATTTTCGTAATAATTTACTGGTTTTATACAATATTATGGTATTGTAAATTTTACCGTCTTACCAGAAAATGTACTTACATATACATATTAAAGATACTCTGGCGAACAAGAGATTAACATAATTAATAGAAATTTGACAAATTCTAAACCTTTCTCCTTTAGAAGACCGTCGGAAAAAATCTGATCTCATTTGTTTCTTTAAAATTATCAACAATTTGATTGACTCACCTACATTACTAGAACTCATCTCATTCAATATACCTTCTCGTAGACTCAGAAATAAAGAACTGCTCTTCCTCAATCAACACTTGACTAATTATGCTTATAATTCACCATTGTCCAGAATATGTAGAATGGTCAACTCACGTCGAGACCTTGATTTTTTTGGTATAAGTCAGAATGTTTTTTGTCGCTCACTATGCAATTGAGGATATTTTGTATCACTTTAGTTTTAACAAGGTCTTGACTTGACACTTCTATTTCATTTCTATTTTCTATGTTTTCCCTGTTTGTCTCTGCTTTTATGTACCATTCTTTACTCTTGCATTGTACATTGTCCTAAATCTCGTGTCGCTTTGTTATATATTGGACGTAAGTCTGTTAATTAATTAATAATAAAAATAAAATAATTAATAACAAAATTAAAAAAAAAAAACTTATATCATTGATGTCGCTATTCCAAATTCCTATAATATTCAAAAATCTGTTAATGAAAAAATACACAGATTTAGGAAATGAGATAAAAAGAATTTGGCATTCTCAGACTATAAAAATATTACCATTTATTATTTCGGCTACTGGCATTATACCTAGCTCTCTCATTCAAAATTTAGGCGTATTAGATCTATTAAAAAATTTATATATAAAAGTGCAAAAATCAGTCATTTTAAATACATGAAGGTAACGAAAGATTTTTAAAATATTTATGATGAGGGATCAGTAGGATTTATAGGCCCTGTTAGGAGTTCTACCGAGCCGAACCCTCTGATATAAAAATATCTGGAGTCAGTGAATTATTTTCCCATTTGATCTCTGGTGAGTTGACGTGTTGTTCTTGTATTGTTTTGTATTTATTTTGCTTATATAATGAATGCACTTGCATAATGTTGATTGACTAGATGATCATTTGTGGAAAAGTGTGTGGAAGGGTTTAGTTTTTCCTATGTTGAAGATTTAACCCGGACATAAAGTCGGAAATTTATTAAAAGGAGACTTCTAAACAGTGTTACATATTTATTTATTATTATAAGTGACAGTTATGAGAGACTTACCACAAATTCTGGGGTCATACAACTGTTCAAGAATTAGACAAATAATTTAAAAATGACTAAGTTAATTAAGAAGAAAGAAGGTATAAGAAGAAAAAAATGCTCAATCAATTCCTTTCTTCGTGCCCATCCTAAATTCCAATATTTACCGGTCCATTGAATTACAACATCCTTCTTCTCCTCAGAGCACGTGTTCCAAGCCCTAACAAATCATTGACCCCCGGTGTACCGATAACACCGGGACAGTTCTCCTGGCTAGGGTTGTTTCATACTGTACAATCGTATCTTACACCGGAATGATTTCGAAAATATTATAAAAATTATACTGAAATCTACAGTTACTGGGCCAGATATTTTCACAAATTATTTAAAGTCTTCTATCATGCTTTTCATATTTTGAAGTAGCCATGAAGTACAGCACCTTCATAGACATAAACTAATAGACCTGCCCAACGAGAAAAAGGACAACAAACAATGTCCGCAGAGCGGGGAGTTGGCGTGATCATCTGAATCTGACAGTATACAGGCAACTCGCATTTTACTATCAGTATCTATACTTCGAAAATAAAATCTGCATACGAGTAAGTAGTCATTTTTGCAATGGTGCGCAAATTGCTGGCAGTTTAAAAAACTACAAATCCCAAATTGGGTAAACAAAATTTCGGGCTTGTTTATAAAATCGAATATTTTGTTACACACACTTTTACAAATCTGTTATAATTTAACTACTGCTACGCAACCATATTTGTAGAAGGTTTGGTTAAAAACGAATATTCAGACCCTGCACAGAAAAGTGTCACAACGGACAGCGCTGCAAACCGTTTCCGTACTTTACTTTTCTGCGTAGGCTATGGTTATTTCAATGTGCGCTCTTCGGTAGTCAACGTACTACTGATATGGTAGTTTATTCAAAGCATTCTCGAACCCTCGTGGTGACAAAAAGATAGTTATGTGGTTTGCTTCCAGCTCGACGAAATGATACCCGGTTTTGCATTAAGGCAAGTCTATCTCTTTTAACGTCAGTACATAAGTATAAGTACTAACAATAAAGTAATTACTCTAATTACTATTTTTCAACTTTCCCAGAGTTTTGACGATATTTTGCACATTGCAAATGTTGTTTTTCTTCTTCTTTGTGGACTTCTTGGGCATTTCTGACTTGGAGTCGTGGCACTTCCTGATGTGTTTCCTTTTGCAGCCCGCACTCCTGAAGGACTGGTCGCAGATCACGCACTTGTGAGGTCGCTCGCCGGTGTGAATAGTGGAATGTTCCTGAGAAAATTGGTATTAATTTTAAAAACTTGATTAACAAAAGAATACATTGCACGGTTCCAGACGCGACCCAAATACCCTTGAAAGTGGAATTTTAAATTAATGTAAAGGTGTTTCCATAAGGACACAATATTTCAAGGTTCAATAAAACGTGGTTTTCTTATTATGGCAACATATTGAAATATTTATTGAGTTATGTATAAAAAATACACATTTGGTAAATAGCCACCACGACTTCCATCGCGCAATTGGAGCAGTCCACTCTGAGTGCCGAATTGTTAAGGCGCTGATAATACCTAACACCAAAAAGTCCTAACATATCGCCCTTGAGATTATTTATTTATCACAAAAATGGCACTATACAAATATACCCTGTATCTAAATTTCGCCAATAAACAATTAGATAATGTTAATTAAGTGTTAATCTCAAGTGACCTATCAGGTAAGTATTGTACTGTATATTTTCTCCATAAATAGTTAAGTAATAACATAAATCACTGTAGAAATGTATTATAAGTTTGTACAGCGCCCTTGAGGTGATTTTGCACAAAAACGGCGCTATACAAGTCATCCAATTATTATTATTATTATTATACAAATCATCGGAATATTAATGATTACAGTGATCATCTACAGCGTCTACTGGTATTGACAAGGGCCGTCAAAATCTTACATCAGGGCTGGCCATATACATGCTCTTTTGGCAAAATTGCAATAACGTTGTTGCATTGTAACGTGTGTTTCACTTCACTAACCGAACCATTACATTCGAAATTTTCAATTATTAAATTTTCTTTTCACAGTAGATGAATTAGGGACATTATTTCGACCGAATATTGGACGCACTTTACGAATCGTGGCAGTCAAACTTTCACCATTTTTATAATGATGTTTAACAATCAGGACGCGTCGTTCTATCGTTTAATGCTCCATATTAAGTAACTCCCATCTGTCTCCTATCGAGTTGTCATGACATAATCATGTGACATTATGACTGCCAAGCTGGCGTGCAATTCAAATATGGCGCTCCTATTGAAACATTCTTTATAATTGAATATAGAAATTACCTTGACAGCTTCGTTAGTTTTGAACATCTTATTGCAGACCGGACATGCGTACTTCCTCTCGTTGGTGTGGATAGTGATGTGGTACTTCAGGTTGCCGGGCTGCTTGAAACTGAAACACAAAGAAATGTTATCACAATTGCTGTACATATTTAGGTTAGAATGACTATTTAATTGAATGAGTTTTTAACTAGCTGTACCCCGCCACGCATTGTTGTGGCTCAGTCTGTCTGTGCAGATAGAGAAACAATAGCGCGTGTTGCTTTTACGTCCAACAGAAGGCACTGTTTTTCAAAAAAAGCATGTTTGTCCAACAGATGGCGCTGTTTTATAAAAAAGCATGTTTTTACGTGTCATTGGTGACATATATAAACACACACGCGAATTTGAAAGCAATGTTGTGTCAAAATTTCAAAGGAATCGGCGAAGAACTTTCGAAGATTTAAGATTTTGAACAAACGAACATTTACATTTTTATTTATATAAATAGATTAACCTCTCGGGCAATTTTGGGAGATATTCTTCACAGACAACGAACAACCATAGTCTTTTTGGGAGAAATATCTCCCAGCTTGATACAGTCTCATAAAAGTTATGCTATCTCTTTTTGTATTGCAGTGAGAAATATAATTTAAACAGTGTTAGAAAGAAATAAGTTTTTTAGTTTCATGTGTAAATATTCGGGATCGCTGGCGACGCTTTTTTTAATAAACCTTTTGATTCACCATAATTATTATAAAAGGATACTGACTATATTTGGGAAATTTTTATTTTTAATTACGTAAAATGAAAATTCGCTTTCGTTGTATGGGATGACCCAACAAATATAATGATGATAAAAATTGTGCAATGAATGTCAAGTTTTCTTAGAATATTACATCAAGTCACAAATGTATATTCATGTAAGATATTATAACGAGGTTTGGATAGTCGTATTACTTGACTATTTCTGAATATTAAAAAATAAAGCATTTTGTTACATTAATGAAGTTGTTCTAAGTTAGTCTGTAAAATTTGGCAATCTTATTCTTTTATATATTTTTAAGTCATCAGCAAATAGCAGGACTTCTACATCATTAAGGACAATAATGTCATTGATAAATAATAAGAACAATATTGGGCCAAGGTGGGACCCTTGAGGAACCCCACTTGTTTCCTCAAATATATAGATTGTATAGAATTCATTTTTATGCTAAGCACCCAATTGCTATTTGATACCTTTGATGCCTAATAATCGAAGTCTATGAGGGACAAGTGACATGGATTGGCAGCTTGTTACTTTTGAGTGTGATAGAGTGCTAAGTTTGAAAAATTCGACATTATTGATCTCGTTTAGTCCAAAAATATATATTTTTTTTATTTCAATGTTCGATTTTTTGTATGAAGATTTTCAGGAAGTTTGAGTTTGGCCGTGTGCCGCACAATTTACCTGAAAACCTTTTTTCGAAAAAAAAAGAAAACCTTTTCGGGTACCAGAATTTTTGTAATATTATCACTCTAGTACACCCAAAAGTCACGAGCCACACTGGTGTTAAATATCAAATAGACAATATCGATAATCGTAGCAAAGACAATGTGGAGTCATCAACTCACAGACGGTTGGTGGTTTACCTCTTATCGCAGTACGGACAGGGGTAGGGACGAGAGTCGGAGTGCGAGCGCATGTGCGTCTTGAGGTCGGTGCAGGCCTTGCCGCACTGAGGACACACGTGGGCGCCCTCAGCCGCGTGCAGCCGCTCGTGGATGGACATGTTGCTGGACAGGGCGAAGCACTTGCCACAGGTCTGGAAATACAAAAAAAATAATGAAACAGCGAAAGAATGTCTGAGTTATCTATATATAATTGTTCGTTAGGCAAAGTGGAAAATTGGGCGCGATAGCCCAGTGGTTTGGTCATTCAAGTACCTGTTGGTATTTGTCCTGAGTCGATCGTGAACTACCCAATCATTATAACCCACTCACGAACCAGCAATGAGCGATCAGGTTACTTTAAGATTCCATCATCAGCACCCGTGTCTCTAGATGGGTGTGTCGAGCGACAATAGATGTATGAAATCTGTAGACTAGGCATCTCAAATCTCGTTCTTGCCAAAGATAAATAGAGATGGTAGCTACCTGAAATCTAAAATAGACCTTACTTTTGTACTTACTACATGTCTTCCTACGTTAAACATAAGTACCCGTTCAAGGGGTACTCGGTTACTTATGACTTGTGGCAGCCAGCAGCGGGCAGCGTGCGCATCAATCTCTCCTCTCTATTTAATGGCAATTTTTGACCACTTCGCCAGAAGGCCGTGAGCGACCTGGGTCATGTAAAATGAATGATCGACCCAGCTCTAGTTGGTATGTGTTGTGATTTTGTAATATGCATAAGTAGATAAGTGTGTCTCACCTTGCAAGCGAATGGTTTCTCCCCGGTGTGTTGTCGCATGTGTTCAGGCAGATAGCTGACCGAGACAAACTTCTTTCCTGTTAATGAGACAAATTATTAATTCTAGACTTGTAAGAAGTCAAAAGGTGGGTCAAATCCCAGCACTGGAAGGAATGGGACAGGGCACCCAGAATGAGACAATCCAAAGTATCCATAAATGAACAAGACCCTAGACGAGAACGAACTATGCAGGCAGCCAGAACATTACTGGCTGTCTTTAAGGGGGACCGTTTATAAGAGCGCGCACATCGCTACTGAGACAGTGGCTAGCCAAACCACCGTGCAAACTACGGGGGGCGACCGCCCCCCGCTCTGCACCGCATCGACTCTGCATAGGGCAACAGGTATTCGCACTCGCATCGTCCACTGTCAAGATCCACAGCACCTCCCATTTTGTTACTTGGCCTTCAACTACATTCACCAACGTGGTGTCGATCTTCGGTCTGGAAATTTGCCACCGATCAAGTCAACCACTTCAGTATCGATCATCGGTTTGGAGTCATCTCATCAACCCGGTCCTCAATAAACGCTGTGATACAACACCACTTCTTTCATTTGTCACATTACCACACCCAAAAGTTAAAATTGGAAACATCACAATGGGCCCATGGCCAGGGAACTACCCGTAAAGCGTCTCCGCTTTATAAATAAATAAATAATTCTAGACAAAAGGTCTTCCGTAAATAAAAATGAATAGTTTATTGTAATGTCATGTTTTTACTTACCACAGACAGTGCACTGGGCTCGGCGCTCACCGGTGTGCGTGCGCTTGTGTCTCGCCAGGCCGCCGTGGCTGGTAAAGGCCCCGCCGCACACGTCGCAAACGAAGGGGTGCTCCCCGGAATGGCGGCGACTGTGTGTGCGTAGAGTGCCCGGCTGTGAGAAGCGAGCGCCGCACTCTTTGCACCTGATTAATAAAATAAAATTATTTATTGGAAAGGAAGAAAATTCATGATGACTCTGTAATGAGTAATGCGGAGTACTAACTGGTAGGGCTTCTCGCCAGTGTGCGTGCGCATGTGTATGCGCAGGCCGGTGGTCAGGCTGAATAAGCGGCCGCACACGGGACATGGCAGGCGCGCTCCATCCGTGTGCACTGTCACGCGGTGACGCTCGCACTCCGATGCCGAGATGAATGACTTTGTGCACTTTGTGTCGGGGCATGGCCACGGTCTCTCGCCTATACAAAGGTAACAAATGATCATTATTGTGGTATTACAAACTCCGAGGCATCGGTGATCTTCAATTTCAAATAAATGTATAAAGCATAATTACATAAATATAAAAAAGTAGGAATCAACTATGTATACTAGTAGAATAAAAGTTTGCATTTAAAGGCAGCTTAATTGATGCTTTGATGAGCATTGATTCTAAATATGTCGATATCAAAACTGATTCCGTTCAATAGCAAGACAGCCCTCTCCACCAAGTCAATCCTGCAAGCCGGGAGATAACCATCGGGAACATAGAAATGAATGCTCTCCATGATAGCCGAGTTTTCAAACCATCCACAAATCAGTTTGAAGAAATACGTCCAAATCATTTTGCATACTTAGTTCCTACTTTTGACACATTATAGTAAGATATTACGCAGAATCATTAACAACTTAATTGACAGCCTTGCCATCGTCACTACTATTAAATTCCATCTACCGACTGCAATACATACACAACCAACTATAAGACACACTCGCTACAAATAGGGTGCATGATCTGGGCAACAAGTTTAGGGGTACTAGTAACTCACCGGTATGTCGTCTAATGTGAATAATCAATGCACTTTTGTATCTGAATATTTTGAAACAGTCCGAGCATTCAAAATGTGTGGTTGCAGCGGAAGGGACTATTTTTCTCCTAATTCTCTTCTGATTAACAGTTTTTTTCACTTTGGACTTTCTGCTTCCGGTGAAAGGTAGAGAACTCAATATATCAGGCGTTGGTGCTATTCAAATAAAATATAAATTATTTATAAATAAAATGGTTCATGTTAGCTTCATATCAGTCATTTAAAAACTTGGTTTGGTTGGTACTGCTGATTCTGACATCATGACCAGTCTACGTGAGTAATATATATATTTTCATTTTTTATTTGTGAAACCACAGAAGAGTTCAAACTGCTCCCAAACGTCTGGAGCCAGTGAGACTATGGCATCCCCAATTGGGGTACGTTGTGAGGCTGAAGGTAGTGGGGAGGGGAAGGATATGGGGAAGAGGAAGGTGGGGAAGTACCTGGCTATTCAGATTTGGTCACCACACGGCTAAAACCATTTCAAGCAACATTTAAATTCTGAATGGTGGTCTTAGAGCAGGGCAATACTGAAAGTATCTTCCACTCTATATCTATGGTCTACAATGTATTTTTCTTTCATAGTAATGCAGGTTTTTAAACACCGGTAAATTGTTTATCAAGTGCGGTCATGGATGTGTTTTTGCACTTTAGTTCAATACAATAACATCAGTGACGAGATTCTAACATTTTACCTAGGGTTCGACACCCATACAAAATACAGCGCCGGTTGAAAAAAAAAGTAAGCTTTTTGAGACTGGTGACTGGTGGTGTCACTGCTCACTTCCATTGATTTGGTGCAATTTTGGCAGATCCGAAATATTAAAACTTATTAAATTATTTGGACTACGAAATCGACATTTTGTAAAAAAAACATACAGGAATTTAAATTCGAAGGTCATTGATAAAAAACTAAATAAAAAGGGACTTGAGTTACATATTGTGAAAATTTAGAGCAGAGAGTAAATATGAAAATGCTGATTATTTTTATTAGACGTTTAGACGAACAAAGTGCACAAAGAGACAGACGCGGATAGCGACTTTATTTTATACTATTCAGAGATTACCCGAAGAATAAATTGATTGAAAATATTAATTAATTGAACTCATATATATGGATTAATTATACACGATGATATTATTTATTTTATATGGCAATACTAAATTTTTTTTGGTTGGCAGCAGTGTCTATGAAATATTTTGTAGGTATGAATTATGATATTATATCGCCTTCGGCTGCGGGCGCCGCATACTAATTGACATGTCGCGTAAGTGACTTAATAAACGAAATTAAAATTAAAAGTGCGTATTTTTCCGTCTCCCCCGACATAATAAATCATGTTTTGAATTAATAAAGCTAAATCCATTTATTTGAAAGTGAAATATTGCGTATTTACCGTGAAGCGGAATTCGGAACCTTTACCAATATTTTTTATATTTGATTTTAAAATTATAATATTTCAAAAATCATATTTTATTTTTAATAATTAATTTTGAAAATGTAGCCTTTCAAAAAGAGTTTTTAGTTTTCAGATATATTACATTTATTTTGATTTTATTGCTAAGTGGAAATACGCACCAATTCTATGGTAAATGCCAGAGGCCTGTGGATTAAATAAAAGTTCAAGCTTACCAATTTCTCGATGTTTTAAATTCAATATTTTTTCACTGATATCTCTACTCTTTATCACAATTTTCTTTTTTAGCTTTTTCTGTGAATTCGACAAGGAATGGTCCGAATCTTCTTGTAAATCTGGAAATGAAAGATTTTCATCGGAACTGTGTTGGAAAATGTCTTCAGTTTCCAATTTAATATCTTGTTTTAAGTCTTCGTTTTTTACATCAACTTCAATCCATAATTTGTCGCCATGTTCTGAAGTGTGAGCAATGTGTTCTAATCCTAGCTGTGTTCTTAATTTTCTGTCGGAATGTTCGCATTGCTTTTTAAAATTGTAAGCGCTGTTTAAATTTAGAATACACGGGTGGCATATCAAAGATGGCATTTGATCTTCAGGTAAAATCTGAAAAAGAATTTAAGCATCAATAATATTGTATAATACTGAATTCCGACCCAGAAGTAGGTCGAGGAAGAAGTCGATTGACTGTGTGGAGCAGGACTGGGAATGGACGTCACACAACCGATTAAAAATATCATTAATCAAAATTATTGACATTTTTAAAAATTTTAAACTTAGTTACCTCAATAGAAGTGCAAGCCTTTACTTTCTGTGCATAATGCATATTGTTTTCAACATTGAAGATCGACTGACAGTTTCCATTTTGCAAGCACAGGCGGCAAGTGTCGCTATTTGATATAGTTTCTTTCATTTTACATTAATTTGCACCAAAATAGGAAAACAATCAGAATATCAACATTGCAAATGTTCATAATAAATGTCTCAAACACAATCATAGTTTGACATGATTTTTGACAGCTATGTGTTTATTGTTTACCTAACCTCAACTTTTACAAGTGTTGCAATTATATAAAATTATCAGGAAGCAACCGGTTCTTAAGAAGAATAGTGGTAACTAAAAATAATCGCTGATACCTGATACATTAAGCCGGTGTTTCAATGTCTTTTTACAAACGTCAGAAATCCACGGTGGATTTCTTGGCACCCTAGGGGTTAAGCTTGGTTTCCGATATATTAACCTCCGTCGAGTTGCTCTCTGGTAGGAGCCCTGGCAAGATAAGCCTAGTTACACTATTACCAAAAATTATTGATATACCTGTCTGTAAATATATAAATGTCAGCGAAAAAATAAGATTTTTATCGATAGGGGGGAGGGATGCCAACTAACCCCTGGAAAAAGAACCGACTCCTTCTACATATTGTCTCCGCTATAGTAATGAATGCTGTATCACCAAAATATTGGCGACTATTTTATTTCTGATTTTGGGTGTCGCTAAATGTACTGCCGTATCTAATACGTTTAATAAAACACTCTTAGCTCTTCAGGGGCAGCTACTTATCGTAGATTATATACTATTTTTATAAATATGTTAATACATCATCTGGTAAGAAAGTAAACTTTACAGAAGCATCATTTTGAAAAACAAATAAGTTATTACTAAAATAGAATTAGCTGGCTGATGGCGAAAATTTAGCGGCTGGCACAACAAGACCTAAAATATCATTTTGGATATTTTTATTCACGTATTATTTAAAAGTGACGCATTATAAAAAAAAACCTTAAAGAACTGGTTACAAAAAATAATAATATCGGGCGATCCAGTGACAGCAAAGTCACCGGGTCTGTAACCGGGATAGGAATATCGCCATCCATCGCCATCTCTACAACACTGAGCTGTCAAACCATGCATTTGTGTTCTGTTAAGAATTCATCTTTATTTAGGTGTCGTGGTTTTATTTTGCTTTTTTAACAATAACCCAAGTCTTTATTAGTTTTTTTGAGAATTTACAGTTTACAACGTGAGTATTAAATACTTTTGTAATATATTTTCTTTTGTGTATTATGGACAAGGGATATCGACAATGTCAGGATTCCCAACATGCGTATAATGTTGTTATTGGGTTCTAGAATTTTCTTGTGATAACGCCCTTTAGACTGTGTTTTATCTGCATATTATGAATTCCTGAGTTATTACTGTTATTCATTCAATTTCCCGTCCAGTATTTTCCTTTAGAAACCTTTTTGAAATCATTATTTCACTGTACTGCAATGTATTTTATGAGATTTGATTGTTTGGAATGCGACAAACCCAGTGTTTAATACTATTGGTAAAGTTTCCGTTCTCTGCTTGCTTCTTAATAAACGCAAATTATTTAAATACCACTTTGTTTCTAACTTAATTACTAGCGGAAACAACTATTTACGTTGGGGTGATGGTAAAATATGCATTCAAGTGAGGGTATACGCTGACTACGAGTGCCCAATAAAATTTAACACTTTCCCGACATAATTACTAATTCCTGATGATCTCAAACTGTGCCCGTGGTATTGTTCTCAGGTGCAAAGCTTTCAATTAGAACAAATTTCACTTCGTTTCATTTTTACACTCAAAATAAATATGACATATTGGTAAAATTTCGATCGCGCTGGCCTCGCTTATTATGAATATTTTTTAGATAAAACCTTTAGATTCACCTTAATTACTGTACGACACAACTTTTTGCATTCGGAGCGGTGGAAAATGGTTTGAAAATGTGTACACTTGTTGACACTTTCTTTTGAATCACAAACCATGTTACACAAACCTAGCGTAGCCGCTAAACTACTTGAAAACTGGGATGTTTTTCTTGCCTTGACGCGAGCAGGCGCTATAAAGGGGGCACTTTCTTTTGTATCACAAATGCAAAAAGTTGTGTTATTCAGTAATTAAGGTGAATCTAAAGGTTTTATCTAAAAAATATTCATAATAAGCGAGGCCAGCTCGATCGAAATTTTACCGACATATTTATCAAAATATCCCACTGGTTAGGTTAGGTTAGGTTAGGTAGTATAGTAAACTTGTAAAAATAATTACATCATTAGAAATCAACATGGCCGCTTATAATTTGTTAATAAATGTCTATCTCAAACTATTTTCTGTTTTTTTCCATGTTTTTCCTTTATTATTTCAACTAAAATGAGCATAATACGTTTGCCCCAAGGTAAGTTCATAATTACTTCTCATACCGTCGAGATTTGGCTTAATTTGACAATTTTAGCGCAAAAACAGTGAGGGCACTGCTAGACAGCAAGTTCCCAAGTGAGATGTGTGTGATTTCACTGAACTAGGTCCAGTGGACATACTTTAGCAGCTTTCCATACAGCTATTTCATTTGTACAAACACACATTCTTCAAATGACAACCCTTTTCATTAGTATGAATATAGCGTGTCTTGTATTTTTGTAATGTCTTTGATTAGCCGTTTTAGTGCAATGCTTATTTTTCAAGTATGTAGGTATGTAAATTCCTACATTCTTAAGAATAAAACGTATGGTATTAAATAAAAATGCAATAAGTAAGGATAAATATCAACAAATTTTAATGATTCTTTTTGTAATTAAACAAGTAAAGAATGATATTTTGTGCTTCTGATAAAAAAAAAAACTACAAATTTACAACTATATAAAATTATGTCGCTTCATAATCGTGTTTTCCCGCGTAAAGTCCATGTAGTCCCTTTTTACAGCGAGCGCATATGAGGTTGGATCGCCTTAACTTATTGGAATCCCTTTTCCAATAAGAAAAATGGTGGCTCGTCTTGTTATCCCCATTTCCAGTAAGACGGCAATGAATGCTTTTATTTAATTCATAGTAGTTGGTATCCAGTTTTTTACCCGTGAATTCGATTTCAGAAATTCCTGCTTTCAAAAATTGGGCAGCATAACTATTGATTCTTAGACAATATTTTCAAGAAGTAACGAGGTGAAAAGTAAATTAAAATAGGCTGTTGGTTTTGCTTCGCCTCTTGGTCCAAGAATTAAAAATAAAAATATTCAGATGTTTTACAAAATTTGTCAAACAAGGGTCCCGTCGTCCGTAGTGTCGCTGACATTTGATACATCGTCCGCAATAGAAGTAATCTCCGACATGGTGAAAAATATCGATTCTCTTTGGGGTGTATTTATTTAACAGGATAAACAATAAATACAGTATCAATACACGCACCAACTGCAATACACCGCACTCGAATGTATTACGGTTCCATTTTTTTGCAATCAAATTTATGTGTTTGGGAATGTTCCTCATCAATCAAACTATCTCGCCGTTTCTCCGCAGGGGTAGGTAGAGAGGACGGACTTCCAAACAACTCGGTCTTGGGACACATTTCTTGCCTCAATCACATTCCTACATACTCTTCTATTATTCTGACTCTTGACATGGCCCGACTCAAGTATCTGATTCAGTTGATCGTGCCATGTCTTCCTCGGGCGTCCCCGACTTCTGCTACCATTCGCTCTACATGCCCAAACTATCTAAGCGTCCCTTAATCTTACTCATTTAGCAGCCTTGCACTCTTTGCGGATCTCCACATTTCTCACACGAATTGTCTAATTGAAATGTACTAATTGAGTTGAAACGAAGAAAAAAATAATTTGGGCGTGTTTAGGAGTAAGTAGAGAACGGAAATTTAACTGCTAATTCAAGCAGTGTTTCAATTTTCAAAGGTAGTTTTTACCGGTGTAATACTAATCTTGTAACCATTTTATCTCCTGAGCATTATCTGCTATCAACACTAACCTGAACAATTTAACTCTTTCACAGAATCATGTCTCAAATAACTTCCAAAAGTCTGCCCGAAGTTAACAACGAGGAGATCATCAATGAACTCACCAAAAACCTGGAGTCCTCACTACTGACCTCCGAAGACATAGAGTCACCAACCTCTTCTGTTGAGGATTCTGGGGACTCCATCCCAAACTCCACATCGCATCCGGACTTCGAAACTGACTTCAAAAAACCACCGGATAAGACGGGATTCGATCCTGAGGACTTCGATGCCAAAGAAAAAGATGATCAATCAGAGCAAAGCGATTCAGAAGACCAAGATGAGCTGGCGTTGAAAGATTTAGAGGTCACCCTCACAGACCTGGAGAGAATAGAACGGAAAGTTCAAGCGGAGAAGCACAAGATCGAGGGAAATGATAGGTTTAAATTGGCCGAATTCGAGACGTCCGTGGATTGCTACAGTGCGGGGTTGAGGATCTGTCCGCTGGCGTACGCCAACGATAGGGCGGTGATGTATTCCAACCGTGCGGCCGCTAAGATGAAACTAGATAAGAATAAGGATGCGATAAAAGATTGCACAAAAGCGATAGAAAATGATAATTCTTACATCAAGGCGTATTATAGGTAAGATTTTATGTTTTTTCCACTGGACGTATTGCCCGGCTTGATGGTGAGTTCACTCGACTACCGATACTAGGACAATATTGCTGGTCCAAACCTATTTCCTTCTCGCTTTGAAACATTATATGTGCATCTCTGTTCGCCACCTACCTACTACCAAAACTGTGCATATAGAGAAACAATAGTTGCTTTAACGTCCAATGGATGGCTCTGTTTTTCAAAAAAGTCATGTTTTTAACTGTCACAGGTAACATCTATATAATATAGGTATATGTATAAAAAAATACATATATTCGAATGCAACGTTGTGTCAAAATTTCAAAGCATTCGGTGAAGAACTTTCGGAGATTTAAGATTTTGAACAAACATTTATATTATTAACTGGCAATACCTTGTTCTGCAACACTATAGACAACCAACAAAATTGTTCGGTAATAGTCAACAATAGGAAATTTATCTTTCTTTAAATTTGTATGTGTAGAAGTGTAGCATCTCTAACTCAGGCTATTCCAAAGATTTTTTTATATTTCGATGCCTCAAAATCAAATTTTCTTTTTCGTCCCCACTGACATAACTATTGGCAGCGTGATCATACAAACAGGAAGAAAAATGAATTTATTTTTATTTTTATCGAATACCAACATTCCCGTGTTGCAATTAGCCTGATAATATTTGAATTCTTCCTACAAGCACCATTATGTTGCTTGTGCAATGTTGGAGGACTATGTAACCCGCTCAATCTATGCTGATACTGTCATATCATTATTTTTCTAGGAGAGCCCAGTGCTACGAGCTGACGGAACAATTAGACGAAGCCCTAGCCGACTTCAACAAGATCCTGGAATTGGATCCCGACCACCAGGAGGCCCGCAGAGGGGTGCTCAGACTTCCGCCACTCATCGAGCAGAAGAACGAGAAGCTCAAAACGGAGATGCTAGGCAAACTCAAAGACCTCGGAAACCTGTTTCTTCGGCCGTTTGGCCTCTCTACGGAGAACTTCCAAATGACGCAGGACCCAGAAACCAAGGGTTACTCTATTAATTTTAATCAGGGAAAAAAAGAGTAACAATGTGTTAATTATTACAAAAAATAGTGTTTTACTATAAAATGAGACAATTTAAATTTATAATTTTGGCTTTTTTGTGTATTGGCAGATTGAATCAGCAGCGAACCGATTGAGTTACACAGTTCTATTAATAATTTAAGTGTATGGTTGGGGATGTTTTGCAGAAATTGAAATGTACATAACATTGTCAGCAAATGGCCAATCATTTTGTGCAATTTTGTTTTTTTTGACATTTGAAAGGTTCCCGTTAAACGTCGATTCTAAGTCCATTTCAGCTTTTGAACAATTTTTGATCAGCTGGAAAACACAACTGTCATGCCGGTATGCTTGTTAAATGATCGCAATTTGATAGAGAGATGAAACCATTAGCGACTCGAGCACTTTTTCGACGGTGGGAACTGACATTTTTACGTGTACTTACTGAAATCTCACTACCCGGAGAATGTATAAAATTTCTCAAATTTAATGGACAATCCAATCAGATGTCTAAACACAAAATAAATTTAAATATCTGAACATAATATGAACACACGCGATTCCCGCCCGAAACTATCAAACAGTCCAATGATTCTTCACAAGGGAATTTAAAAGTTATCCCGAGTTTTATGAAATCCACATTTAGGTGCGCGTGCGTGGTTTCGCAGAATGCCTACGAAACTCAATGTACTTAAAAATATGAATTTCAAGGGAAAAAGTTCATTAACATCCCCCTTTCTGTGCCTATAGAGTCACTCGAGGACTCGAGCAACAAGTGTGTTTGTTCGTAGGTGATAAGTTTGTCCGTATGAAACTGTTCAAATCGCGAGGGTAAAAATTATCTGAAATAATTATTAATGATTGCTTTTATGTTTAAAGAATTCATTAATTTTTGGTAAACATAAAGCTTAGACTATTTTTTTCTTTTTGTATGTTTCGTGTTTATCTGGGATTGTCCCCGGGGTTCCCCTTTGAAGAACCGCCACTGGCTGAAACAGGCTTAGAATCAACGTTTAGTGGGGACCGTCCAAATGTTAAAAAAGCAAAATGGCGCAGATGAAACACCTCAACCAAGTTATTGATAATAGTCATGAATGTTTTTTTTTTTTTTTATGTGTTCTCTTGTATGAATATTGGATATTGCCAACTTACATATTTACATACATTTTGTTACCTGAAAGTTAATTAATAAGATTAAAATTATGTTTTCTAAGATTAATGCTGTCAATCTACAGCGTGTTGAGTAGCGCTTTTGTCATGTTCTTTGTATTGGCGATTTCAACTGTAATTCTATTTTGTATAATATGTAAGTAATATACATGTAAATCTATCATTGTTTAAAATTACTTATTATAGGCATTTAAACCATCGAGATATATGTAGAAGCATACAGCAACACTTCTTAATTGTATTTCTTCATGAATAAATTAAATGCAAATTAATGATTTTTATTACTGTAACAATCTTACAACTGAATTCTAATATAAAAGGGTCCGAATAATGAGCGAGAAGAAAGGACTATAAAAGAGCAGTAACGATTGTCCTATATCCCTTCGTTATCATCATGTTACTTGAAATAATACACTGAATAATTAGTCTGTTGAATATTATTCTGCTATCTCACTTCATAATATTAAAATAAGGTCCTGAGGAGTATAATTACTCTTAGGGCATACGTCATCTTTGGAGATGCCGTGTGGAGAGTCTTTTTGAGGAGAGGATGGAGTGAACATGGGTCTCTTCAAGACTTTGTAGGAGGGAGGGAACACAGAGGCCGGCAAATCGTACCACATCCGAGCTGTTCACAAAAATATGCTGTAGAAATGACTTCTCATGTGACAAATGTTAACCATGTTCTGACCATCACAGCTGCCGAAGGGATCGATGGTGCTAGTTCCTCTGAACATCATCCATTGAAATACTGGTAGAACATGGACAGCATTCCCACCTCACGCCTGTGCTCTAAAGATCTATCAAACGGACCACCCATTTCTAGACAGGAGTCACAGGTTTTTTTTAGTCCTCAGTATTTTGGGGCTCCAGACCAGAGGTGGCTGTCAAATTCAACAGTTATAAAGACATTAAATTACTAGGTACCACCTTACTACCACTGCATCTACCTCTAATAGCCTCTGCATGAAAAAAAAAATCAACCCATTGCAGCGGATGTCAAGTACCCACACAGATGTATTGCTTACATACAACTTGTTATGTGACCTCCGGAGAGAAAATTCCAATGAAAAAAAACACTAAAAACTGTACTTACACTTTTTTTTCAACATTTTTATTCAGGTGAATGGGTATCTGGTCAAAATGACGGTTCAACACACCTACAAAATGTGATATAAAGTCATGAAAAGTGATGAAATAAAAACTAGGTTACATAGGTAACTCATCAATTTCAATGATTCTATATCACTTTTTGAAGGTGTGTTTAATTGTCATTTTGATGAAATATCATGGAACCGTGCCCTGGCAGCAGAAATCAACCCCAATTACAGGTAAATCATTACAAAGAAGTATTTGCTTTTGCAGTGTGTTCTGGGTGGATAAGAAAATCATCTTTCGACTCCTGGGCCCCAGACAAGCTAATGAAATTGATAATTATCCTAGAAATTATTTCGATATTTGAAACAGAAGTAAGATAGAAATTTGCTTGGGCACACGAATACGCCCACAGCATGCTTCTATCAGTTTAGTTCCAATTATATTTATTATTAGGCGAATGGTTTAAACTGGTTGAGCTCCCCTGGCTAGGAGATGTCACACTGACAGTTGATAAAGATGAGCTTCCCTGATTGGCTGCCGACCGACCAATAGCAGCTCAGGGGCGGGGCGTAAATACTCACCCCACATTTTCACATGAGATTTCTACCCCCTAGGAAAATCCACAAAAGGTAACAATAATAATTTTTCAAAATTAATAACTAGAAATTCTGTGAAGAAACGTCACTATCTCAATGACAATAATTAGTAGGTACCACATGAAAAAAATTCGAATAGGTAAGTCCAAATAATAAACACAACGATTTGATATTTGAAAAAATAATCTTTTCTGAACAATTGAAACGGCCACCATCTTGAAACGGAACGTATAAAAAATTTACTCAATGCAAAACTGTCGAATTAAATTCATTCAGGAATCTTCAATAATTAAGGTTTGTTGTAGGTCTGAAGAGGTACCTACTTCTGGAAGAGGGCTAACTCCTTGCCTCATTCACATCGCCATACTCTATATATATATATCTCCTTCAGTTATTCTGACTCTTGACATGACCGGCCTCAAGAATTTGGTTCACTTGATCGTGCCATGTCTTCCTCGGGCGTCCCCGACCTCTACCATTCGCATTAGCATCATCATATATACTCCTTACACTGCAGGTTTCTACGCTCGTTCGCGTCTAACTCATTTCGTTTAATCAGCCTTGGATTCTTTAGGAATCTCCACGTTTTGCACACATTCATACCAGGTTTTACCACATATACGCCACAGGGATCTCATTTCTACAACATTCAATTTGACCCCGACTATACTTCGAACGTCATTATATATTTGATAAGAAATTGGTTATTTATTAACGATTTATGAAGATAGGTACAGGGCCGGCTCTGAGCCATACGACGCCCTTTTTAACATCCCTTGTGACTTTCGCGTACTAGACTGAAAATATTACAAAAAATGGCATTATTGATGTTGTTGTAGCTGAAAACGATTTTTTTTATTTTTTTCGAATATTCGATTTTTTGTATGAAGATTTTCAGGAAATATCAGTTTGGCCGCATGGATTTCCTTAAACTCTTCATACGAAAAATATAAAAAAAAATGTTTACAGCTACAACAACATCAATAATGCCATTTTTTTGTAATATCAGCTCTCTAGTACACCCAAAAGTCACGAGCCGCCACTGATAGGTAAGTGATCACTGTAATCAATTATATTTGGATAATTTGTATTTTTATGTAGCGCTGTTTTTATGAAAAATAATTTCAAGGGCGATGTGTTAGGACGGTTAGGTAATGTCAGCTCCGTGGCTTCGCCTATTTCAGCATATTGCTAGCCATACACCACCAATGGGAGTTATTGCTAGCAATATAATGATAATAATAATAACACGGCATTTATATAGCGCAGTTTAGTGCCATTTCACTTCAAGTGCACATAACTATAACAAACTTAAAAACGGTAATTTAGTATTAGTGGTCGTGTTCTTGAAATTATTCCTACAGTGTACCTTACCCAATACAGATCTAATATTATAACACTAATTATAGGTACCTACTGTTTATACAAAGTGATGACAAAAGTTAGAATAACAATAACAGCAGGACAGGACAAAACAAAAACAAAACGTAATATAAAACAGGAGACAGTTTGTTCTCAGAAATGAGAATCTTCTGATCGGACATTTTAAAAAGGTACAATAAGGAGGCAACCGAAACCAAACAATTACCGGAAGTTTTAGAATATGGCTTATTGTAAAATATTGAAAAGAAGTTAAGATTTTTTTAAATAGATTCGAGAATATAGCGTGGTCTGTAACAGGCATTATTTTATTTTAGTTTTAATTTTCGCCATTTTCAATAATTCCTACCGATCAACTAAGACTCCCATCAGAAAAAGAAATATCTAATCTTGATGCTTTTGTAATAAATGTGATTTTTTTTTTCAATCAGACTTTTTCCAGTTTATATATATTAAAATAGACATAGAAAAATGGTTTCACCGATACCTACAGTACCACCAAGCATACCTTGCTTCGTTCACATTCATACATCTCATAAATACCTCATTTTTTTGTTATTCTGACTCCTCATATTGCCTGACTCAAGTATTTGACTCACCCGATCGTGCCATCTATTGCATAAATCGCTCCACCAACGTCGTAAAGGGAGTTATAATAACGGTTCGAAAATCGTTGAAAGCTTAAAAATTTTTGTTTTATAACTCATTAAATAAATAATCCATTAAACATTTTGAATACCAAATTCTTATCACTGTTTCACCACAGAGTAGATGCAGATACACACTAGAAATGTCCATCCATGTAGATTTGATTGGAAACCAATTTAGCGACTGACTTAATGGTTTGTAAATGAACCTTTTGGTTCTATCCCATTTTGAACGCGCTCTGTCTCTCTGCTACCAATAGGAACGGCCCAGTGCAGGCGCAAATGGAGAACTGCGTTCCGGTTGCCGACTTGCCAAGGCCACAAGGACTCAAGAAGCAACGGTGCTGACAATATGACAATACCTAACACCTTTTATAACGCCTAATACCTAACACCTATATTTTTATTTGTATATCTCATAATAATAATAATAAAATAATCGATTTCTTATCAAAAATATAAAGACTTGTTGAATTTCATTTACACTTCCTTCGATAAAAATCAATATCAATGTTTCACATCTGCCAGGCGTCCCGTGTAGCTATTTTTAAGTTTGGCCCAGGCGCCATTATTTGGCTCATGGTCGGCCATGGCTGCCAGAACACGTTGGGCCAAAAATGCCCAACGTGTACTGGCAGCTTTACATTTAACTGACATCGTAGCGTAAAGGTATATTTCCATCCTGTAAGAATGTCATATACGGTGATGAAACACAATAATATTTTTTGTATTGGAAATTAAAGGCTAGACTTTTAAATCACGAAACACGCCCATATGGCATTTCTTTTGTTCTTCTTGTTGAATACCAACTCATCTGTTTGACAAACTAGGTGTCTCCTAAAATGTCAAAACGCCCACCAATAGATTTGGAGCCACGCCTTTGAGGTGGCTGGGAGAGGGACGCGGCAGAAATAAGAGGGGAGACCTCAGTCGAATCTTGTCGAGAAACTAAATATCAATTTTAATTCGGTATCGGCTCTGGCGGGACGCGTCGACGGTAAAGCGCACAAAAACACACCCGAAAAACACGTTCGATCAGTTTTGTAATGTGAAAATAATCGATAATAATAATTATTAATCCGATCTTTCCTGCGTTAAAAAATATTTAATGTCTGGTAATAACGGTTCCACGACAAAACAGTGACAAACGGAACATTGACGAAAACTCAATCTAACCAACCTTTTATACTTCACAGAACATTGAAGAAAACCTAACCTAACTCAAACTAAATTAACCTAATCTAACCTTTTTATCATTCTCAAGTCACTGTTCTCTTTATCTGGTTACCAGTTATAAAAATAGCAACATTTGTTGTGAAATATCCCCTAAGATAAGATGAAATATCCCCTATAGATTCCATAGATAAAAAATCATTTGAAAATAAATCTATGTAAGTACGTGCCTACTTAAAAGTGACAACCACAGACATAGGAATTAATAGACGAGAAGATATGGGCGAGGGGTAAAATCAACTGTTGAAGAACGAGGGAACGAGGGAACGAGTGAAGCTGACTGTGATTCGTCAATAAATCAATCTGACAGTAAATAGGCATCTCGCATTATAATATCACCATTTACTTCTTTAAAGTAAAATCTGCTTTGAATGAATAGACATTTTTACATGGGAGCGCAAATTACTCGCCACGTTATGAACAAATTTGCGAAGTCCAAATTCGGCAAAGTAAGGCAGCTTTTATTTTCAGAGTCGTAGTTAGTTTCAGAGTATTTAGTTAAGACACTTTTATAAATGTTCATAATTTACTTCCCAGCAACCAACCAGCTTTGTGTTTCGCGTCCAGACGTTTCTCTATGTGATAGTAACAACTGATTCATATTATACGATGTGAATATGCTTAAAATAAAGTAAAATAATGCTTATATATGGAATGTAATACGACAATTGGGTTTATTCTCTTTTTTCACATCTATTTTTACCAGTTTTCATAGTACAAGTCAAAATTTTGCCGTGTTATTTAGTAAAATGAACCGATGATGCCTCGACCATAGTTCGCACAAGAATGATGACGTCACGTTTTCAAATTTCATTTGAGGCCAAACGCGAGCCCAGCCGGCTCAATGGAACCGGTATGGGGAGTGGGGATAATACGCTTTTAATCACTTAGGGCAGGTCTACTAATATTCATATGTCTATGGTGACAACATATTTTTCCAGCCTGATTTTGTCTTCAATTAAACTCTAAACTAGTGTTTTTTTTTAATTACAATGTAAGAATGAGATAAAAATTTGTTAATCCTTGTGTGATTTTAATAGAAAAAGTTACAAACATTGTGGTAGGAATGAGAATTAAAAAAATGTGTTTTTTTTTGCAATGTTTTGTGAAGTTAAATATCTACATAATATTATGTTGTGAGCGAAGATTCCAATAAGAATATTTTCTTTACTTAGGTAAGTTGTCATACTCACAGCTTCTTCTTGCACATACTTTAGAGTTGTTTGTATATAAGAAAACATTTATTTTTGTAATAATTTATGACTAATATTTTTACGGTAGAGCGGTCTAAAACAGATTACGACTGCTACAACTGTCGCGGGTTCAATCCTATATGAGATAAGTCTAACTAACTAACCATCACGCCGTTCCCCGCAGGGGTAGGCAGAGAGGATGGACCGCAAAACAACTCGGTCTTGGCACACACTTCTTGCCTCATTCACATTCATACATCGTCTCATACATACTCTTCTATTATTCTGACTCTTGACATGGCCCGACTCAAGTATCTGATTCACTTGGTCGTGCCATGTCTTCCTCGGGCGTCGCCGACTTCTGCTACCATTCACATTTGCGTCATATATTCTCCTTTCTTTGCTCATTCGCATTACATGCTTATATCATCAAAGCGTCCATTTATTAATCTAGTAATTACGCTTACATCAGCCTTGCACTCTTCATATTTCTCACACGATCATACATGGTTTTACCACACATAGGCCTCAGGGATCTCATTTCTACAGCATTCAATCAACTTTCATCCTTTCTCTGCCAGTTCCACGCCTCACTTCCGTATATCAGGGTAGGTACTAGCACCCCATTGTGTACTGCTAACTTCGCTTCTTTGGACAAGTTGTTGTAAGCGCCAACTGCGTTCAGTCCTCCATTAATGGAGTTACCTGCATTTACCCTTCTTTCAATATCTCTGTCAGCCTTCTCACAAATATTTATCTGTTATTTGTATCCAGGAAATACCTACCTATTTTGCTTTATTTAAATAATATTTGCAGATAGATTTTAAAGAAACCTCATTTTCCCTATATAACCCTTGAATATATAACCTTATATAACCCTGAGCCAACATTTTGGCGCCCCTTGTCAAAACCAACAGATAGGTAATCACTGTAATCAATAATATTCGGATGATTTTAATGTGTAGCATCGTTTTTATGAAAAACAATCTCAAGTGCGAGGACTGTTGGGTGTTAGGTATTATCAGCGCCTTGGTAACTCGGCGCCCGGAGCGAATTGCTCCAATTGCGCCCGCACAAGGCCGGCTCTGTTCCTACCTACCTAAAATTTACAGTAATTGGTAGGTATATGAAAAATCTTAGTCCCAGAGAGAGATCAATCGTTGATTTTGTACGTAGGATCTATCTCAGGGACTGGCATACTATTTGCTGTTTGTACCTACAGTTCTGCAAATTTGATTATTTTTTATCTTTCTAACTTTCTACTTGTACAGTAAATTCTATTTCTTAGTCCTCCTCACTAGGGTGAACTGTGCTGAGGCGGACTAAAGTTATTTATTTCTGTTTTCATTAGTTTTCTATGTTGATTTTAATGTTTATTCATTAATCTCTTTCAGCCAGATTTTTATTCTTGATTTGTAATCATTCAAATTTTCTATTCGCTTTATATTAGGGGGAATTTTGCGACAAAACTCCACAACAATTTTTAATGAATGCTAACAATTATATGGTGTAAACAAACTAATTATAACAGTGTAAAGAAACTTATTATACTGTGTTAACAAACAAATAACTAATATTTACAATCCGGCAACAAAATTTTAACTATAAGAGTTTCACATATTTTAAAAAAATATGTAAATCGCTTTTTTGAAAGTTCTTTCAGAGCCACGAAGATATAATATTTTTATGATTTTTATAGCGCCGTTTTTGTGCGAAATCACATCAAGGGCGCTGTACAAATATATGACACATTCTACAATTCTACAATTATGTTATTACTAACTATAGACTAGTCAAACCATTATCGATTTATGTCTAACAGATTGCATCCACCGGTCCGTCAAAGCTATATGTACAATGCATTTGATTGATGAACGTGATGCTAGAATGTACATAAAATGTTTTTATTATTATGTATTTATTACCATACTTACCTGGTACTTACCTGGTACCTGCTACTTCTGTATATTGGTTACCTAAGCTTTGCATGCGTGGTATAAGGAAGTTAATAGTGGTATAGTTTGAAAAAATCATGGTACCTACTAGTCAAATTTAAAAAGGTTAATTCTCAAAATTAAAAAGATCAATCCTTTGTTACCTTTCCTTTGCCGCTATTGGTTGACTCTCCAGCGGTATAATTTGACGGCAGCCAATGAGGAGTCGAGTTTGCCTCCCCTAATTTACCTGGGGTGGGTTTTTCTTGGGATTTACCTTACGAGGGTTTCGATTGAATTGGTATTGTAAATTGGGTATTCATTTTACCCTAAACTTAACCTAACCTAACCGATAATGAAATGAGAAGAAAAGTGAATTAGACTTCCGTATGAAGTTACCTAGTCGAATTGATTATTATATATTTTTTTTTAAAAGAAAGACAAACATTCCTGATTTACGAATAACCTGACAGTATTTGAAAATCGTTTACTACCACCATAGTATGTGGAAAATGTAGCTTGTATCGTGATGGAGGACTTAGCCAGCAGAGGAATTGAACTCACACGGAGAAAACTTACTTATATAAAATATTGTTAATGTATATAAAATATTACTATTGTATATATAATATTGCTTATGTATATAAAATATTGCTAAGGTATATAAAATATTGGTAATGTATATAAAATATTGCTATTGTATATATAATATTGCTTATGTATATAAAATATTGCTAAGTTAAATAAAATATTGCTAAGGTATATAAAATAGTGCTAAGGTATATAAAATATTGGTAATGTATATAAAATATTGCTAATGTATTGAAAATCTGGTCAAATTATTTGCATTCCCTTAACGTATGAATTGACAGATTTCTTAACAAAGTATCAGTAAAAAGCGAGTGTGTTGTGAGAACGGCGGAACACGTGTTCATAAAAATACTGATATTGTCGCATTTCATTATAATAATTAGGAAAAGAACACGTGCATTAACACGTGTTCCGATATATTCTCAATGGACTCATATTTTATCAAGAAATGGATTCCAGTCAAGTTTTTAACAAGATTTCAATAAATCAGCCATACTAACGTGCACGACGCCCGAGTGGGACCCAAACGCGATGCCGACTCAACCAATAACCGATATGGTTTAGTCATTTTATATCACTGAATGAAATATACCGAACAAGTATGTTGTGGGTATATAAATTTGGGAGACGGGTATGGACACCGCCGCCCCGGGAACCATTCATAGGATAACCAGCACCTCTGCTAGAGGTTGGTCGAGGGAGACCCTCAACCTCTCCAGCCAGATTCTTTCGACTCAAGTGCAGGCCCTCAGCCAACAACTAATAACATAAAATAAAAACCTCATCAGGTGTCAGTTATGATCAGCTCTTTGGCTCGTTGAATCCTTGGCTCCAAAGTCGGCGCCCGGAGCGGACTGCTCCAATCTCGCCAGCCCTGTCCAAGTGGAACGTAAAAGTAACGAAATGGAATACAATAAAACATATTTTTATTAGCGTCTTCAGCTAGAAATAATAATTAAAAAAAAAACTAGATGCCGACCTACAAAATATAGACACCTAAAGATATCAATATTTTATCAGGACCCTTTTTTTAATACTAAAGGTGGTTATTTATGGGTCCTGACCCAAGGACCAAGGGATTAGTGTAGTCTCGTCACGGTATGATTCTCACTTTACTGACAGGGATTAGTAGAACCGGAGGATATACTGGATATCTACTGATGGGATTACGCGAATTATATATTTATAGAGCCACACACGTGGAACGGATGTGTTTTGACTGTTAATAATAATATTTGGATGATTTGTACAGCCCCGTTTTTGTGCAAAATCACCTCAAGGGCGCTGTAAAAATATATAAAACATTTCTACAATGATCTTTGTTATTACTAACGATATATGGAGATTACCATACTTACCTGGTAGGTCACTTGAGATTAACACTTAATTAACATCAACTAATTGTTTATTAGCGAAATTTAGATACAAGATTTAGGACATAATTGGAAAATTGGATATAATTGGACTTTCTCTCAGGAATGGTATATTTAATTTAAGGGTATGACAGCTTAAAAAGGTAAGTTTTTAGTTTAGACCTGAATTCTGATGGACTTGTTATGCATCTTAGTTCCGGGGGGAGTTTATTCCAAGCCTTCGGCCCAGATGCTCCAGAGCGCGATCACAAAACTTAGTATTTGGCTTGCGCTTAGGTTCCATCAGTCTGCCTACAGCTGATGATGTTTCTGATCTAAGAGTTGACTGCCTCAGACCAGTGTTTTCCGGGACACATTGTTCAGAGATGTAGGATTTAGGACATAATTGGAAAATTGGATATAATTGGACTTTCTCGCAGGAATGGTATATTTAATTTAAGGGTATGAAAGCTTATTATAACAAACTCTACTACAGAAATAAATGACCGGTCGGTGGCTGAGTTGACATCGCGTTTGGGTCCCATCCAGGCGTAGTGTGTTCAATTCCTCGGCCAGCAAGTTCTTCATCACAACACAAGCAACATTTTCCGCTTACTGTGGTGATAGTAGGAGATTTTTAAATATTGTCAGGTTATTCGTAACCCAAGAATGTTTGTCTTACTTTAAAAAAAAAATTGTTCCACTTTATAAAATTTCTAATTTTTTTGTCAATCGTTTGTCTGTGTCGTTGCACGTCCCGAGTAATCACTGTCAAATCATTTACTATAATAATGATATTGTCATCCTCCCAAAATTCCAATTCGAAATAGGTACATTGTATAGTAGTATATTGTAAAAAAATTTACAAGTTTTTTTTTTACAAGTTCATTTTTTTATTTATGGACATGTTTAAAACATGCTAGGAAAGTGAAATCTGATCAACACCTTGTACTGTAATACCGCCCAGCATAAAATTTGTTTTTCTTTCCTAAACACGCTCATTAAAGAACATAAATATATATTATTAAAATAGCATCCGGCAAACCCCATAATTTAAATATTTGAAAATCTCCTACTATCACCACAGTAAGCGGAAATTAAATATACCATTCCCGAGAGAAAGCTCAATTACTCGTTTATCCAATTTTCCAATTATTTCCTAAATATAGTATTTTTTTACACGGTATTTTGTGAAAATAATCCCCGATATACTTATTTAAACTCAAGCTAATTTGCTAACCGCTCAGCAACATCAGCAGCTGTAGGCAGACTGATGGAACCTAAGCGCAAGCCAAATACTAAGTTTGGTGATCGCGCTTTCGGAGTATCTGGGCCGAAGGCTTGGGATAAACTCCCTCCGGAACTAAGATCCATAACAAGTCCAACAGAATTCAGGTCTAAACTAAAAACTTACCATTTTAAGCTGTCATACCTTTAAATTAAATATACAATTCCTGAGAGTAAGTCCAGTTATATCCAATTTTCCAATTATGTCCTAAATTTTGTATATAAATTTCGCTAATAAACCACTAGTTAATGTTAATTAAGTGTTAATCTCAAGTGACCTACCAGGTAAGTATTGTACTGTATATTATATCCATATATAGTTAGTAATAACATAAATCATAGTGGAAATGTATTATGCTGTCTCAGTAGAGGTAAAGTCACAAGGAGGAAATCCATAATTGGTTTTATTTTGGCTATATAATACTTATGTACAAACTAATTAAATGTAAACTGTAGATTTCCCGAAAATTGATAAATAAATATATTTGTACAGCGCTCTTGAGGTGATTTTGTACAAAAACGAAGCTATACAAATCATCTAAATATTCTAATTATTATTATGCTGAATGCAAGCAGTGCACCTGTCTAATTACCTACAGTGTTCGCATCAACATTTACTGCGATATAGGTACGTTAAGTTAGGTTGGGTACGATCGACCGACATATCTTAAATCAATGGGTAAGGGTAAGAAGGTTGTTCGCACAACCCATAACCCAAGTCAGTCGTAAAACTTCCTCACGTGCTATTTCATATCTTTAATCTACCCTTATCAATAATAAATGTTATTCAAATAGTCCCTACATCATCAATGAAGGGCAGCATTTATTGACAGTTACCGCAGACCCTAAGGACCGATTGCAAAGTAGATAGTAAGGATACAACGTTTTCCTATTGTATTACTGCAAGTTTTAAAAATCAAAACATCAGCTATATTATGTGGGCATAAATAATAACAATGAAAGCAGAATAATACTCCTTTACATTCATAAATACAAAACACAAGAAATAACAACTAACACGTAATATTAGAAACACAAGATCTCAGGGTCAAAAACATATCTAACCAGCAACAACTACAACATACAACATTTGGGCAGAGAAGAGTCTTATTCTATGGCACTCTAAACTCTACAACAAAATCTCACTCTCATTCAAAACTTATAACAATATTTCAACATTTAAATCTCAAATGAAAACCTGGATACACAACATAGGGAGATCAGAAATTGATAATATACTGACACCAAATACAGACAATCTGAAACCACTCAACTGATCATAAAAACTCCATGTAATAATATGTTTATAATTATTACAGAAAAAAACACTATTTAATATATTTATAATCAGTTGACGCGTACCCGGCGTTGCTAGGGGTTAACCTTAAGAGATAGACAAATACCTCCAAGGACTTTTCTATAGACCTTTTCAAGATATACAAATCTGTAGTACATTATTTTGATGTATCTCCTAAGGTTTAACCAGCGTTAGCAATGTAAGCGCACGAAAATATATATTTTTACGACATGATTAAAAACATGGACTTTTCTCTACTTTCTTTAAATATAATATGCCTTTATTACAAACAAGTTGTCCGAGGGTAAAGTGCACTAACTTCGGTAGGTGATTCTACATGATGTTAGAAGTAATAATTTTTCAAAATTCCAACTTTTTATTTCCATACTAAAATATTTTAACAAATAAGAATATTTATTTTCCCATACAAACAATTGACCTTTTTTTACCTAAAAACTACCTTAAAACGTTGAAATTTCGAAAAAAGTTATTTATCTTTTCTACTTCCAAAATCATGTAGAATCACCCCCTGAAGTTAGTGCACTTTACCTGCGGACATCCTGTATATAAACCTTCCGAAAGAAATTTTCTAAATGATAGTGAAAAATTTTACAAAATCTGTTGCGTAGTTTAGAAGAACTAAGCGCACAAACAAACAGACGGGGATAGCGACTTTATTTTATACTGTTTAGAGATTAATATATAAAATACATTTTTTTTAATATACATTTAAAAGGCATTGGTACATTGAATCACCATACTAAGCAACTGCCTGTTTCATGGTGATCATTATTTTAAATAAAAGTAAACAACACAAATTGAGAATTTTGGCCTTACTAATAAACCCTACACAACTGATAACCAACCCTTAAGGCGATGCACTACGTCGTGTAATATTTTAAATTGAGCCGCTATCAATAACACTCCTTACGTAGATGGCGATAAGGTTTAAATTCCCGCACACCATCCGCCTGTTTTGATTTTTTCAAGAAAAAAACATGGCCAAAAAGTGCCTTTTATTTTATTTTGTGGATAATAAGGCATAAATATTTAATTTTTGAAATATCATTTTATAAATATCTTAATTTGCCACATTATACAATAAAATAATAATCGAAAATGGGTTCTTAAGTAGGAGATTTTGAACTTGAAAGCATTTTTCATAGGCTTTATACATTATTTTTTTCTGGGCTTATAAAAAGACTTATCTAAAAAATACTCGATTATTTCAAAGGCCAAGATGTATTCTACTCGCAGTATTTAATTAAAGCATCTGAAACATTTCTAGGCGACCAAATTTTCAAACCAAAAACACATGATTTTGCATTACCACGTAGGTAGTGCATCGCCTTAACTAAAGTTATTCATTTCTGTTTTATTAGTTTTCTGTGTCGTTTTTAATGTTTCTTCATTAATCTCTTTCAGCCAGATTTTTATTCTTGATTTGTAATCATTCAAATTTTCTATTCGCTTTATATCATAGGAAAGGATGTTGTGAAGTTTTGTCGCAAATTAAATGTAATTTCTTTGTCCGAATGTGGTTTTATGACCTGGAATATTTTTTATGCCTTGTTTGATGAATACGTGGTATTGTAGACGATTGATTATTTTTGAATAGTTTCAATAGTATATTTTTCGCATATATTTGTTGTACATCAAAACTATTGAAAATTTCAATCGAAGGCGTTCTTATGGGTACTTTCAGTATGGTGTTTATGATTCGTTTTTGAATTGTGTTCAGGTTATGTATACAGGGTGTATCGGCACGTACCCGACAAACTTTAACCAGCTATTCCTTAGCACATTTAGAGTAAAAAATGTTATGGGCACTTTGTTGCCCGGTAACATATTTTTTCAATTAAAAAAAGAAGAAAAAAAATCCACACTCCGTCACTGTCATCGGCATTGTTTCTCGTATTCAACAGTAAAGCAAGTGTGTCAAAGCGTCCTCGCTCTTTCACACACACTAAATAATAATAGCTAAAAATGAGACGAATGGTGCCATGCCATTTCGTTGTGTTTAATGTAGGTACGTACGTATATTATTCAACGAAACTCGAATAAAATATTGCCAGATAGGTTTTCAAACTTTGACAAAGGATAAAACATTGGTGACATGTGGTGAAAATATGAATAATAATTTTTTTATTAAAATAAAATGTTACCCGACAGCAAAGTGCCAATAACATTTTTTACTCCAAATGTGCTAAGGAATATCTTGTTAAAGTTTGTCGGGTACTTGCCGATACACCCTGTATACTTAGATAGGTACAGCAGATCCCTGTCCTATAATTCCATGTTATTTTTATTTATATTTTACATTCTACTAAATTTAAATAATATGTAAATATACACTTATTATTAAAAAGAATTATCGAAGTTTGGTCCAAATATTGAAAGATTTGTGAATAGCTACTTCCTAATAAGATATTAAAAATCGATAATATTGTTATTAATATTGCACAGGGAATAGGTTCTATTGTTCGATGTTTATTTCAGACAGGTTAGTGACGGTTTGATATTGTTTGATGATTTGAAAAGGGTCCTGTAGGGACCCGAGGTCAAATTCAATGACCGTTATTTTTTGCGAAAGGTTCGTCCCGTATAATGCGAATTAATCATAAATTTAACGATAGGTAAGCACTTGAAAGATTAAAATAATAACGTATCATATTCGTAAGATAATAGATGTGTTGGTAGGTACCTACACTCGGTAGCCCATTTTACCGAGTGGTAGATAGTAGATATTGTTAGTATCACCCTGGAAAAAAGTCAGAGAAAAATGAGTACCTAGACATTGCTAATTTATTCAGAATCTCTTCAAATTACTGGTAATCCGGTTAAAAATGAGATAACGAATGAATTAACAGGTTTTCTAATAAACTTTTAGTAAATTACGAATATATTATCACGATGCAGAACACGTTTTCACGAAAACGAATATTTTCGAATTTAATTATGATATATTTTCGAGGCAAATGTAGGTACGTGTTCCGATATCGGAATTAAATTTCACTGTTTTAATAGTAAAATCACAAAGCAGTAACTCCAGTAACAAACAATCGCCGCCATTTAACAAACTATAGTTGCTCGGTGGCACTGACTTGATCACGTGACACTTCAACTTTAATAATGTCAATGACTGCATCGTTTCAGCGCTCTGATTCTTTTCATAAATCTATTTTCATTAATCGAATAGAAAATGTCGTCGGCAATTTCTCACGACCTATCCCAACTATAAAAGTATTAAGTCAGGCACCAGTAGGTTATTCCAATATTGATCAACGCCAGCAGTTGTCTTATTGACAAAACAAACATTAAGAGGAATCTACAAGCCAAAAATGTGCATATTCTTGGTATACCTTATATTTTAGGTAACAGGCATTAAAATGGCTTGACAAACGAAGTCTAGAAACGTTCGATTTCAAGCACAAAACTGGTTTTTATTTATTTTTTAAATAATTTTATAAGAAAGCAAAAAAGTTAATCAAGTCAAATTGTCACAGATAATCTTAGCTATAATACTGTATTTTTTAAAAGTTGTTTCCTTTACGAGTTCATACATTTCTATTGAATTATTATTTTTTTTAAATTTTTTATTGAGTAATTTATTTTTTTATTTGTATTCTACTCAAGCGAAATGATAGGAAAACGTTCAATTTATCTAAAGCATATTTTTGATATTCATAATATACACCGATTCGTTATAAAGATTAATCAAAATAGTGATTTTTGGCTGAGGATTGAACCTTTCTTCCCAGAGACCGGAGTCAACCGCGCTACCGATCTTGCCAGATGCCGATCGTGAAATTTATTTCGCATATGAACTGTTGTAATATCTTCCAATTTCAGAGAAATACGTATATTTTCGCGTGTATGTATGTGATTGACAAAATCGATAGAATGCTTTGTCATCGTAATAATTAAATTATTTTTTGAATCATGAAGATTGATTAAAAAAATTGACAGTTTTTTATTTTATTTTGCATAATTAAACTATTTTCAAAACGATGTTTTCGTGCGGAGTGCTTTTTTCTATATTCTTTACAAATATTTGTTTGCAATTCCTTGATCGACGGAGCGCAATCTCCACCCTTCCTGTGAATATTCCAAGCATCATAATAATTCAACATTTCATTTATCCACAATAATTAAACTTGTCAATTATTATTGTCTCTCCAGCAACTACGATAAGATATTATTTAAAAGTTATTTAACAAATGTCGTGTAACTGGTATCTGGTATGTCATGCAACAAGTGAATCAATTACTTGAGTCGGGCCATGTCAAGAGTCATAATAATAGAAGAGTATGTATGAGACGATGTATGAATGTGAATTAGGCAAGGAGTGTGTGCCAAGATCGAGTCCGTCCTCTCTGCCTACCCCTGCTAGGAAACGGCGTGATGGTTAATTAGTTAGTTATTCATTGAACTGATGGCTATAATAAACTAACAAAATTGGTCATAATATGACTAGAATACTAGAAATAATTTAGAAAAATTACATTTTTACCGTACAAGACAACAACTTCCATTCAGCGAAACTACAGCGTGTAAAAATGCTTCTACAACCAGCATATCTGCCGAGTTTCAGCTCGATCTAATGTCGGGAAGTGGGTTAATTTCCGCTTCAAAACAAAAGTGAAAATATATCAATTTAAAAAGAAACAAATGCAAAATCTTGCAGCCCGCATCTCGTATCAGATGATAATAATATTATGTTAGATTATTGCCACTACACAGGTTGTAAGTTGTAAGGAACAAGGAAGAGAATCTCTTGTTACTGTCTACCCTTTAGATACATCACATCCGATATGGGGGTAGCTTATTGTCATCATCTACCCTTAAACTACCCTTCTTTAAAATGTTAAAATGTTGAAGCGACTTCCTTGGCTTCAAAAGGTTATTAAAAATAGTATTTGAAGATTTGGTATGGGCCACCTTGTGCAAACTTAGCCATGTATATTGAAATGTATTTCTAAAACCAGGAAGACATTGCAACTCTTTCAGACTCCGGACGCATGTACTAGTCCTAAAGAGAGGTCGTACAGGGCTGGCCATGAGACAAACAGCGCCGGGCGCTAGTAAAAACATCAAGGTGTTGGCCATCGACTATTGTT
Source organism: Hesperophylax magnus (assembly GCA_026573805.1). Taxonomy (NCBI): domain Eukaryota; kingdom Metazoa; phylum Arthropoda; class Insecta; order Trichoptera; family Limnephilidae; genus Hesperophylax; species Hesperophylax magnus. The sequence goes on from JAIUSX010000119.1 coordinate 1,186,581, forward strand.
CTCTTACTTCTTTCTTGTATGAAAACAAAAAAGACAGAATATTCTTGAACGAAGACTTCACGTACATCCTCTCTCTGGGATTTCTAATATTATATTATATTTAACAAGTTAATGTGACTCCTAAGTGTAACAAGGTACTTCCAGTATATTAAATATATTTTCCTTCCTTGAGTCCTTGTTGCTCCCCATCGTCTAGAGTCAGTGAGACTATAGCATCGTCATACAGGGTATGTTGTTAGGCTGGAGGTAGTGGTGAGGGTAAAGAGATGTGAAAGAGGAAGGTGTGGAAGTACCTCGCTATTTAGATCTGGTCACCAAACACGGCTAGAGCTATTTGAAGCAACGTTTCAATTCTGAATGGTGGTCTTACCCCAGGGCGATACTGAGAGTATTTTTCACTCTCGAACATGCCTTCCTTCCTCTGTTACTTAAAATAGGGTTGGTATCACTGGTATCAGCACCCATTATGGACTGTTATCATCTCTTCTTTAATTTATGTCTTATGTTGCGTTTATTTTACAAAACCCACAAGACCTATACTAGAGTAGGTACAGGTAGAAGCACGACAGATTTTGAAGTGTCACGTGATCAAGTCAATGCCATCGATCAACGACAGTTTGCAAATGGCGGTGATTGGTTTTTATTTACTAATTTTATTTTAGAATTTTCACATCCTTTTTGAAAAAGGTCTAATTTATTCTAACTTAAATACATATATTATTATTATTTATTACATTTGATTAATATGGTTCCTACAATACAGCTTGAATCTATCAATTGGTGCAAACTTTATAGTGTAATAATATTGCTTATTGGCTTTGTCCTTTTTTGGTTGTCAAATTTCATTGCACGTTCTTGTGGTACGTCTGTGAATGTCCTTATTGTATGTAATTTTGTTAAGTATTTTGGTAATAGGTTGTTTATTATTGCATGTATAAATATCATCAATCTTCAAAGTCAGCATCTGTTTCACTGTTAGCCAATTTAGTTACTTTTCAAAATCTATTTCGCTTGAGTATTATTCTAATTGCTCTATTTTGTAAAATATCCAACTAATTCTGTTGTTTTACAATAAACAATGTGATTAGAAGTTTTCTTAGTCCGTTGGGTGTCGGCAATTCAGATCAGAAGTAAATATCTCTCAAATATAGCTATGGATTATATTGATTACACATCGCTTTTTTATCTGCATACGCCTATAACGACACGTATTACCCAGTAGATTAGCAAATAAAAATGATGCTGACATCAGCACAGAAGAAATGCAAACTCAGCCAAAACATTTCCTTATGCAGCCACTCAATACACAGGTATTTACGACAAAAATGAACAAGCATCCACTGAAAGTTCTAACCTTGACAATGTAAAATACGATAAAAAGCAACAAACATATGCCACAAACAAATTGCTCTATTGTTTTAAATAGCCAACTTTACAATTATTATTGTGAACCTACTTACCACCCATTTTACTTACATTTAATGAGTTTCGTTTTTATAATGAGTTCAGTTTGATTTTAAAGTTTGCTAAAACAACAAGTGTTTTAAATTTTAGATTAAAAAATTAAGCAATTGTGTTTTTTTAAATTATTTTTTATAACTGTGTAATTTAGTGTAAATCTTTTTGTGATAAGTTTAAAATTTAAATAGTAATTTAAAAAGGCGAGATGTATGATTATAATTTAGATGAAATTAAAATAGAGTTTCTTTTGGGTTATGAAAAACATGAACGTAAGTTGATCATAAATTGATAAATTTTAGTATAAATTAACCTCTAGTGTGCTAAGAAATCCGCCGTGGATCTCTGACGTTTGTACCTGTCGTGTGGCGGCAAATCCACCGCGGATTTGCCGCCACAAAGAGAAAACTTACTAATATGAAATATTGTTCATTTATTAAAAATCTGGTCAGCTTATTCGTTTTCCTGTTACAAAATAAATTCATTGCAAAATAACAGTACAGAACGAATATGTTATGAGTTAGACGGAACGCGTGTTCTTCAAAATAATAATATTGTAGCTTTTTTTCAATTATATTTATGCGGACCTGCGTGAGCACGTGTTCAGATATATTCTGAATTAATAATATTTTATTTGGAAATGGTCATGCAGTCACATTTTAAACAATATCTTGATAAAAAAAACCGTACTCATTTTTCTCCTTGCACTTTCCTCGATGTTATGGTATTTTGAACCTTAAAAATGGTCATAGCGTTCTGAAATAAATTTTATTCGCTTGACAAGGAAATTATATATCTTAATATTATTCTAGGCTGTCGTTTCGTCACTTGGAAACATGTTTATTTAGTTTGTGAAAAAAATCCATCCCAAATGTAATTACGATTTACAAAAGTCATAGATTATGACGAGTGCTTATTTAACTGGACAATAAAATAAATCTCAATAATATTTTCGTATGTGTTCCTTACAAAATATTTTTTTTAAACATTAAAGAGAAAAAGAGATAGATGTATACATTTTTTTTAAATAAATTTATATTATCTCGTTGAATATATTGATGTATTATCTGTATGGTTGGACGGTACAATTTACAAAAACATAATTTTGCAAAAAAAAAAAAAAGTTATTACGAAAATAGTCTCTTACTTCCCCACCTTCCTCTTCCTATTCTCTCTCCCCTCTCCACCCTCTTCTACCTCAAAATATATTCCATTCGGGGATGTAATAGACCCACCGGCCCCGCGCAGTTGACGGGATGCAATTATGTTAGGTTGATTGAATTGTCTTTAATTTACACGTACAAGGTGTCCGGAAAGTCGTCGTTCAACTGTTGAATCTAAATCACTTTCAAGAGTTCCCAAAAAACTTTTTTTCTATTTAAGCATTTCGAAATATATAAAAAAGCATTTTTTTTAATTTTTCCGCAAAAAAATTTGAAGCAATTTTAAAATACCTTAAACAGCTGATATTAATTAATTAAATAGCGACCTTTTTTCTAAAAAATTCCAACTTGACTCGATTTACTCGCAAACGGAATGTTAAATTAAATAAGTTATACCACGAAATCGACTCAAAATAGATTCATAAGTTTCCCGCTTGTGCTACGAATTCACGGACACCGTGTATAGGTACATACTATTTGAAAGTAGGAACTTAGTATTTTTTTATTTTTCATTATGTTTACACAGTAGATCAGGGGTTCCCAACCCCGTGCCCGCCACTGAAATAATGTTTTCATAAACATTAATTAAAAATGTGAATTATTTTTATTTATTTGTTATAGTTTTAATTTTTTTGAGTGATTAGGTTTATTAAATACGTTCATATGTTTGCGATATTGTATGTATGAGTGGTTACTTTGCTGACAGTACTTGTCGCAACCTGTCTAGCGGCGAGCCAGACTGCACTCTTCACGCTAGCCTGGAACGGAGAGTTCTATTTGCACATCACTCCTTGTACACGCAGAAAACCCTAAGTGAACGAACGCCACGAACTGAGCCGATGAACGCCGAAGGCGCCAAAACACATGGCACATGACTCTGCCAGCTCTGTCTGTCAGTGAAAGCAATAAGCATGGCCCCGACAGCCAAATTGACAGTAGTCACGTGCTCGTACCGTCCCGATCGGTTCGGCGATCATCGGCTCACTTCGGGTTTTTGGAGTGTACAAGGAGTGATGTGCAAATAGCATTCCCCGCCTGCAACCGCGTTGTTGTCATTTTGATTGCGATTGCTGCCCCGAGTTTGTCGATTAAAAATAGGTGGTGCCCGCCACCCTACCGATATTTTAGACTGTGTTCTAGAGTACAAAAAGTTTGGGAACCCCTGCAGTAAATGCTAGTTTATATTTTTTACAATTAAGCTTAAATAAGAAGTGAAATAGATTTTTTTATAATAAAAAGGAAACGGACTATATTTAAAGTTGGATATAACCTGCCTCACTAATGTGTTGTATTATATCATGTATTAGTATTAGATTTAACCACCGGATTTTGGCCAATTTGCAAACGCCCGCGAGCTCACGCTGTCCAAAATGTGGGCAATTTGAAGAGATATTTTAAAACATTTATTGGAATTATTTCGTAATCTCCAGCGCGTTGAAATCTTCGATTAATCATAAAGATAACTTTGTAGTTTCACTTTCTAACAAAAGATGTCACGTATCTCTTCCGATATATTTTTTTTTACCATATTTTCTTACAAATCATTGATCATGTGTTAACATATTAAATTATGCACGTTAAAATTTAAATTTATAGCAGTTCTTATCAACTAGGCCATAGACAACATACAGAAGTTTTAATATTTAATACTGCTCCAAGTAGGTACCACAAACGGCAATTTTATAGTTAATAATAAGCATAATTTGCGCTTTGTAAATTTAACGAATTTCAATATCTTTACATGAATCCTACATATACGATCAAATGTAGGTGCATTCAATAGCTCTCTAGCACTATAAGCACTTTATATGTCTCAAAATTGAAATTTTTGTAGGGCGGGAAATTTCCAAAACACACACTTAACAATTTCCTGGCGCTCAATGCAGAAATTGATTATATACGAGTATATCAGAACGCTCCAGTGGCAAAACATGTATAATGCTACTGTGTTTCATTTAATGCTACAATAAAACAGCTCAGCCATCGTAAACTATGACTATTGTTTCAATAACAATTTATTGTTTCTCATACTTATTTAATAATATCCCTTTGTTCGCTGTGTACAGAACTGCCTCTTGTGTTTTCTACTGACTATAATGTCGCGTAGCAAAACTATAAATAACTTGCTAAACTAATAATAATGTTTAACGCGGAAGGTAAATGTCTATATAATTGTGAGTTCCGCATAAGCATTTAGATTGAAAAATACTCTCTGTATCACCCTGTACGTGAATCACGACCGTTCAGAAGGTTTCTTGAAATGGCTTTAGCATAGTGTTTGGTGATTAGCCAGGTATTTCCCAACATTCCTCTCTCCATCTCCTGCCATTACCCACTTCTTTCAGCCTAACAACACTGACTTTACAATTGCACCATCCTCCCAGGGATTGACTCTTTTATTATTATTTTTTTATTTAAAGCGGAGACGGTTTACACGTAGTCCCCTTGAGCACTTAGGCCATAGGTCCATTGTGCTATCTCCCATTTTACCTCAATCCTTTAACAACAACCCAGTCTCTTTAATAAAGTTCACCAGGGTTGTCATTGGGTATGTGGCTATGTCTTCTGGTTCTACTGTATGTCTCCCCAGGTATCTGAGCCTAGTTCCCACCAGGGCAGGACATTGGCACCATAGGTGAATTGGAGTCTCTTCATCCTCTTCACATTTCCTGCATCTATTGGTGTTTTCCACTCCAAATATCTGCATGTGTCTCCTGAGATGGCAGTGTCCCATTAGTAGTCCTACCAGTTCCCTCAGTGAGTTTCTGTCCATATCGAGTAGTTTCTTGGTTCGTCTAGGGTCTGGTCCTTTTACGAGTACTTTGGATTGTCTTATTCCAGGTGCCCTCCCCATCCAAGATTGACTGTTAAAGAGCTGTGCACTTTTGAAGTGTCATTAAAACTTTTGATTTTATATTATGTTTTTTATTTTTATTTTTTTTTTATTTTTTATTTTTTTTTTTATTTGGTACATTATTTTGTTACAATTTATGTTTTCCAGTAATGTAGGCCTCACTGGGTGGCTTGCCCGTGCTGAGGCCTTCATTTTATAATTTGAAAATCTAATCTACATATTACATTTAAAGAGAAGATAGTAAATTTGAAAAGAAAATAATAAATTTAAAATTAAAAATAAAAAATACATAATAATACATTTAAAATAAAAAATAAAAAATACATAATAATACATTTAAAATTAAAAAATAATACAATGAAAATAATCTTGTGTGTTTGTGAGTGATGTGTGTTTATGTTGGTTTTGTGTGTTACGTGTAGGTTTTATTTTTATTTTATGCTATGATAATATTCTTGTTTTGTCCTGTCCTGCTGTTATTGTTATTCTAAGTTTTGTCATCACTTTGTATAAACAGTATTTTTCGTGTTATAATATTAGATCTGTATTAGATAAGGCACATTGTAGGAATAATTTTGAGAACATTACCGCTAATACTAAATTACCGTTTTTAATTTAGCTATCGTTAAGCGCGCTTGAAGTGAAATGACACTAAACTGCGCTATATAAATGCCATGTTATTATTATTATTATTATAACACCTTCCTTGTTATCTGCGCTAACAAATTAGCAAATCCCGGTTGGGTAGGACCGACATTTATTTCGTATATCTATTAACTGCTGTTATGTCAACCGATTTTAGAGAAATGCGTATGTTTCCGCGTGTGTATATGTGAATGCCACCAAATTTTGATAGAATATGTTGTGATTGACAACGAGTCTATCTGCCGAGTTTCAGCTCGATCGGATGTCGGAAAGAGGGTTAATTTCTACTTCCAAGATTTGCATTCATTCATTCATTCAGGAAAACAAAATGTTAATAGATGTCATTGAAGAAGAAAATAATACTAATAAATCTAAATGAAACATGAAACAGAACAAGACACAGAAATTAAAAAAAATAACGGTCACAACTTGAAATCGAACCAAAGATCTCTGTCTTATATACCAAGGACAACGCCTCTAACAATTTTTTACGTAATTTTTGTCTATATCATATTTCAAATTCAGAATCAAAAATATTATTTTTAAATATTTTTTCCCTCATTTTTGCTGCTATCTATTCTATCCTCTTCTTTTGGTGAAAAAAATCGTAAAATTCTGAATAAAACTGTAGATTTGTATGAGGATCATTCCGCCCCTCTCTACAGACAGTCTTTTTTTATATAATAGAAGAAGATATTGGAACATTTTTGTAATAGTTACAGTCCTACGCACTTATGAAGGAGTTATTTTATTTTTTATTTTATTTTATTTAGGAAACAAACAGTCATATATTTAGCATAAACAGCAATTATTTACAATATTAGACAAATAATGTTCCGTTAATTCTAGTCGATGATTCAATATTTGCATCTATACAATATATTTATAAATGACAAAGAAATATAAAGAATAAACATAATAAGGAATTACAAAATGTTATAAAAACAATAAAAGACAGTTAGTAGTAATACAGTTTTCGCATGATTATAATAAAAAACAAAAAAATAAACTAAGATGATAGGATTATTTAACAAAATAAAAATTAAGTTATCAGTTTAGTAAGTTGCATTTTATATGTTTTCAAGTTACAGTTGAAAATGTGTACATCTCTAGAGGCATTGTGAGTTTTACAGATAGTTCCTATTAAAGAGTTTTGCGCATATTTGGCTTTACAGTGTGGTGTTCTAAATAAGTCGTTCGATCTGGTGTTGTGTTCAGGGCAACGAAATGCAATCTTTTCTAGCAGATATGATGAATCAACAAGACTGTTCACGATTTTGTATAAGAATTAGGGCATCAGAAATTTTTCTGCGTTTATATAAAGCGGTAGGGTCAAACCGATGATCGCTAAAGCGATACGATAGGTGTTTAATAAATTTGGATTGGATATTTTCAATACGATCAATGTATGTTTAGTTAACTGGTTAAGGCGATGCACTACGCAGTAATGCAAAATCATGTGATTTTGGTTTGAAAATTTGGTCGCCTAGAAATGTTTCAGATGCTTTAATTGAATACATCTTGGCCTTTAAAATAATCGAGCATTTTTTAGATAAGTCTTTTTATAAGCCCAGAAAAAAATAATGTATAAGGCCTATGAAAACTGCTTTATAGTTCAAAATTACTTATTAATTAAGTTTACTTACGAACCCATTTTCGGTTATGATTTTATTGTGTAATGTGGCAAATTAAGTTATTTATAAAATGATCGGTAAAAAAATAAATATCTATGCCTGAACATCCACAAAATAAAATAAAAGGCACTTTTTGGCCATGTTTTTTTCTTGCATAAATCAAAACAGGCGGATTGTATTAAGCGGGAATTGAAACCTTATCGCCATCTACGTAAGGGGTGTTATTGATGGCGGCTCGATTCAAAATATTACACGACGTAGTGCATCGCCTTAAGATAGGTAGGTACTAGATCTAGGTACCCAGTACCTACCTGCAAAGGTGAGGCAGTCCCCTAAGTATCACCCTGCTGTAAAGCAGCATCACAGGAGCCGATGGTTTATCACTTAGGTAGGTAGGCTATGTAAACAGTAAAGGTGGAAACATCACGAACACACGTACGCTACCAATTCGTCATTGCGCTTTTTCTATGCGGCACGTTCCAACACTATTTAAATAAACACATAATGCACAGCATCGTGGTTTCTGCTTTTACAGAATGACAAGGACTACTTTGCATTGGTGTCTCTTTTGATATCTGGAATAGGTGAACTGTAAAATGGTGCTACTTTGAAATTAAATAATCTTCTTTATACACGGAGAAAAATGAGTATCGCTATTTAGTTGAAAATCCCTTCAAATTATTAGTATTACATAGCTATACCATAGCCGCTGTGCCCACATGATATACAGATGGGGCCTTAAAGAGTCGGCGATGTGTGAATGTGGTGCGGTGCAGACCACCGAACATGTGGTCAACGAATGCCCGCTCCATTCATTCCCCGGCGGGATTGATGAGGTCCACAAGGCGACGCCTGAGGCCCTAGACTGGCTCGCAGACCTAGATGTCCCCCTCTGACCCCCCACCATACGAAAGAAGAAGATTAGTATTCTGGTTAAAAAGGGGATTGCAGGCAGTTTCACCTGCATTTGTCTTGATAATATATAATGACGAAATGCGAAAATATAAGGATTATAGTGTATATTATCAGAACAAATGCAGGTGCATGAACACGTGTTCCGATATATTAGAGATTTACGAAGGGGGTGCCGTAGTCCCGCTGCCTCCGACTCTTGCGCTATATTTGGTTACCATTAAAAAACCAAATGATTAGACTTATTCGATTAGTTTAACGGTAATTTAAAAGCATGATAAAAATTTAATAACTAACAACGCATTAATAAACATTCAATAAATTATCGCATTACCTAATCAAAATAATTGAATCATATTTTCCTCCCTCTGCCAGGACTAAACTCTAAACAAAGCACTTCATAGAACGTCGTTCAAATTTGAAATCCGAATGTTCTTTTAGTAGCACCCTTCCCGCGCTATCCAAAATCCTGCGCGCCATAGACAAATAATGAGGGAACAAAAAACAACAGAATTATGCATAGACACGCGCCACAATCCTCTATGGTCCCCCACTTAACAGCACAGCATCCATCAGCGGGTAGGTACAGATCGACATGCTCAACTTAGCAGTCGTGGGGTAGCTAGTTTAAAAATGTTAATGTTAAAAAACACACGCGTATTCGAATGCAATGTTGTGTCAAAATTTTATAGCAATCGGTGAAGAACTTTCGGAGATTTAAGATTTTGAAGAAACGAACATTTACATTTTTCTTTATAGATAGATTGTCACATGACAATGGTTCGCTTCTGCGACTCTTTCCTGTTTTCAACGGCTCGGCTGTGGAATGTTTTGCTGGTTTCTGTGTTTCCTCCTGCAATATGGATCTATTGAAAGCCTTGCATAATGATAATAATAATATTTGGATGATTTGTATAGCGTCGTTTTTGTGAAAAATCACCTCAAAGGCGCTGTACAAATGTATAATACATTTATACAATGATCTACGTTATTACTAACTATATATGCAGATAATATACTGTACCATACTTACCTGATAGGTCACTTAAGATTAACACTTAATTACATAATTGTTTATTAGCGAAATTTATAAGCTGGATTTAGGCCATAATTGAAAAATTGGATATAATTGGACTTTCTCTCAGGAATGGTATATTTAATTAACAGCTTAAAAAGGTAAGTTTTTAGTTTAGACCTGAATTCTGTTGGACTTGTTATGGATCTTAGTTCTGGAGGGAGTTTATTCCAAGCCTTCGGCCCAGATACACCGAAAGCGCGATCACCAAACTTAGTATTTGGCTTGCGCTTAGGTTCTATCAACAGCTGATTATGTTGCTGATCTAAGAGTTGACTGCCTCAGACCAGTGTTTTCCGGGACGCATAGTTCAGAGATGTAGAATGGGGCCATTTCATTGATGAATTTAAACACCATCCAGCACAATTTGTAGTGAATTCTTTCAGGGCACTTGAGCCAGTGAAGGTTACGAAGGTGTTCTGAAATGGGCGAATATTTATTTTATTTATTAGGTGTTTATCGATTCACTTCGTAAGCCTTGTTTATAAATATAATCCCTAATATCTAATAGTAAATCATTATAAAACCATATTCTATGCAGCATCATTTGTGGGAACCTGTTTCTTTCAGAGATTGTCAGAGATCCTGCAGGTTAGGAGGTTTTAAACGCTAGGTTTACAGGGGCAATAAAGTTTGCCAGTAAAGTTCGACCAGTTTGCCGGAAGGAATTTCCAAGTTCCTAATCCTGTGGGGAACACGCAGTCTACTTGTTCCCACGCGACGCTTTTACCACTGGACCGCTGGAAACTACTTATTTCCAAGAAAAATCACAGAGATTTACAGAAATACCATCATTACAAGTTGCAAGTGTACATTACTTTCAACTCTCTAGTTCTCTGGTATATTAACCGTTATATTTCCCAAAGATTCTGTCAGAAAGTCAGACAATTTATGTGTATTTCCGCTTCTCAATAAAATACAAATAAATGCGATATTTCTAAACGAATCCAAAAACTAAACATTGTTTTATAAAGGTGATTAAACAAGCTTCTAAATTGTATTATTAAAAATAAAGATATAATTTTCGAAATATTAAAATTTTGAAATCAAACACAAAAAGTTTTAAAAATGGTCATTTTACGTTTTTTCGTCTACACACTAAACTAAAATTACTGATATGAATTACTGACACATGTTTAATTAGAAAAATGTATTATAAACATTTTTCTCTACGAGTATTTAGAGACTATGAAAGTAAGGAAGACAACGATTTCTATAAGACCATATATGAGATGTTTCAAGCATCATCAAATTTAGTTACATTCATAGTGAAATCAGCGCCATTATCAATTCTGGGCATTTGAACGGTTCCTGTTAAAAGTCAGTTTTCGATCTATCTCAGGTAAGATTTTAAAATGAAATTACGACAGGATTGAATAAAAACCTACTGAAAGGAAAATAATTTAATAATTTCGATGGATCAATTTGAATCTTCAGCTATTCGGTGATGGTAAACGAATAAGATAAATTGCCCATTATTGCATATTGCCGACCAATAATTGTCGTCTTGCCGGGCAAGATGTTGGCCGTCAATATCGCCGTGTTTCGTCAAGATCGCCGTAATGTAACATAAGACAAATTCAAAATACAAAAGGCCATCTCCTACTTGTGTAAAATTAAAAATAAAACGCGAAATAATTTGTTAATAGACGTTCGAATTTATGACAGTTTTGGTTGCGGATATGTGGTGAACAGATACACACATATGTAATAAGAAGAGATTAGAATATTGTTGGGCCAAATCACAAAGGAACAAAGCAACCGCAAACGGTGCTTGTAGTTGCGTTGTTTATATAGACTATAATTTAGTTCCGTGGGTTGGGACAATTTTTGTTAAGGCGAAGCTTAATGCCAAATCACTATTTTGATCTTTTAATCTTTATAACGAATTGGTGTACATTATGAATATTAAAAAATATGATTTAGATATATTGAAGGCTTTCCTATCGTTTCGCTTGAGTAGAATACAAATAAAAAAATAAATTACTCGATAAAAAATATAAATGTAAACTACTAAAAAAAAAAATTTTCAATAGAAATGTATGAACGCGTAAAGGAAACGACTTTAAAAAAATCAGTATTATAACTAAGATTATCTGTGACAGTTTCACTTGAATAACTTTTTTGCTTTCTTATAAAATTATTTAAAAAATAAATAAAAACCAGTTTTGTGCTTGTTTGACAAGCGATTTTAATGCCTATTACCTACAATATAAGGTATACCAAGAATATATAAATTTTTGGCTTGTGGCTTACTCTTAAGTCCTTTATCTAATGAATTTTCTGCATTTGTCCTTCTTTAAACATCTCTATCAGTCCTTCCATCTGCCATAAACATCAAAACTTGTTGATACAATTGATGCTAATATCTGCAATGTCAATAATCAATCGAATTATTTACTTACGCGTGGGAATATTTTCAACAAATTTAAACAATTCCTAATCACTCCTAAATACCTCTAAATACAGAAGGGTCAGCATTTGATCCTTGAATGATTCTTCCAGTAATCCGCTTTAGGTAAGGAAGTTGTCCAAGGTTCGGTCATTATGGTGTTTAGGTGTATATGGTCGGCATTAGGAAAGTCCATTCTGCACCAATACCTTTGTACACCTTGCGGCAAGGCTTTGCAGGTGATTATAATAGTGGCTAATTGTTTTCGCACGTGTTTAGTCGTTTATTAGCCGGTTGTTGTAAATATTTTTTTGGGTATTTTTACTACTCCAGGACCGTGTGACCAGATGTCATAGACAGTCACACATTTTTTGTTATTATTTGTTGTAGCAATGGATAGATCTGATATTCACTAGAAGTTCAATGTTTATTTACCTGCCGATATGAAAGATAGCAAAAGATTAAGATTCGCTAATTTTCAATTTGGTTATAGGTACCGCCGCCCCAGGAACCATTTATTTGATAACCAACACCTCTGCCATAGGACTTCCCAAATGGTTCGATACATTTGGTGACTTAGCAAGTGTGCCCGGGTTCATGGGGTGAGGTTTGTCTAAGTCTTGGCGGCGGATGCATCTGGATGTTGAGGGAGACCTTTTGAGCTCTCCAGCAGGACTTTCTCGACCCATCGCCTTGTACCGCAGGGGGAGAGATGGATTCATACGCCCGTCACTCCTGGATATACTGAACCCTAGATTCCTACACCCCTTATACCGTTTTCCTTCCCAGAACTTCCTCTCCTCTCTTTCCCTAAAAAGACCCTTCACACAGCATCCTCAAAGATGAAAAACTTCCTAAAAGAAATTATTTTCCTAAATTAGGTTGTGTGAGGTATCGTTTACAATGTTTACATTCATGCTAAATCGAATAAAACCCCTCCCAAGTCGATAGAATACATATTTGGTGAGATAATTCGTTTAAATAATAAGAAGGGTTCACTTCTTAGAGTGGTATTCCATCATTTTGTTTTGGGCGGATACTGCATAAGATCTTCATTTATACTGCCAATAAGAATGTACTAGCAAATTTTCATAAATTCTAGGATTCACAGACTCAAACAGTCTTCATTCATGGATTGTTATTTATTTTGTGTATTTCTACCCCTTGAGCAATTTTGGGATATACTATTCACAGACAACAAACAGTCTTTGTGGGAGATATATCTCCCAGTCTGACACGGTGTCGTAAAAGTTAGGTAATCTAATTTTTTTCGCTAATATGATTAAAACAGTGTTGTAAAGAGAGAATACCGTGCTTTCAGTTTGCAATAAAATTACCATAAACGCTCCCGAAAAACTTCAAAATAAAACTATGAAACAAAATTTAGGATGGGTTGTTATTCATGCTATTCAAGTTTTGTTATTATATCACTATATGCAAGTTGTTTGAAAGAACCGAAATCATAACAGAACTTGAAAAATAACTTTGAAATTTGAAGAATTGTTCAAATTTAACCCAAGCATCAAAAAAATATTTTTTATATTAAACGATAAAAGTGAAGTGAGAGTAATTTTATAATACCTCTTTGATGGTAAACGTGTATTACTGTTCGGTATGTATTGATGTTGTACAGGAATAGAATACTGGGCCCTTAATCTCCAGTATTCTAACGAGGATAGGGATCTGGTATTACCTCTATTAATACTCGTAGATTCTGATATACGGAGGTTGTTTAATTCGGAATATAATAAATTGACAATACAAATAACAAGTTATCTAAAGGCCGTCTGGCGACAGAATGAATCCTCGCTCCGGCAATGTAATACGAGACGGCTGGTAACGTTCGGTTATCTTCGGTAGAACCCGAAGCTGCCCGAACGTAAACAGCATACTCTACAATTACACGTGTATTTTTTACGGCAAAGGTGCTATCACGTTCAAGGTGCTTTTATGTTCGAGGTGTTCCAATTTTTGACGATTAAGTACCGTCCCTAAATATTATTTCTTCTCTAATGGCAAACTATCTGTATGAAATCATAAGAATGAAAGATTTTTCTTATGAGCCCCGATATAGTTTACATATGGGGATCGCTATGAAAAAAAGTATCGTGTAAAACGCCCGTTCGAAATAGATCGGTTAGTAGCAACGGTCAACGAATGCCCGCTCCATTCATTCCCCGGCGGGATTGATGAGGTTCACATGGCGACGCCTGAGGCCCTAGAATGGCTCGCAGACTTGAGTCTCACTCTGATGTCCCACCCCACCATACGAAAGAAGAAGAAGAAGTAGCAATGTGAACAAATGCGTCGTGTTCCTACTCAGGCGTCGCGTCGAAGGTTCATCAATCATTGCGCAAGCAACACTTTTCCACTAAAATGATGTTGGTAGGATGAACTAAAATATTTTCAGGTTATTCGTAACCCGGGAATGTTTGTCTCTTTTTAGGTAAGTATAACATAAAAGATTATGGCGAGTCCAGTCATTAATTTAATATGGCCTTATTGGATGGTGGGGTCATACAACAATATTCTAACCCCGATCAAAGTGGTCCAGAAGCTTATAATCAAAGTTATTCTAAAGAAATCCTCCACATATCCAACAGAAACGCTATTCGCAGATTTCGAGGTAGGTACCATCAAAAACTTTGAAACCCACCTATCAAAAAGATATCAATACAACATCAAAATACCAAAATTTAATACCAAACTAATGCAAGACAATTTCATCTATTTAGGAATAAAGTATTTCAACAACCTTCCGATTGAAATAAAGAAATTAAAAGATATCAACAAACTTAAACTCAAACTGAAGTTATACTTGTCAGGAATAATTAACGAAATAATTGTCTGTTTTTCTCTTTCTTTATATTTATTATCATTATTCAATTATCATTCATTATCATTCATCTCTAATTTATTTAGATGTTTCTAATTACTCTCTTAATTGTTAATTACACCTACACATATAGATGATCCAGAAGTTTCAATTGTTCCTATTATAAACTAAAAACTTACCTTTTTAAGCTGTCATACCTTTAAATTAAATATACCATTCCCGAGAGAAAGTCCAGTTATATCTAATTTTCCAATTGTGTCCTAAATCCTGTATCTAAATTTCGCTAATAAACAATTAGTTAACGTTAATTAAGTGTTAATCTCATGTGACCTACCAGGTAAGTATTGTACTGTATATTATCTCCATATATAGTTATTAATAACATAGATCATTGTAGAAATGTATTATATATTTGTACAGCGCCCTTGAGGTGATTTTGCACAAAGACCGCGCTATACAAATCATCAAAATATTATTATTATTATTATTATATACTTACCTATTGAGTAATGTTATTCTATTTTCCTTATAATTAGTGTAACTCCCTCACCAACCACAAAAACCAGTTTCTTCTTTGGTGAGATTGCAATTGTAAATATATTTTGTACCAATATGTAATTCGGTAATTAACCCACTTATATATCTATATTAAAAAAAATCTGTAAGAATGCATAAAAATAAAATCATAACGTTTTCATACGTTAACATCTGTTAACTATTCCTTGTACCCTCTGCGGGTGGCATCTTCGTACTATTCACATCCCCTAAGCCCGACACAAATTTAATATGATTTTAATCCCAGGACCGAGAATCGGAAGTATGGAAGCGATCTGTCTTATTTTAAAGGGATGACGCGTTGTTTACACGGGATTAAAGGGATGTTTTCAACTATTTGGGGGTTGATTCCCACTCATGAATTATTATTTTAATCTGCAGGAGCAAGATGGTATTGATTTTGACAGATATATAAATAGAATCAGAACATACTCACTTTTGGCACGCAGAATGTCTAAATAGCATAAAATAAAGTCGCTATCAGCATCTGTCTGTTTGTGCGCTTAGTTCTTCTAAACCACAAATGCATATTATATTTATAAAAAGTAGAGAAAAGTCGAAGATTTGTAATTAATCTTACATTGTTAACGCTGGTTAAACCTTATGAGATCTATAAGGCTTAAATTCCCGCTAAACCCAATCCACCTTTTTTGATTTATGCATGGAAAAAACATGGCCAAAAAGTGCCTTTTATTTTATTTTGTGGATGTTCAAGCACAAATATTTAAATTTTTTTCGATCATTTTATAAATAACTTAATTTTGCCACATTATACAATAAAACCATAACCGAAAATGGGTTCATTTTTGAACTTTAAACAGTTTTCATAGGCCTTATACATTCTTTTTTTCTGGGCTTATAAAAAGACTTATGTACAAAATACTCGATTATTTCAAAGGCCAAGATGTATTCTACTCGCAGTATTTAATTAAAGCATCTGAAACATTTCTAGGTGACCAAATTTTCAAACCAAAAACACGTGATTTTGCATTACTACGTAGTGCATCGCCTTAAGTGTGTTTCGGGCGTGTCCGTGGGCCCGAAAACTTCATTTTTTCTTAGCTTCGAGCTAATTGGTTGAGTGTCTGCAATCCTTGGATACGAATCCGGTGGCAGCGGTACGCAAATAATTTATATTTGCAATTTGTGTTATTTAACAATTTATTTATTCGTGTTTTCGGAACGTTCTAGAGTGGTAAATACTTTCAGTATCACCCTGGTGAAAGACCACTATTCAGAATCGAAACATTGCTTGATATGGCTTTAGCCGTGTTCGGCGACTAGATCTGAATGAACAGGTACTTTACCACCTTCCTGTTCCCCATCTCCTTCTCCTCCCTACTACCTTCATACCCTTCTTTGGGATGCCGTAGTCTCACTTACTCCAGCGATTGCAATCAGCTGAGACACACCAAAAGAGTTCGTTGAGCAGATATTTCTTTCGCCTGTCTGAAAGGTCTTTTGTGATTTGGCGACATCCGGTTTCTCTCAGTACAGATCACAGTATTAAGGTTTTTTCTCATCAAAAATCCTAACATCTTAACTTAACAATATTAGAGTTTCTCTAAAGAACCATAATAATAATTACTTGTTTAGGAACATTATCTAATCCTTTTAGACAAACGGATACGTCAGCTTCTTTCCCACTCCTACCTCCTCACCATCTTCTTCCCCTTGTCCTATTCGGTTCAGGGACCCACGGATAAGACAGACAAGACGCCTCCAGGCGTCCCTTTCCTGGCCTCCGTTCAATGCTGGCCAAGCCTCGCCTTGCACAGCCTTTGAACGTACATAAATTAAATTTTTTACCCAAAAAACTCTTTTTTCCAACGTTTTATTTATTATTTTATTTTTCATTGTATTAAGAAAGTAGGTAGGGCAAGATTATTTCTTTAATAATTATAATCAAATTGCAAAAAATAATAATAATTAATTGGATGACTTGTATAGCGCCGTTTTTGTGCAAAATCACCTCAAGGGCGCTGTACAAACTTATAATACATTTCTACAGTGATCTATGTTATTACTATTTATGGAGAAAATATACAGTACAATACTTACCTGGTAGGTTAACTTGAGATTAACACTTACTTAACATTATCTAATTGTTTATTGGCGAAATTTAGATACAGGATTTAGGACTTAATTGAAAAATTGAATATAACTGGACTTTCTCTTAGGAATGGTATATTTAATCTAAGGGTACGACAGCTTAAAAAGGTAAGTTTTTAGTTTAGACCTGAATTCTGTTGGACTTGTTATGGATCTTAGTTCCGGAGGGAGTTTATTCCAAGCCTTCGGCCCAGATACTCCGAAAGCGCGGCCGATCACCAAACTTAGTATTTGGTTTGCGCTTAGGTTCCATCAGTCTGCCTACAGCTGATGATGTTGCTGATCTAAGAGTTGACTGCTTCAGACCAGTGTTTTCCGGGACGCATAGTTCAGAGATGTAGGGTGGGGCCATTTCATAAATGCCTTTAATCGTGAAAAAATTAAATTCTTTAATGGCCTGTCAATGCTACGTTTGGTGATAAAGCAAGGGTGCCCGGGATCCCGGATGAGGTGTGTTCAGGATGCGCCTGCCCATGGCGCATGGCTGCAGATCGGGAGAGGCCGATTTGGGGAGACCCTTTGACCACTTCAACTGGTCTCTTGACTCATCGTCTTTGATGGATACATTTGAAAATATGTCCGTCACTCCTGGACACACTGATCCCTAGATTCCTACCCAGCTCTCACACCTTTTACCTTCCCAGAACTTCCTTTCCTTTAAAAAAAACCCTCCACACAGCATCCCAAAAGATGATATAGGCACTGAGGAAAATTATTTTTCCCAGGGCCTCGTATTTTGGGTTAATGCAAAAAAATATATTTATGTATGTAATTTAATATTTTTAAAAAAAGTACTAATTATTTGGTACATTTTTTTTATTTTAAAAATATTATTCAATTTTGTTTGGTATATTGACCTCAAAATCACAATAGTTTTGTATGGAAAAGGCCGTGCAGCCTTTCCTCTTAGAGAGGACTCAAGCGGTTCACTTATAAAATTAAAATAATTACTTGAGACTGCAACTTGTTTCTTTGTTTACTCTTGTATGTATACGATAATTTAAACAAACAATTAAATGACAAGGCCACCATTGCCAATATCTTTATTTATTTGTACAAAATAAAAGCCTGTTTGTGAATTTTGTTTGTCTGAAGTCATTGAAAAGTGGGAGTACATTTTAACCCACTTTAGCTTTAACGCGACGTTTAAAAAATCTTTTCTCAGAATATAATTAGATCTTCTGGGGAAACTACATATGGTGGATCACATATTTTTTAATATAAATATATAAACTCATTATCTGGTAAGAAGGTTCAATTTAAAAAAACATAATTTTGCATAAAACAAAGTAAGTTATGACGAAAATAGAATCAGATGATGAACAGCCAAAATATTGCGGTGGGTCACCAAGAGTTAAAGTTAAGTTTTAGTTAGATATTATATGCTTTATTTATTTTTAATGTGAATAATTCATAAGAGTCCCAATTGTCCAGAGCTAGTGTGATGTCTATTTCATCCACATTCGGAGTATATTGTGAGGAAATCTGGCCAATAAACACGGTTAAAACCATTTGAGGCAAGACTTATTTCTTAGGGCGGTACTTCAAGAAAATATGTACCGCTCTTACCATATTTATATATTATTATGAATGAAATTAAATTACTACCTCTAGATTCATAGTCGAGATACTTAACCATTCACCCACGTAAGTCGTTAAACGTTACTTTTCGCTTTGAAAATTCGTAAACATCGGAAAACTATATCTGCTGTAAACGGTCCAAAATCAAAAACACTACTCGTAAAACTTACTGATCTAAAATATTGATAATTTATTAAAAATCTCTTCAAATTATTCGTATTCCTGTTTAAAACAGGATTGCAGGCCCTTAACGAATGAATTTATTGGTTTCCTGTTATACTTTTAGTAAAATACCAATCTAATATCACAACGTCATAAAAATATCAATATTTTGAACACGTATTCTAATACATTAGGAATTTACTAAAAGTAAAAGGAAACGGCCTGTAGTCCCGTTTATAACCGGATTACATTAAATAACGAATGAATTTACAGAGTTCTGACATGCGTTCATAAAAATTCTAAATTATCGCATTTCGTCCTTATATAATAAGAATAATTATGAAAGTACTGATAGTTTATCAGGAAATGACGCTGTCACGTTTATAACAGGATTTTAAGAAACCAGCATTAGTACCAATTTTTCTCCGTGTACCTACCTAAACAAAATTAATCTTCTATCAATATTATTTGTTTATTTGTTTACCAAAAAAATAATAATTTCTATCAATATAATGACAAATTCAGACTATCTAGAAACTAGGCATCTAACTAAAAAAAAATTCACCAGTTGAATATTTTCATTTTAGGCATATTTAAAATGTGCAATATTTTTTGATTCCGAAGAAACAAAATTTATCATTTTTCAACTTGGCAAGTCAGGTACGTTCCGAGATTTTTCTCGGTTAACAACTAGTTATATTGTATTATTTATTTCTGTCTCAGATCATAAACAATAATAATACTTTAGTCATAAATACAATACAGGTGTAGGTGTGTTTAGCTACAAATAAACACGTTCAAACAGCCAAGAGGGATGGAACTGTTTTAAAAATTGAATAACTTTAACTTAAGACAACAAACAAAACAAAATAATGTATTTTGGGAACTTAACCTTTTGAAAAACTCACGTTCGGATCGTTGAGGTGATTTTTACTACCCTAGAAACGTGTAAATATGTCTAAGGTACACATTAACCCTTAAATAGGAGACTACGTGTCTAAGACTACAAATATCTCACTATTTAAGGGTAGTTTTTTTAACACGGTTCTATGAAGTATTGCATTTGACGCAATGGGAAAGAATGTATCCTGTCATTGGTAGATAACATTTGGATGATGTCTTATAAATTTAAAATTTAATTTATTAAGTTAATTTATTTAAGAGTTGATGAGATTATCTTAATTATGTATATATCAGTCACTTTTAGTGTTTATTTTTTTATGCGAAGACCAGGGAACCAGTGGGACTATCGCATTCGAAATTGAGTTATGTTGTTCTAAGATTTCATCCTCATAAAGGGATTGGGGAGGGGAAGGAAATGAGATGGCGTTATACTTTTGTCAGGAGACTTTTGTTTTATTTTAAATCTGTCGTGCTTTATTAAATACTATCTGACGAGTACCCGGCGTTACTGGGGGTTAGTCTTAGGAGATAGACATATACTATTTAGACTTTTCTGTAGCCTTTTTTAAGATATACAATTCCGTAGTACATTATTTTGATGTATCTCGTAAGGTTTAGACAGCGTTAGCAATGTAAGCTCCCGAAAATATTTTTTACTACTTGATTACTAAATCAATTTTTCTCTAATTTCTATAAATATAATATGCTTGTTTTATATATATAAACCTTCCGAAAGAAATTCTCTAAATGATAGTAAAAACTCTATCAAAATCCGTTGTCTAGTTTAGAAGAACTAAGCGCCCAAGCAGACTATATAAAGATTAAATATTTTCTCTTACGCCTATCAATTATAAGCTTGTTTTTATACTAGCGCGCTCCCTCTGACATGCGTATTTAAATTTCCCTTTTAAGCCATCTCTTTCTTCTTTTGGAACCCTTATTACCAGCAGCCCCCTAGGAAAATAATTTATATATCTTTTGAGAAGAGGAGTGAAAATGTTGTAGGAGTGAGGAAACACAATGACCGGCTTGGATTCTTAAACACAATTCACACCGCATATAAATTTAACAATAATAGTTGACTTTAATTAAAGTATATAATTAAAACCACTGGTTGCCAACATCTGTCGGAGCACAGTTTCAAGTTCAGTCCATGCTAATCTTTTTCCTGACTTCCCGAGCACGCTCCACCGTTCTACGCATTTCTTATTCATTGATTTTAGGAGGTGGCACACAAAAATATTCCATAGATATTTGTATGTCATATATTTAATAAAACAATACCTACAGGACGATGGTAATGTTCTATTTACTTATTAATAAAAGACGATCATTTCCATTATATGATTTCTATCGTGAGCTGAAAATGAAAATGTTTCATGCTATCGGTGTTGTAATTTAAAAGAACCATGTAAAATAGCGATTTTTAAGATAAAAATGTAGAAATAACAGGGAATTTTCCATCTTTGTTGTGTATAATTGTAAATGTAGAAATAACAGGGAATTTTCCATCTTTGTTGTGTATAATTGTAAATGTAGAAATAACAGGGAATTTACCATCTTTATTGTGTATAATTGTAAATGTAGAAATAACAGGGAATTTACCATCTTTGTTGTGTATAATTGTAAATGTAGAAATAACAGGGAATTTACCATCTTTGTTGTGTATAATTGTGCATGGTTAATTAACCAGTAAAGTTTCCTTATTCTTTTTTTCAATGATAAACTAATGTTTATAAGACAAGGTTTTATGCATAATATCAAGGATAACAAATAATTAGTCGCCAGAAACATCAATACAAATTTAAAATATCCTCCGAGAAAAAATAAATGCCGCCAACGAATTGCCAAGGAATTGAACCCGAAACTTCCGATGTCAGGTCAGACGCTATGAACCACTGAGCTATGTCGGCTTTTTTCCAACACGCTAAATAATCCAATATGTACTAGTACATCAATCAACAATTACTGCATATTATATTTTAGATTTAGAATTAGAATTTTAGAGTTAGATAAGTAAAAGTTAGAATTTATTGCTTATAATTATTTAGTAAAGTTTCCCCATATAATTCATAGGTTCCATGATAACTCAACACAGTGACTATTCAACACACCTTTAAAAAGTGATATAAAGTCATTAAAAACGATGAAAAAATAATAATTTTTAACCTGACCTAACTTAACCTACTTAACCCAGTTAATACTTGAAAATGGTTTATTTTGCACTCTGTCAATCTATTATTGAGTATGGTATCATAGCGTGGGGAGGTGCAACTTCATCTGCACTAGACCCAATCATAAAGGCACAGAAAACTATTATAAAAATAATTCTTAGGCTTCCTCTAATTACTGACTCGAACTTAATCTTTAATATTATGAATGTGTTTGATGTTCAGCAGACATATGCAAAAACATTACTCACTCACACACAAATATACATACATACTATGAAAAAGATCTAATACTCGCTGTACTCGAAGCAATAACAAAGACTTTTGGACAACGGAACTTTAGATATCTTGCGACAAGACTTTACAACATTCTTCCTGATAAAATAAAAACATGTCATTCACAAAAAAATTTCAAGGATAGCGTAAAAATTTGGATCAAAAGTAATGAAAGGGCCTTTATCGATGCA